>ML661891.1:19521418-19680808 GCA_007570785.1 Antilocapra americana | reverse complement strand
TAAAGTCTCCCACTATTATTGTGTTGTTGTTAATTTCCCCTTTCATACTTGTTAGCATTTGCCTTACATATTGTGGTGCTCCTATGTTGGGTGCATAAATATTTATAATTGTTATTTCTTCTTCTTGGATTGTTCCTTTGATCATTATGCAATGTCCATCTTTATCTCTTTTCACAGCCTTTATTTTAAAGTCTACTTTATCTGATATGAGTATTGCCACTCCTGCTTTCTTTTGGTCTTTATTTGCATGGAATGTCTTTTTCCAGCCTTTAACTTTCAGTCTATATGTGTCCCTAGGTTTGAGGTGATTCTCTTGTAGACAACATATTTAGGGGTCTTGTTTCTGTATCCACTCGGCCAATCTTTGTCTTTTTGTTGGGGCATTCAGCCCGTTTACTTTTAAGGTAATTATTGATAAGTATGATCCTGTTGCCATTTATTTTATTGTTTTGGATTCAAGATTATATACCCCATCCGTGTTTCCTATCTAGGAAAGATCTTTTAGCATTCGTTGGAGGGCTGGTTTGGTGTTGCTGAATTCTCTCAGCTTTTGCTTGTGTGTAAAGCTTTTGATTTCTTCTTCAAATTTGAATGAGATCCTTGCTGGTACAGTAATCGGGGTTGTAGCTTGTTTTCTTCCATGACTGTAAGTATGTTCTGCCATTCCCTTCTGGCCTGAAGCCTCAATGAAATTTTGACTAATAAATTTAGATTGCGCAGTCTTACACTGATGTGCCAAGCTCACAGTTCTTTTCCCTTCCACTTAAATCTTACTAGTCTATTTCTGTTACATAGTATTGGCATTTAGGCCAAAGTCCCTCCTTCAGTGGGTCAAAGAGTAGAACGTATAGAAATTTCTGGTTCTAAGTTAGGAGTCAGTGGGCAAAAATTGGTCAGGGGGGTAGGGAAGGCTTTTGCAACTTTTAAAATTACCTGTTGCTGGCAGCTGCCACATGTAAGCTGGTACACTTAATGCCTCTGTATTCCTGCTTCATATGGCAATTACCACCCTACAGAGCAGCAACAGTCAGGTCTTAAGACCTTGCAAATAAGAGTGAAGGAAAGGGATATTGGATGGAAAGAAACAGAAGGAAATGAAAGCAGCTTCCAGGGTTTCCTTGTTGTAGCTATCAGACAAATGATTTAATAAGTCTGATGTGCTTTGCTTTAAATATACCTTTGAAAATTTGCATAAATGAATTTCTGCAAATGAAGTACTATTTCAAACATACTATTTAAAATTTGCTCTAGTATATTCCACTGGGTTACAAAGAATGCATAAAACACAATTACACTTTACTTTCATAGTAGCTGTACTTTTTTAATGTCAAGTTTTTTTTATTTATTCCACATTTGATTTTATAATCACATATCAAATAATTTCTTTTCTTCCACCAGTCAATAGCTGTATTAAAACTGTTTTCCTGAAGCTGGCTCAAAGAGAAAAAAGAAACTAATTTTTCTTTTGCTTGATTTTCTTTTGAAAGTCAGGATGAGCAGTTTATGCTTGAAGTGTACTCTGTGGCCCAAATCAGGCATACTACACCAAATCCTTAGCAGATTTCCACTTCTCTTTGTGCTGTTACATTTTATTCTTTGATAGTATCCAATTTTGTCTCTGATCCTCAGGAAAAAACTTATTAAAGGTTTGTCTTTTCTCTGCCCCCCCGCTTTTTTTCATTTCCCTGCAAGGAAGGGAAATTAGTGAGGGTAATGAGAAATATGTACTATTGTATTTACACTACACTAGGTAGGCACCTCAATGCTTGTCTAATTCACAAAGGAGGATATGAGCAAGATCAGAAACTCACTTAATTCAGAAAGATGTATGATTTTTGTTTTTCCTAGCATTTTAAGTATATTTCCTGAAGCATTACCTGTGGGAGAAGAATCAAGCTAGAAATTACTAGTCATCAATAGCACTGGATATTCGTTAGCATTGGCAAAACAATTCAGGAAAGATACCTTAAAGACCTATGCTAATTCAGTTTCATTGAAGTTTTTACATTTTAGAACTTCATGTTAGATCCTGTTGTTTCTGTAGGTTAATATTTGGCAGAAAACCCCCCACCACATTTCATCCAACAATGTAAAAATGGAAGTGTTTTGGTTTGGTTTGTTGATTTTCTATTTCTGTGCATACTGCTGTTAGAGATAACATTTAATCCATCTCTAAAAGTGCTATTTATAAGACAGGTGAAATTCTATTACTGCCAGTTTATAGAAGCATGAATTTCATAATGGCAAAAGCAGAGCTGAGTGCAGCCAGCAGGTAGCCCTGTTTTCTGATTGTTTCATCTTGCAGGAAATGTCACTGAAGTATAAATTTGCTGTTTTGCTTAGAAATTATATGGTGTGCCTGGATTAAGTCCACAGAGCATAACATAAAGGCTTGGAACAAATCACTGGGGTCTGGGGAACAAGTGAAAAGGAAATTCCATGTTGTAATCTAAATCATCAGGATTCATTTACTCCTTTATTAATAATGATACTAGCAAATCTTTTATTAATATGACACTAGCAAATCTTTGGTTGCAAAATAGAGATTTGTTATTTTCATGTGGGATTTTTTCCTAATGTAAAAAAATGTAAGCCTCACTTTATGAGCTATTCTGAGGTCCACATGAAAACATCATGGGTAATTATTTGCCAAGTTCTGACAGATTTCCACATTTCTGTCCCATAGTCCATTCTCCTATAGAACCCCAAATAATGTTTAAAAGTTACTTCAGGTCATATCATTTTGCTGAAAACTCTTTCAATGGATTTTAGTCCTGTTCAACTTGGAATAAGATATATACTTCATACCATAACCTAAACGGGCATTCTCATTTATTTTGGTCTTGGGATCCCTTTGCACTCTTAAATATTATTGAGGATCCTTAAACATCTTTGTTTATGTAAGTTATAACTATTTAGATTTATTATATTAGAAATAAAAACAAAATTAAAAATGGAAAAATGTTTATTTAAAAACAGTAATAATATACAATAGTACATATCACACTTTTAATGAAAATAGCTCTTTCAAAACAAAAATTATTGGAAAGAGTGGCGTTGCTTTAGATTTTTGCAGATTTCTTTAATGTTTGGCTTAACAGAAGATGGCTTAATTCTCGTATCTACTTTTTCATTTAAATTATTACAGTAGCACATATCCATTGCTCAGTCTGCTTCATTCCTGTCTCTGCAGAGCAGTCTTCTTTCTCCACTCTCTTATGCAATCACCCTTATCCCATTACTTTGTTTACTTTCCCCATAGCATTTAAAATTATACAAACTTATATATATCCGTGTTTATTTTCTGTGTCTGCTCACTCATTTGTAAGCTGCACTTAGATAAGGACTTCATTTGTATTATAAACCATCATGTATTAATAATAGTTTTCTATTGTTGCTTAACAAATTACCCCACATCTAGCAGCTTAAAGCAGCAAACATTTATTATGTTATAATTTCTGTGGGTCAGGATTTATCTGGGTGTGGTAGAGATGAGGGCTTCTTGCTCAAGGTCTCTCTTGAGGTTGGGCTGAAGGGTTTGCTCTCGAGCTCACTCCTGTGGCTGTTGGTGGGCCTAGACGGTCTACTTCTCAGCTAATTCATGCAGACCAGGGCCACCTCTCTTACATGACAAGTTGGCTTTTCCTGGGATGACTGATGGGAGAGAGAGAGGAGAATATGAATGAACCCAAAACAGAAGCTACAGTATTTTCACAATTTAATTTTGGAAGTGACATCCAATCTCTTTTACCATTTTTAGTCATTAGAAGAAAGTCACTAGATCTAATGACTCAAGGGAAGTGTGTTACACAGGATAAATAACAGGGAGTAGGGATTTGGGGTAAGCTAAGAGGCTGCCTACCATCAGCTTTATACTCAGGGTCTAGTGTTATGTCTGGCACATGGTAGGTGCTCAATAAATACTTATTGAATGCCCACAGAGTTCTCAGTCATATAGAAAAGGAAAGTGGTAGTCATTCAGTTGTGTCTGACTCTTTGCGACCCATTGACTGTAGCCTACCAGGCTCCTCTGCCAATGGAATTCTTAAGGCAAGAATACTGGAGTAGGTAACCTGAGTGAGGAAGCCCACTCAGTCATATATATATTGCAAAGATTTAGCTTTGTTTTCTTAGCAGAAGGGGCTTATTTTGGAAGGCTTTTAAAATCCATCCTATTATGGATAGATGACTCCTCTAGTTTGTTGTATTATTTAGAGAGTTGGTATAGGCCTACATTGGGGCTTCCCTGGTGGCTCACATGGTAAAGAATCTGCCTGCAATGTGGCAGACACAGGTTTGATCCCTGGGTTGGGAAGATTCCCTGGAGGAGGGCATGGCAACTCACTCCAGTATTCTTGCCTGGAAACCCCATGGATAAAAGAGCCTGGCAGGCTACAGTCCATGGGATCGCAAAGAGTCTGCCAGGACTGAGCAATTAACACTTTCACTTTCATAGGCCTACATAGAAGGGAAAATATTAACTTCTTCTGTGGGATAAGAAGACTTGCTGATATCTTCTGGGGCTTAAAGTGAGAAATTGGATGAATACTTTAGTCTAGGGACTTCAGTGTATCCCTGCAGGGGAAATAGAACTTCCTGCCCAATAATGTATGTTTGCCCTTTCTTCTTACGCAAAATGTTGTCATTTAGAGAGATTCTGCTCTTGTGGGGCCATTGTTCTCTCTTGGTGTCTTCATTTGGCTCTCTAGGGCAAGGAACACATAAGTTGTCTGGTTGGCTGTATTTTTTCTAAGATGCAGTAATTCCAAATTTACTAATGCTATCCACGAACAATTGTAATCATTTTCTAAACAAAGGTTAATAGGCTTAATTAATTTATTTATTGAATAGAATTTCTGTAGAATATCTCCACGTATCTACACACTGTAGTACTATTAATATTTTATTTAGGTCTTTTGAAGAAAATTATAGCTAGTCTTCACTTTAAATCACAGTATAATAACTTTGCTTTTACACTTGTTTCCAGGGCTATGTACACTGGTTACATATTAGTCTAAGTCAGTCTTTTCAGTCTTTAAAATTGTTTTCATGAGACTACAGCAAGGGTAATTTCAGCCAAGACTGGGAAGAGATACTCTGCCCACAAAGATTATGTAGGAAAACACATGTAAAACAAATGCCTGACATATATACTCAGTGTTCATATTTGTAACTCTCTTTCCTCAGCTGAAATTTCATGGAACACACCCATTTTCCAGTTAGAATGTTCTATTTTTGTAGGCATATCCAGATTTTAATTCAGTCTCTATTTGCAACCTGGTAAGAGCTGTCCTTAAAACAAAGAAGATGATCAGATTTGGCTGTCATTCTATTAGCTACTTCCAATCTTCCATGTATTATATGTAGCTACTTCCATGTATTGAAAATATCCCTGGGGAGTTACAAGTGTAACTGAACAAGTTCAGTTCAATTCAGTCACTCAGTCCTGTCTAACTCTTTGCAACCCCATGATCCTCAGCATGCCAGACCTCCCTGTGTGTCACGAACTCCCGGAGTCCACACAAACTCATGTCCATTGCGTTGGTGATGCCATCCAGCCATCTCATCCTCTGTCATCCCCTTCTCCTCCTACCCCCAATCCTTCCCAGCATCAGAGTCTTTTCCAATGTGTCAACTGTTCACATGAGGTGGCCAAAGTATTGGAGTTTCAGCTTCAACATTAGTCCTTCCAATGAACACCCAGGACTGATCTCCTTTAGGGTGGACTGGTTGGATCTCTTTGCAGTCCAAGGGACTCTCAAGAGTCTTCTTCAATACCACAGTTCAAAAGCATCAATTTTTCAGTGCTCAGCTTTCTTCACAGTCCAACTCTCACATTTGTACGTGACTACTGGAAAAACCATAACCTTGACTATACGGACCTTTGTTGGCAAAGTAATGTCTTCTGCTGTTTAATATGCTATCTAGGTTGATCATAATTTTTCTTCCAAGAAGTAAGCATGTTTTAATTCCGTGGCTGCAGTCACCATCTGCAGTGAGTTTAGAGCCCCCCAAAATAAAGTCTGATACTGTTTCCACTGAATTTCCCCATCTATTTGCCATGAAGTGATGGGACCAGATGCCATAATCTTAGTTTTCTAAATGTTGACCTTTAAGCCAACTTTTTTACTCTGTCTATCCGATCTAGTCCCTTAAATCTATTTCTCACTTCCACTGTATAATCATAAAGGATTTGACTTAGGTCATACCTGAATGGTCCAGTGGTTTTCCCTACTTTCTTCAACTTCAGTCTGAATTTGGCAATAAGGAGTTTATGATCTGAGCCACAGTCAGCTCCCCATCTTGTTTTTGCTGACTGTATAGTGGATCTCCATCTTTGGCTGCAAAGAATATAATCCATCTGATTTCAGTGTTGACCATCTGGTGATGTCCATGTGTAGAGTCTTCTCTTGTGTTGTTGGAAGAGGGTGTTTGCTATGACCAGCGCATTCTCTTGTCAAAACTCTTATTAGCCTTTACTCTGCTTCATTCTGTACTCCAAGTCCAAATTTGCCTGCTACTCCAGGTGTTTCCTGACTTCCTACTTTTGCATTCCAGTCCGCTATAATGAAAAGGATATTTTTTTGGGGTGTTCGTTCTAAATGGTCTTGTAGGTTTTCATAGAACCATTCAACTTCAGCTTCTCCACCGTTACTGGTTGGGGCATAGGCTTGGATTACCGTGATACTGAATAGCTTGCCTTGGAAACAAACAGAGATCATTCTGTCATTTTTGAGATGGTGTCCAAGTACTGCATTTCAGACTCTTTTGTTGACCATGATGGCTACTCCATTTCTTCTAAGGGATTCCTGCAAGAAGCAAAGGCTGGTATCAAGATTGTCAGGAGAAATATCAATAACTTCACATATGCAGATGACACCACCCTTAGGCAGAAAGTGAAGCCCCTTGATCAAAGTGAAAGAGGATAGTGAAAAAGTTGGCTGAAAGCTCAACATTCAGAAAACTAAGATCATGGCACCTGGTCCCATCACTTCATGGGAAATAGATGGGGAAACAGTGGAAACAGTGGCTGACTTTATTTTGGGGGGCTCCAAAATCACTGCAGATGGTGATTGCAGCCATGAAATTAAAAGACACTTGCTCCTTGGAAGGAAAGTTATGACTAACCTAGATAGCTTATTGAAAAGCAGAGACATTACTTTGCCAACAAAGGTTTGTCTAGTCAAGGCTATGGTTTTTCCAGTAGTAATGTATGGATGTGAGAGTTGAACGGTGAAGAAAGCTGAGCACCGAAAAATTGATGCTTTTGAACTATGGTGTTGGAGAAGACTCTTGAGAGTCCATTGGACTGTAAGAAGATCCAACCAGTCCGTCCTAAAGGAGGTCAGTCCTGGGTGTTCATTGGAAGGACTAATGTTGAAGCTGAAACTCCAATATTTTGGCCACCTGAGGCGAAGAGCTGACTCATTGGAAAAGACCTTGATGCTGGGAAGGATTGGGGGCAGGAGGAGAAGGGGATCACAGAGAATGAGATGGCTGGATAGCATCACCGACTCGATGGACATGAGTTTGGGTAAACTCTGGCAATTGGTGATGGACAGGGAGGCCTGGCCTGCTGTGATCCATGGGGTCGCAAAGAGTCGGACACGACTAAGCAAGTGAACTGAACTTTCATCAAGAGGCTTTTTTGTTCCTCTTCACTTTCGGCCATAAGTGTGATGTCACCTGCGTATCTGAGGTTACTGATATTTCTCCCGGCAATCTCGATTACAGCTTGTGCTTCTTCCAGCCCAGCATTTCTCATGATGTACTCTGCTGCTGCTGCTGCTGTGAAGTCACTTCAGTCGTGTCCGACTCTGTTCGACCCCAGAGACAGCAGCCCACCAGGCTACTCTGTCCCTAGGATTCTCCAGGCAAGAACACTGGAGTGGGGTGCCATTGCCTTCTCTGGATATACTCTGCATATAAGTTAAATAAGCAGAATGACAATATACAGCCTTGACGTTATTCTTTTCCTCTTTGGAACCAGTCTGTTGTTCCATGTCCAGTTCTAACTGTTGCTTCTTTACCTGCATACAGCTTTCTCAGGAGACTGGTATTCCTGTCTCTCTGTGTTTTCCACAGTTTATTGTGATCCACACAATCAAAGGCTTTATCATAGTCTGTAAAGCATAAATAGATGTTTTTCTGGAATTCTCTTGCTTTTTCTATGATCCAGTGGATGTTGGCAATTTGATCTCTGGTTCCTCTCTCTTTTCTAAAACCAGCTTGAACATCTGGAAGTTCACGATTCACTTATTGCTGAATCCTGGCTTGGAGAATTTTGAGCATTACTTTACTAGTGTGTGAGATGAGTGCAGTTGTGTGGTAGTTTGAGCATTCTTTAGCTCTGCCTTTGAGATTAGAATGAAAACTGACCTTTTCCAGTCCTGTGGTCGCTGCTGAATTTTCCATATTTGCTGGCATATTGAGTGCAGCACTTTCACAGCATCATCTTTTAGGATTTGAAATAGCTCAACTGGAATTCCGTCACCTCCACTAGCTTTGTTCGTAGTGATGCTTCCTAAGACCCACTTGACTTCACATTGTAGGATATCTGGTTCTAGGTGAGTGATCACACCATCATGATTATCTGGGTCGTGAAGATCTTTTTTGTACAGGTTTTCTGTGTATTCTTGCCCCCTCTTCTTAATATCTTCTGCTTCTGTTAGGTCCATACAATATCTGTACTTTTATTGCACCCATCTTTACATGAGATGTTCCCTTGGTATCTGTAATTTTCTTGAAGAGATCTTTAGTCTTTCCCATTCTATTGGTTTCCTCTATTTCTTTGCATTGATCGCTAAGGAAGGCTATTCTCTGGAACTCTGCAGTCAAATGGGAATATCTTTCCTTTTCTCCTTTGCTTTTTACTTGTCTTCTTTTCACAGCTCTTTGTAAGGCCTCCTCAGACAGCCATTTTGCTTTTTTGCATTTCTTTTCCATGGGGATGGTCTTGCTCCTTGCCTCCTGTACAGTGTCACGAACCTGTGTCCATAGTTCATCAGGCACTCTGTCTACCAGATCTAGTCCCTTAAATCTATTTCTCACTTCCTCTGTATAATCATAAGATTTGATTTAGGTCATAGTTGAATGGTCTAGTGGTTTTCTCCACTTTCTTCAATTTAAGTAGGAAGTTGGCAATACAGAGTTCATGATCTGTGCCACAGTCAGCTCCCTGTCTTGTTTTTGCTGACTGTGTAGAGCTTTTTTTTTTTTGGCTGCAAAGAATACAATCAATCTGATTTTGGTATTCACCATCTGGTGATGTCCACGTGTAGAGTCTTCTCTTTTGTTGTTGGGAGAGGGTGAACCCTAAAATTCCAGATTGTTCAGCATGTGTAGTCATCTTCACAAAGTTGCCATCAAGCGTCAAGATTTCTCACAAATTATGGAAGTGTTTTGAACAAACCCCTTCATTGTTGTGAAACGAGAGGAAGTCTTAGATAGAGTTATTAATGTATGGATAAGTTTCTGAGGGTATTTGTAGAGTCTTCTGGCTGTCTTAAATACTCTTTCAATTCAGTGAATCAGTGATTCCCATGACACAATATTTTCCAGAAGTATTATGTTCAATTTGTTAGTTTTTAGGTTGCTTTTCAAAAAAAATACAGTCATTCATAATTTCTAATTATGAATTATTTTGAATATACAAGTAATTTTAATAGTCATATATTTAGTAACCACACACTGAGATTTAAGAGATGTTCATGTTTTGTGTATTTTTTGTAGAGTCTCTTTTTTCTTTTCAGTTAGGTTTTACTGTCATATGTAAAACTCCAGGCTTATCTCTTCTCCTTCCATTTCACTATTTTAAAATTATTCCATTTCCATTCATATTTTTATTCTTTATTATACAGAAGGCATGGTTTTGCTTTGTGTTTATTAAAAAAATTTGCATGAATGGTTTTGTATTATATATATTAGACTTCTTCTTATGGTCTTTTGCCATGTCTGTGAGAACATGCCCTGGGTAATCTGCCCAGCCCAGGGCAAGGAAGAGCACAGACTTGGAATGGACTTGAAATCACACAGCTTTGTATCAAGTCTGGCTATGTTGGGCCTTTAGCTGAAGCCCAGATCAACCTACAGACAAGTGAGCAAGCAATAAGTACCATTTTTCTTTATTGCTGAGATGTTATAGTTGTTTTCTATGCAGCAAAATCTGACATATTTTTACTATATACTTTATAAGATATAAAAGCATGCAGTGTATTCATCTGTATTGTTCCATGTGGTTAAGTAGTTCATCCATTTTCATTCTTTTTTTTTTAATTTATTTATTTTCTTCACATTGTCATGTTGGTTTTGCCATACATTGACATGAATCTGCCATGGGTATACATGTGTTCCCCTTCCATAACCCCCCTCCCACCTCCCTCCCCATTCCCTCTCTCTGGGTCATCCCGGTGCAGCAGCCCTGAGCATCAAACCTGGGCTGGCGATTGATTTCACATTTGATAATTTACATGATTCAATGCTGTTCTCCCCTATCATCCCACCCTTGCCCTTTCCCATAGAGTCCGAAAGACTCTGTGTCTCTTTTGCTGTCTCGTATACAGGGTTATCGTTACCATCTTTCTAAATTCCATATATATGCATTAGTATACTGTATTGTTGTTTTTCCTTCTGGCTTCATTTTGTATAATAGGCTCCAGTATTGTCCACCTCAGTAGAACTGATTCAAATGTATTCTTTTTAATGGCTGAGTAATATTCCATTGTGTATATGTATCACAGCTTTCTTATCCATTCGTCTGTTGATGGACATCTAGGTTGCTTCCATGTCCTGGCTATTGTAAACAATGCGGTGATGAACAATGGGGTACATGTGTCTCTTTCAATTCTGGTTTCCTCAGTGTGTATGCCCAGCAGTGGGATTGCTGGGTCATATGGCAGTTCTAGTTCCAGTTTTTTAAGGAATCTCCACACTGTTCTCCATAGTGGCTGTACTAGTTTGCTTTCCTACCAGCAGTGTAAGAGGGTTCCCTTTTCTCCACATCCTCTCCAGCATTTATTGCTTGTAGACTTTTGGATGGCAGCCATTCTGACTGGTGTAAAGTGGTACCTCATTGTGGTTTTGATTTGCATTTCTCTGATAATGAGTGATGTTGAGCATCTTTTCATGTGTTTGTTAGCCATTTTTATGTCTTTGGAGAAATGCCTTGAATAGCCAAAGCAATCTTGAGAAACAAGAATGGAACTGGAGGAATCAACCCACCTGACTTTAGGTTATACTGTAAAGCCACAGTCATCAAGACAGTATGGTACTGGCACAAAGACAGAAATATAGATCAATGGAACAAAATAGAAAGCCCAGAGATAAATCCACGCACCTATGGACACCTTATCTTTGACAAAGGAGGCAAGAATAGACAATGGAGAAAAAACAATCTCTTTAACAAGTGGTGCTGGGAAAACTGGATAACCACTTGCAAAAGAATGAAACTAGAACACTTTCTAACACCATACACAAAAATAAACTCAAAATAGATTAAAGATCTAAACATAAGACCAGAAAGTATAAAACTCCTAGAGGAAAACATAGGCAAAACACTTTCCAATATAAACCAAAGCAGGATCCTCTATGACCAGCCTCCCAGAATATTGGAAATAAAAACAAAAATAAACAAGTGGGACCTAATTAAAATTAAAAGGTTCTGCACAACAAAGGAAACTAAAAGCAAAGTGAAAAGGCAGCCTTCAGAATGGGAGAAAATAATAGCAAACGAAGCAACAGATAAACAATTAATCTCAAAAATATACAAATAACTCCTGCAGCTCAATTCCAGAAAAATAAATGACCCAATCAAAAAGTGGGCCAAAGAACTAAACAAACATTTTTTTTTAATGAGAGAGATTTAAATTTCTTTACTTCATATATTTTTCATAATGTCTCTGGAAGCTATTGTCTTTATATCATGATATTTTATTTCTGTAAACCAAAAATAATTGCCCCCCAAAGCAGGTATTTAATGCTAGGTACATTATGATTCCTTCTACCAATGGACCCATACAAATAAAAGACAGGATAGTTATGATATTTAAGAGGTAAGGATTGGCTCATATAATTCTTTAGTTAAATACTTAAAGATCTCAAGTATTGTTAATTCAAGACATAGTTTACCTAGTATAAGAACCAGAACAGCAAAGAGAAATTTAGGAGTATATTATAAAATTACTGGTATAGTTAGAAAATTCATTCACTTTAATATGTGGTTGGTGTACCTTTGCAGAGAAAAAAGCATTTAGGAAAATTTTACTAATAAAAATTTATCTTGTACCACAGATGACAGTGTTTCTGAAATGTAGGAAGGCATTTCAAACATTGAGTTTCCTTCTCAGTATGGGTAACTGATGCTGTCTAGGAGGCTTATATTATAAAAATTATGTTTGTTTTAATTGTGCAGTTATTTGACATTTGAAACAAGAGATACATAAAACCTACCACTCAGACTGAGATATAAGAAAGTGATCAGTGAAAAATGAAAAATGGACTGAAACAAGATTAGCTCCTTTTGGATTTCCATTCTACAATTCATGGGAATAATAGAAACAAAATCCAGTGAATCCAAAGTCTTCTAGTAGGTATGCTTTAGGAAATCTCTCTGAAGGGAACATTCAAACCTGTAAATTTTTACCAGTAGATCATAATTTCTCAGAAACCTTTACATTGGAAAAGGATGAAGCTGATCCTGGTTGTTTTTACTTTTTTGCTCTAGTTGAGGAGGAGAATGGGAATTGGCTAGATGACTGCCATCATTTCAGTTTTTAGACTCTTAAACCAACAATAATAATTTTCACATATTGACTGCTTAGTGTAGCTCAGAAATTGCGCTTTTTTTTTTTAATAGTCTTCATCCTCAAAAGGGCAAGGTAAGGATCGATGGGGCCCGTTTGCAGATAGTGAAACTGAGGCATACAGAGGTAAAATGTCTGACCAAGGTTCATTGCTGGTAAGTGAAGGAGGTTATATTGAACTCACATCCATCTGGCTCTCTGCTTTTAGCTATATACCCATGCCCCCTTCTAGTGGACAACATGAACTGAGTGGCTGTTCTATGTAGACAATTAGGTAATATTATAAAGTGAACAGAGGAAAGCAATTCTGTTTTTAGGCCATTTTCCTTATTTAAGAAAGCTGTAGGGTGTCACTGTCTACACCTTTGAATTGTAATGAATCTCTCTCTCTCTCTCTTACAACTAGCAGTGTAGAAATATGCAAATACATTTCATCTGAGATGAAAAAGACTTGAGTTTGATTAAATGACTCTAACTTTTAATAGGTTTGCTAAAGGAGGTTCCCTGATTTTTTATGTTGACTATAGCAGAACTGTTGCCTGGCCCCAAACATTTCCCCCATCATTACCTCCAATTTTGTTCTGGTTTGAGGTAGAGAAAATGAGTTTGAGGCAAAATAGGCCCTTCTTTGGCTTAAGAGAGGTCATGGGCCCCAGTTTTGGCCAGAGGACATGTGCTGGGGGCTCTTGGGAAAGAATCCTTCTCCAATAAGAGAAAGCTACCCTTCCTGTGCATCTTGTCTTTGAAAACGAGGTGGAAATGTGATATCTGGAGTTTCTGAATTTACTGTGAGCCTATGAAGAACAAGAGAACTGTAGAGATGCAGGTTCCAGTTATCTGATTGTCAGCACTGAGAGCTGGAAGTGTAAGCTGCTGACTGAGTTGGCTCTTGAAGGTAGTCATGTATTTTATCATCTTTATTGTTGATAAAAGCTAGACCTCAGCTCTTCTGTTTATTAGATGTTCATAAGAAAGCTCTAGATTATATTAATTCAAATATCAAATTTTATATGTAAGTATAGTATTGACATATAAGCTTACTATAAACTTTCGCACAATAATCCAACGGAATATTTATTGGTGATAGGGTCACCAGATTCTTAGTAGTCTTTCCAGTCACTATACAATATTAAGTCATAACTAGTAATCAATCATTTTAATGTGAATTTTCCTACAGAGACATTGTGCTGTGCCGTGCTCCGCTTAGTCGCTCAGGTGTATCCAACTCTTTGCGACCCCATGGACTGTAGCCTGCCAGGCTCCTCTGTCCATGGAGATTCTCCAGTCAAGAATACTAGAGTGGGTTTCCATGCCCTCCTTCACGGGGTCTTCCGCATTGCAGGCAGATGCTTTACTGTCTGAGCCACTGGGGAATCCCAAGAATACTGGAGTGGGTAACCTATGCCTTTGGATACTGGAGTGGGTTGCCATGCCCTCCTCCAGGGGATCTTCCCAATCCAGGCATCAAACCCAGGTCTTCCGTATTGTAGGCAGGCTGTTTACCACCTGAGCCACCAGCGAAGCCCCCTTCTACAGGGGCGGTGTCGTACAGCGCAGCGAGTGCTGCTCTCAGCACGCGGCTGCTGCAGGTGCCGCAGGCGGTGGTTCTGGGTAACCCCTGGTCGGCATTGCTGTGGGCCTCCCCGAAGCAGCCAGCTGTCAAGGAATGACCTAGTGGCCCATTCAGCCAGTGGTGGGCGGAGTGGTGGTCCTCAGGCAGAGAGGGAGTGAGGTAAGTAAGAGAGGGCTCCCGGTCTTCTCCCCGGGGCTCTCCAGGTCAGCAGGTGAGCCAGGGGGCGGGGAGCAGGCCGGGGGCCGTGTCCTGCAGGGCTCCAGAGCCCTTGCCGAGGCCTCCTACCGACCGGACTCAGAAGGCGGCCCTGGACCTCCCTCTCGCGCCTGCCTCTGCAGCCTCAGGGCGGTGGCTGTTTCCATGGGACGCAGCCTGCAAACCTGGTCCCCACCACCCCGGCGGCCTGAGGAGCCTGAGGGCCAGCTGGGTCCTGGGTGGCTGGCTCCCTCGAGGATGACAGCCGGGCAGAGCTTGGGGACCTGGCCCTGAGGGAGCCACCAGCTGAGACCTGTCTTTTAGCCAGGACCGGGACCTCAGAAGGGAAATTTATCCCTCGGGACCTCACCGTTTCTTGTCAGGACAAAGGATGACACTCATTTTTTAATTTATTTTTTTATTGGAGAAATAATTGCCTTATACTGTTGTGTTGTTTGCTGCCGCACAATAGTGTGAATCAGCCCTAAGTATATATAAATATCCCTCCCTCTCAAGCCTCCCTCCCCCTGTCGCCTATCCCACCTTTCTAAGTCGAGCTCCCTGTGCTATACAGCAATTTCCCACTAGCTAGCTATTTTGTTTGTTGTTCAGTTGCTCAGTCATTTCCAGCTAGATCTGTTTCACATATGGTAATGTGTATGTTTAAGCGCTACTCTCAATTTGTTCCACCTTCTCCTTCCCCCCGTTGTAGCAACATATCCCTAAAACATAGAGAGACTTGTGAGAATAACACTACTTTGGTAGAGATTTACAAGAACGTCGTTTCCTGACCATGACCTGACTTCTGGAACAAAGGATCTGACATCAAAAAGCTTGCAACAACTAATTACACCGCTCCTTCACCTTTCCTAGAAAAGGGCTTTGCCAAAAGCTTTCTGAAAGTTTGGGGTTTTTAAGGCATGAACTCCTGGCTTGTTGCATGGCCCTGCAATAAATCTCTGTTCCAAACTCTGACATTTTAGTGTTGCATGGCGTCACTGTGTGTTGGGCATAGGAACCTGCATTTCAGTAACCCTAGAAGTGTAATATTCTCTTAAAATCTAGACCTTTGTTGAATTTTGCATTTGGTTATATTCAAAATTGCCAACTACATTTTCCAATAGTCTTGATACTGCTGGAGCAAATAAAATGTCAAGATTCTCTCTTGATCAACAGAGATCTCAGGCCTGTTTGGGAACCTTGGCCTCTTCAGGAACCTCTGCTTTTTCTTTGGTTGGTGAAGTCCAGGTAACAGTTAATATTTACTAAACAGAGTTAAGCAGAAGTAAACCTAAAGTGAATTTATGGAAGGCATGGTTGTATTAGTGGAATGGTGCATGCTTATGAGAGAGAGAAACAGAGCTATATGTTAGATCACATTGATTAAAAGAAGAGTCCAAGACAGAGATTTAGGTATATGTGGGTTGGTGAGGAAATGCTTTTCAGGACAAAGTAAAGGAAGCAGGATAAAGAAGGAGAAATTGAGCAATGATAAAGTCTTAGGTAAAGTCTAGCTTTAGTCTGATTCACAGAGTGCTCTGAATCCAGGTTCAGCCCAGAGCTGTCCTGCCCTGAAGCAAGGGGACCAGGCTCTGAACCCCATATTGACCAATCATTGGCCATCCTCTGGGGTGGATATATTGGGGGTGATCATGATTTAATTTCCAGAGCATCTCCTGCTGAGGCAGTGCTCTAGAGAAGTAGTTTTTCTTCACTTCATTAATTTATTTAATCTTCGACTATCCTCTTCCCAAATCCCCATCCAATGAGGTATAAGGTCACAAGTATAAGCTGTTAGCAATAGCACTTTCAGAAGTTTAGAGATGAAAATATTAATGAAGGAATTTATGAGAGGCGCCCAAACAACTACTACTGTTAACTTTTGGACAGAACCTGAAGTTTGAGGAAATAGTTCAATTCAATTCAAAACATACTTACTGAACGCCTGCTATGTGCAAGGCAATATACTAAGGTAAATGGGGTTACATTGTAAGTGATCTGTTGCCTTTGAGAAGTGCACTGCATAAGAAATACCTAAACATACAAGCAGTATATCTGTTCCTGAGATTGGCCTCCAGCTTCAGATTTGGTAAGTTATAAACTCTTTAGGGCATTCTCTGGTGGCTCAGACGGTAGAGTGTCTGCCTACAATGCGGGAGACCTGGGTTTGATCCCTGGGTCGTGAAGATACTCTGGAGAAGGGAAATGGTAACCCACTCCAGTACTCTTGCCTGGAAAATCCCATGGACAGAGGAGTGTGGTAGGCTACAGTCCATGGAGTCACAAAGAGTCAGAAGCATCACTACAAACAAAGCTAGTGGAGGTGATGAAATTCGAGTTGAGCTATTTCAAATGCTAAAAGATGATGCTGTGAAAGTGCTGCACTCAATATGCCAGCAAATTTGGAAAACTCAACAGTGGCCACAGGACTGGAAAAGGTCAGTTTTCATTCCAATCCCAAAGAAATGCAATGCCAAAGAATGCTCAAACTACCACACAATTGCACTCATCTCACACGCTAGCAAAGTAATGCTCAAAATTCTACAAGCCAAGCTTCAACAATACATGAACCATGAACTTCCAGATGTTCAAGCTGGATTTAGAAGAGGCAGAGGAATCAGAGATCAAATTTCCAACATCTGTTGGGTCATCAAAAAAGCAAGAGAGCTCCAGAAAAACATCTATTTCTGCTTTATTGACTGCCAAAGCCTTTGACTGTGTGGACCACAACAAACTGGAGAAAACTCTTAAAAAGATGGAAATACCAGACTACCTGACCTACCTCTTGAGAAACCTGTATGCAGGTCAGGAAGCAACATTAGAACTGGACATGGAACAATAGACTGGTTCCAAATAGGGAAAGGAGTACATCAAGGCTGTATACTGTCACCCTGTTTATTTAACTTAAATGCAGAGTACATCATGAGAAACACTGGACTGGAGGAAGCACAAGCTGGAATAAAGACTGCCAGGAGAAATATCAATAACCTCAGATATGCAGATGATACCACCCTTATAGCAGAAAGTGAAGAAGAACTAAAGAGCCTCTTGATGAAAGTGAAAGAGGAGATTGAAAAAGTTGGCTGAAAGCTCAACATTCAGAAAACTAAGATCATGGCATCTGGTCCCATCTCTTCATGGCAGATCGATGGGGAAACAGTGGGAACAGTGTCAGACTTTATTTTGGGGGGCTCCAAAAATCACTGCAGATGGTGATTGCAGCCATAAAATCAAGACACTTTCTCCTTGGAAGAAAAGTTATGACCAACCTAGACAGCATATTAAAAAGCAGAGACATAACTTTGCCCACAAAGGTCCATCTAGTCAAAGCTATGATTTTTCCAGTAGTCATAAATGGATGTGAGAGTTGGACTATAAAGAAAGCTTGAGTGCTGAAGAATTGATGCTTTTGAACTGTGGTGCTGGAGAAGACACTTGAGAGTCCCTTGCACTGCAAGGAGATCAGTCCTGGGTGTTCATTGGAAGGACTGATGCTGAAGGTTAAACTCCAGTACTTGGCCACCTGATGTGAAGAAGTGACTCATTGGAAAAGACCCCAATGCAGGGAAAGATTGAAGGTGGGAGGAGAAGGAGATGACAGAGGATGAGATGTTTGGATGGCATCACCAACTCAGTGGACATGCGTTTCAGTAAACTCCAGGAGTTGGTGATGGACTGGGAGGCCTGGTGTACTACAGTCCCTGAGGTCTCAAAGAGTTGGACACGACTGAGTGGCTAAATTGAACTGAACTGAAGTTCTTATAAGGTTACCTTCCATATTTTCATATTCCCATAAAGGTAGTCAAGTGAATTTGAAAATGTCTACTTTAAAATTCAGTGCAGTTCAGTCGCTTAGTTGTGTCCAACTCTTTGCAACCCCATGAATTGCAGCTCGCCAGGCCTCCTTGTCCATCACCAACTCCCAGAGTCTACCCAAACCAATTAGATATAGATAAATTCTCACTCAGATTATGTCTAAAAATTATAGCCTATTAGTCAATATTAGTACCAAAAAACTGAGTTTACTCTTCAAAAGTTTAGATATTTCCACTCATGTGAGAAGAACAAAATCACATACTTTTGGAAGTGAAAGTTTGGCATTTTTATAATTCATTTCTTTTTTATTTTGTTCCACTGAGTGAGAAAAAGTAATTGGCTTTTATGTGTTTCTCAGAGAAATCTGCTTTACTTTATTCTCTTCATTGTGTATACAAGACATGTTTCTGCTTGGCTACTGCATCAAATATCTTGATGGTTATATAGAAGTCTTTTCTTAAAGTGAAAAAACTGATTAGTGTTTTTCTGGAAGCATTCTGACTGTTCATCTAAACTTGAAGGGAAAAGGTACAGTGTATATACAAGGAATTTTTCTAACCTGTAGAAAATTTAGTATTTATTCTACAACATGAGGCAATAATAAATGGTTGTATCCCCTTCATTTTTCCAGGTCAGATATTATCCCATCCTGATGCACTGCCAAGAAACTAAATCTCAGTCATTACTAAGGTTCTTTCCCTGCCACCTTGTTTGCCCAGAGGTTTTAAGAGTTCTTTGCAGTTCAGAACGTTATATTCCTCAGTCTTTGCATGTGTGCATCCTCAGTCGGTTCAGTTGAGTTGTGTCCAACTCTTTGTGACCCTATGGACTGTAGCCTGATGGACTCTTCTGTCCATGGGATTCTCTAGGCAAGAATACTGGAGTGGGTTGTCATGCCCTCCTCCAGGGGCTCTTCCAGATCCAGGAATTGAATGCACGTCTCTTGTGTCTCCACTGCAGACAGATTCTTTACTGATGAGCCAGGGAAGCCTCATTCCTTAGTCTTTAGTCTTTTTTAATTTACTTTTTATTTTATATTGGAATATAGTTGATTTACAATGCTGTGTTAGTTTCAGGTATATAGCAAAGTGACTCAGTTATGCATATACCTATATCCATTCTTTTTCAGATTCTTTTCCTAGATAGGTTTTTGTTTTTGTTTTTAAATTGGAGGCTAATTACTTTACAGTATTGTGGTGGTTTTGCCATACATTGGCATCAATCAGCCATGGGTGTACATATGTCCCCATCCTGAACCCGCCTCCCATCTCCCTCCCTGTCCCATCCCTCTGGGTCATCCCAATGCACCAGCCCTGAGCACCCTGTCTCATACATCGAACCTGGACTGGCGCTCTGTTTTACATATGGTAACACACATATTTCAATGCTGTTCTCTCAAATCATCCCACCCTCATCTTCTCCCACAGAGTCCAACACTCTGTTCTTTACATCTGTGTCTCTTTTGCTGTCTCACATATAGGGTCATCATTACCATCTTTCTAAATTCCATATATATGCATTAATATACTACATTGGTGTTTTTCTTTCTGACTTAGTTCGCTCTGTATAATAGGCTCCAGTTTCATCCACCTCATTAGAACTGATTTAAATGCATTCTTTTTAATGGCTGAGTAATATTCCATTGTGTATATGTACCACAGCGTTCTTGTCCATTCATCTGCCAGTGGACATCTAGGCTGCTTCCATGTCCTGGCTATTGTAAACAGTGATGCAGTGAATACTGGGGTACATGTACTGGGATACATCCCAGCAATGGGATTGCTGGGTCATATGGCAGTTCTATTTCCAGTTTTTTAAGAACTCTCCACACTGTTCTCCATGCTGGCTATACTAGTTTGCATTTCCACCAACAGTGTAAGAGGGTTTCTTTTTCCCCGCACCCTCTCCAGCATTTATTGTTTGTAGACTTTTTGATAGCAGCCATTCTGACTGGAGTGAGATGGTACCTCATTGTGGTTTTGATTTGCATTTCTCTGATAATGAGTGATGTTGAGCATCTTTTCTTGTGTTTGTTAGCCATCTGTATGTCTTCTTTGGAGAAATGTCTGTTTAGTTTTTTGGCCCATTTTTTGATTGGGTCATTTATTTTTCTGAAATTGAGCTGCAGGAGTTGCTTGTATATTTTTGAGATTAATTGTTTATCCGTTGCTTCGTTTGCTATTATTTTCTCCCATTCTGAAGGCTGTCTTTTCACCTTGCTTATAGTTTCCTTTGTTGTGCAAAAGCTTTTAATTTTAATTAGGTCCCATTTATTTAATTTTGCTTTTATTTCCATTACTCTGGGAGGTGGGTCATAAAGAATCCTGCTGTGATTTGTGTCAAGAGAGTGTTTTGCCTATGTTTTCCTCTAGGAGTTTTATACTTTCTAGTCTTACATTTAGATCTTTAATCCATTTTGAGTTTATTTTTATGTATGGTGTTAGAAAGTGTTCTAGTTTCATTCTTTTACAAGTGGTTGACCAGTTTTCCCAGCACCACTGGTTAAAAGAGATTGTATTTTCTCCATTGTATACTCTTGCCTCCTTTGTCAAAGATAAGGTGTCCCATATAGGTTTTTAAAGAATATTGAGTAGCTTTACCTGTGCTATACAGAAGGTCCTTGTTGATTATCTCTTTTATATATGTGTGCTTCTCTGGTAGCTCAGTTGGTAAAGAAGACTTGAGTTTGATCCCTGGGTTGGGAAGATTTCCTGAAGAAGGGAATGGCTACCCACTCCAGTATTCTGGCATGGAAAATCCCATGGACAGAGGAGCCTGGTGGGCTACAGTCCATGGGTCACAGAAAGTCAGACATGACTGAGCTACTTTCACTTTCTCTGTTTCATTGGGTGGCTCACACGGTAAAGAGTCTGCCTGCAATGCGGGAGACCTGGGTTTGATCCTGGGTTGGGAAGATACCCTGGAGGAGGAAATGGCAACCCACACAGTATTCTTGCCTGGAAAATCCCATGGACGGAGGAGCCTGGTGGGCTACAGTCCATGGAGTCGCACAGAGTCTGACATGACTGAGCAACTAACACTTTCACTTTCATTTTCATATGTGTGCATGCATGCTAAGTTGCTTCAGTTCTGTCTGACTCTTTCCAGCATTATGGGCTGTAACCTGCCAGCCTCCTCATTCCATGAGACTCTCCAGGCAAGAATACTGGAGTGGGTTGCCATGCCCTCCTTTAGGGGATCTTCCCAACTCAGAGATCAAACACATGTCTCATATCTCCTGCTTTGGCAGGTGGGTTTTTTACCACTACACCACCAGGAGTGTGCATATGTTAATCCCAAACTGCTGATTTATCTTCCCCTGCCACATTTCCCCTTTGGTAACCATAAACTTGCTTCTGAAGTCTGGTAGTCTGTTTCTGTTTTACAAATAAGTTCATTTGTATCATTTTTTTTTAGATTCCACATATGTGATATCATGTGATATTTATTTTTGTCTGACTTCGCTTAATATGACACTCTCTAGATCCATCAATGTTGCTATAGATAGCATTATTTCATTCTTTTTGTGGCCCTCAGTGTTTAGTCTCGACTACTCATGCCCTGAGTTACATAATAGCATTGTCACTTTTGTGCCAAGACTAGGCATAAGATCTTTCCTCAGAGTTTCCATGGACATGATTTCTAGTATTCTATGCCCATTGCTGTTTCACACGTTGCCTTTAAGAGTCCTTAGAAAGAGAGTGGTTGGATCATTTGTGTGGAGATGAGCTGTGGTCCCCCAAGTCTTTAAGAGAAGCTCTCCTACTTCCTCCTCCCTCTACCTCAAAGTCTTCAACTTTCTTTCAATAATTCCTTCTATGAGTTTGTTTTTGCATATAAAATCCAAGAGGAGGTGTTGTTTTCTTGGTGCCCAAGCTTCTGTTTTATATTAGGACACAAAAACATTTGCATCAAGGCAAGAGAACACATAAGCTTAGAAAACCTCCTTGGGATGGAGAGAGAAAAATACCTGTATAAGAGAAAATAAAAAAGCACATACTGATATTTAGATAAATTATTCAGCCTCTTATCATTGTTATTATTGTTTTTATTTAAGACCTTATTTTTTTGAGTAATTTTAGATTTAAAATATAATTGATAGAAAGGTAAAAAAATTACCCATAATACTCCCTTACCACACACATGTATAGCTTCCACCATTATCAGTATTATTCACTATAATGGTACACTTTTTTTTCTTTTTTACCAAGTATAATTCTACATTATAGGGGACTGGAATGCAAAAGTAGGGGGTCAAGAAACACCTGGAGTAGCAGGCAAATTTGGCCTTGGAGTACAGAATGAAGCAGGGCAAAGGCTAATAGAGTTTTGCCAAGAGAACACACTGGTCATAGCAAACATCCTCTTCCAACAACACAAGAGAAGACTCTACAGATGGACATCACCAGATGGTCAACACCGAAATCAGATTCATTATATTCTTTGCATCCAAAGATGGAGATCCACTATACAGTCAGCAAAAACAAGACCGGGAGCTGACTATGGCTTATATCATAATTCCTTATTGCTAAATTCAGACTTAAATTGAAGAAAGTAGGGAGAACCACTAGACCATTCAGGTATGACCTAAATCAAATCCCTAAGGATTATACAGTGGAAGTGACAAATAGATTCAAGGGATTAGATCTGATAGCAGAGTGCCTATTGAACTATTGACAGAGGTTCATGACATCATACAGGAGACAGGGATCAAGACCATCTCCAAGAAAAAGAAATGTGATAAAACAAAATGGCTGTGTGAGGAGGCCTTACAAGTAGCTGTGTAAAGAAAAGAAGTGAAAGGCAAAGGAGGAAAGGAAAGATATAACCATTTGAATGCAGAGTTCCAAAGAATAGCAAGGAGAGATAAGAAGGCCTTCCTCAGCCATCAATGCAAAGAAATAGAGGAAACAATAGAATGGGAAAGACGAGATCTCTTCAAGAAAATTAGAGATACCAAGGGAACATTTTATGCAAACGTGGCCTCAAAAAAGGACAGAAATGGCATGGACCTAACGGAAGCAGAAGATATTAAGAAGAGATGGCAAGAATACACAGAAGAACTGTACAAAAAATATCTTCATGATCCAGATAATCACGATGGTGTGATCACTCACCTAGAGCCAGACATCCTGGAATGTGAAGTCAAGTGGGCCTTAGAAAGCATCACTATGAACAAAGCTAGTGGAGATGATGGAATTCCAGTTGAGCTATTTCAAATTCTGAAAGATGATGCTGTGAAAATGGTGCAGTCAATATGGCAACAAATTTGGAAAACTCAGCAGTGGCCACAGGACTGGAAAAGGTCAGTTTTCATTCCAATCCCAAAGAAAGGCAATGCCAAAGAATGCTCAAACTACCACACAATTGCACTCATCTCACACGCTAGTAAGTAATGCTCAAAATTCTCCAAGCTGACTTCAACAATATACCAACCATGAACTTCCATATGTTCAAGCTGGATTTAGAAAAGGCAGAGGAACTAGAGATCAAATTGCCAACATCCGTTGGATCATAGATAAAGCAAGAGAGTTTCAGAAAAATATCTATTTCTGTTTTATCGACTATGCCAAAGACTTTGATTGTGTAGATTACAACAAACTGTGGAAAATTCTTCAGGAGATGGGAATACCAGACCACCTGACCTACCTCTTGAGAAACCTGTATGCAGGTAAAGAAACAATAGTTAGAACTGGACATTGAACTGGTTCCAAATAGGAAAAGGAGTACATCAAGACTGTATATTGTCACCCTACTTATTTAACTTATATACAGAGTACATTGTGAGAAACGCTGGGCTGGATGAAGCACAGCAGGAATGAAGACTGCTGGAAGAAATATCAATAACCTCACATATACCGATGATACCACCTTTATGGCAAAAATTGAAGAAGAACTAAAGAGCCTGTTGATGAAAGTGAAAGAGGAGAGTGAAATCGTTGGCTTAAAGCTCAGCATTCAAAAAATGAAGATTATGGCATGTGGTCCCATCACTTCATGGCAAATAGTTGAGGAAACAGTGGCAGACTTTATATTTCTGATCTCCCAAATGACTGCAGATGGTGACTGCAGCCATGAAATTAAAAGACAGTTACTCCTTGGAAGTAAAGTTATGTCCAACCTAGACAGCATATTAAAAAGCAGGGACATTATTTTGCAAAACAACTGTCCATTTAGTCAAGACTATGGTTTTTCCAGTGGTCATGTATGGATGTGAGAATTGGACTATCAAGAAAGCTGCACACCGAAGAATTGATGCTTTTGAACTGTGGTGTTGGAGAAGAGTCTTCAGAGTCCCTTGGACTGCAAAGAGATCCAACCAGTCCATCCTAAAGGAAATCAGTCCTGAATATTCATTGAAAGGACTGATGTTGAAGCTGAAACTCCAATACTTTGGCCACCTGATGTGAAGAACTGACTCATTGGAAAAGGCCCTCATGCTGGAAAACATTGAAGCTGAGAGGAGAAGGGGATGACAGAGAATCACATGGTGGATGGCATCACCGACTCAATAACCATGGGTTTGGGTGGACTCCGGGAGTTGGTGATGGACATGCAGGCCTGGCATGCTGCGGTTCATGGGGTTGCAGAGTTGGCCATGACTGAGCAAGTGAACTGATAACCCTATACTGACCCACCTGAATTGCCCTAAGTTGATAATTTTCCTTAGGGTTCACCTCTAGCATTGAACATCCTATGGGTTTGGACAAATGTGTATATATATATATATATAGATATATATATAGATATATAGATATATGTAAATATGTCCATAATTATAATATCACATAGAGTATTTTTACTGCCCTTAAAAATCCTCTGTTCTCTGCCCATTCGCCCCTCAACACCAACAACTGCAGATATTTTTACTGTCTCCATACTTTATTTTTCTAGAATGTCATAAAGTTGGAATCATTTTATAATAGCCTTCTCATATTGGCCTTGCTCACTTTGTAATATATATCTGACTTTCCTGCATGTCTTTTTATAGCTGGATGTCATGCTTCCTTTTAATGCTGAATAATATTCCATTGCTGAATGTTCCCAGTTTATTCATTCACATGCTAGCAGACATTGTGGTTGCTTCCAAGTTTTGGTAATTAGGAGTAAAGCTGCTATAAACATCCGTGTGTAGGACATGAACGTTTTTCTGTGGACATAGGATTTTACCACCTTTGGTTAGATATTAAGGGACACAACAGCTGGGCCAAGTGGTAAAAGCGTGTTTAGTTTTGTAAGAAATAGCCAAACTGTCTTTCATAGTATCTGTACTATTTTGCATTCTTGTCAACAATGAACAAGAGTTCCCCCTGCTCCACATTCTCACCAGCATCTGATGTTGTCAGTGTTCCAGAGTTTGGTCATTCTAATAGGTATGTAGTTGAATCTGATTGTTGTTTTAATTTGCATTTTCTTGATGACTTATGACGTGGAGCAGTTTTTCCATATGCTTATTTTCCATCTGTATGTCTTCTTTTGTGAGGTGTTTGTTAATGACTTGGACCATTTTTTAGTAGTTTGTTTTCTTATTCTTGTATTATTTTTCTTTTTAAAAGAGTAAAAAACAAAAGGCATATTGATGTTTGATGTTTAATTGTTGGTATTTATTCTTTCAAAATATATCAAGAACAAAGATAACTTTGTTCTGGTCAAATGTCCTAACCAGAAGAAAGTCCTTATTTTTATAACTTCTTTTCCAAAGAAGGTTAGAGAAGCTGAGCTAATAAATCAACACAAGGTAGAAAAAAAGGATAAGAGGAAACTCTGTCTTCATGATGTGCGACCTTGTAGAAGCAGGATCAGTCACAGACAGAACTATCGTGCATGCTGCAGTGGGATCCTGGTGGGTCTGGGGATGGGGATTGTTAGAAGCAGAAATGGCTCAACTCTGACACAGGCCTGGACTGCTGTGTTTGGCCCTCTCTCTATCCTGTTTAGGTAATTCCATAAGCCTTTTATTGACATGTGTTTGCAGAAAAAGGACATAACATGGCAACCCAAGAGAGAATTTACCTTTGAAAGGAATTTAAGTCTCATAATAATGAGACAGTCATTAAAAAAAAATCAGATGACTTCTAAAATTTCTGTGAAGTCTGTAAATGACTATAATCCCAAATGGGTAAGGTATGCAGAGTTAAATTTATTTTTTAGTTCTAGGTGTTTTTGACATACCATGCTATTCCTTCATTGCCAAATTAAAGAAATCGAGAAATCTGAATGTTAATAATTTTCTCTTGATTCCTAGTATCCATTTTTGCTGAACGATATGAAAACCTTTAGGTAAAAATTGAGATCTAATTATGGTATAGAGACTGTTTACATATATCTAAAAGAAAAATATTATCACACAGTTAGATGATGAGAACTTCTTATCATGTAATTTCTCATTGAAGTATTAAAAGAATGAATTCTGCTTACTGATTTTGTGTTCAGTATCTATCAGGCCTTCCTAGTAGATGTGATTTCAGTTTTTCTTACCAGATTAAACAGCTGCTCTGCTTATCACAAGGCAGTGTGTTTATATTCCAAGATTTGTGATTTGATAACTTGACTAGTCTTGTACCATTCTGTTGTTGCTAACTAGTTGCTTATAGAGTTGTATTCTGCAGTGTAAAATTGGAACTGGGACTTTAAGAAGTCTCTTAATTCAGTGGCTCCCTTCAAATTTCCGATAGTTCCTTTAAAAGTATTCAGATGTTTATATTCAGATATTGAGTTTTGAATCAGAATCTCCAGGAACCCAGATGTCCCTCTGGGTTCTTGTCCGTCAAATGGTACTACCTAAATCATCTTGTTGGAGACGGAAATGGCAACCACTCCAGTACTCTTGCCTGGAGAGTCCTATGGACGGAGGAGACTGGTGGGCTACAGTCCATGGGGTTGCAGAGAGTCGAACAGGACTGAGCTACTTCACATAAAATCATCTTATAGACTATAGTGTAAATTTATAAGTATGGGGATACTGTACCTTTATTTTTCATTTAACTGGACTTTAAAATATATGAGCAGAGAATTGTAAAATGAGAAAATGACCTCAAAAAAAGGCAGTTTAGTTTTAAAGCTTTTCAACTTCGTAACCTCTTCCTATTTGAAACAGAAGATCTTAACGTATAATCTTTCATGACTAATTAGAATAAAAATGCTGTTGTCCTCAATTGCAGTCTCATAAGACTGCCATCAATCACCACAGGATAAAATATAGACCTACCCTTTTGTTTATGATGTTTAGTGGATGTTTTTGTAATGTTTAGTATTTTTTCATCATTTATGTTAACATTTCTGTTTTTTTTTTTTTAACTTTTGACTTTCTTTGAATAAGATTTTGGTAAAATAAAGTGCAGAATGAAGATAAAGATATTGATGATATCTATTTTTAGAGGAGAGGGCTTCTTTCACAGCAAAATAATCTTAAAGTTTAAAAATTTAAGATTTTATAATATGGATAGGTTGTTAACCATAACATTGATTCCCCCCCCCCCCCCCGCACCAAGTGAGAAATCAGATTAGAAAAGATGCTTTGTTTAGTTTTTGAATTCTATACATGTAATCAGAGAAGACAATGGCAACCCATTCCAGTACTCTTACCGGGAAAATCCCATGGACGGAGGAGCCTGGTGGGCTGCAGTCCATGGGGTCGCTAAGAGTCAGACACAACTGAGGGTCTTCACTTTCACTTTTCACTTCCATGCATTGTAGAAGGAAATGGCAACCCACTCCAGTGTTCTTGCCTGGAGAGTCCCAGGGATGGGGGAGCCTGGTGGGCTGCCGCCTATGGGGTCACACAGAGTCGGACACGACTGAAGCAACTTAGCAGCAGCAGCAGCATACATGTAATCATTTCTAAACCATGAAAGGACGCCGGGATTCTTGGCCTCTGGAGGAGAAGAATTCAATCCGGAGCCAGATACAAGGCTTGATCACTCTGAGCTTTTGTGTAACCAAGTTTTATTAAAGTATAAAGGAGATAGAGAAGCTTCTGACATAGGCATCAGAAGGGGGCAGAACGGGTACCCACTTGCTAGTGTTAGCAGTGGAGTTATATACTCTCCAGTTAGTTGTTACACTGAATCCAAAGACTGTCTGGAGGTTGTAAAGACCTCACCAGACCTAGTCCCATAATTTACATTTTAAGATAACAGAATTAGGCAGAAGGTTTTCTTCAGAGACTGCCCTCAAGCAGGATACATTATTTTTATGTAATCCTAAGGAATGTAGACGGAAAAAAAGTTTGTCCTTTTACCTCCTTGAGAATTCCAGACCCCTCTCTCCTTGGGGACAGTGGAAACAATGGCTGACTTTATTTTTCTGGTCTCCAAAATCACTGCAGATGGTGATTGCAGCCATGAAATTAAAAGATGCTTACTCCTTGGAAGGAAATTTATGACCAACCTAGACAGCATATTAAAAAGCAGAGACATTACTTTGCCAACAAAGGTCGGTCTAGTCAAGGCTATGGTTTTTCCAGTGGTCACGTATGGATGTGAGAGTTAGACGGTGAAGAAAGCTGAGCACCGAAGAAGTGATGCTTTTAAACTATTATGTTGGAGAAGACTCTTGAGAGCCCCTTGGACTACAAGGAGATCCAACCAGTCCATCGTAAAGGAGGTCAGTCCTGGGTGTTCATTGGAAGGACTGATGTCAAAGCTGAAACTCCAATACTTTGGCCACCTCGTGTGAAGAGCTGACTCATTGGAAAAGACCCTGACGCTGGGAAAGATCGGGGGCAGGAGGAGAAGGGGGCGACAGAGGATGAGATAGCTGGATGGCATCATCGACTTGATGGATATGGGTTTGGGTGGACTCCGGGAGTTGGTGATGGACAGGGAGGCCTGGCGTGCTGCGGTTCATGGGGTCGCACAGAGTAGGACACGACTGAGCAACTGAACTGAACTGATTATTCTACTCTTGATGGAAATTTGGATTATTGTCAAAATAATGTATTATTACAAACACTATTGCTGTGAATATTTTAAAAATATTTATTAGTGTATAAATACCATAAAATTCACTCATTTAAAGTGTATATACAGGTTAGTTGTTTTTATTATATATATAGTATTGTGAAAGTCTCACTAAAATTTAATTTTAGCATATTTCATCACGCTAGATAGAAACCCTCTACCTATTAAAAGTCACTTCCCACCCCCACCTCACGTCTCCCTCAATCCCTGGATACCACTAATCAGTTTGCTTTCTATTTCTATAGATTTGCCTACTCTGGACATTTCACATAAATAGAATCATTTGATATGTGATCTTTTGTGTTTGACTTCCTTCATTTAACACATTTGTTTTCAGTATTCCTCCTTCCTATCTGTTCAGTACTTCATCCTATTGTCAAATAGTAGTGCATGGGACAGACCACATTTTGTCTGTCTTTTCCTCAGTTGATGGATATTTGGGTTTCTCTATTTGTGTACAAGTTTTTACCAGGACATAATTTTTCATAAGTTTCACATGTTGATACCCAGGAGTGAAATTACTGGGTTACATAGTAACTCTGTGTATCATATTTTGAGGTACTGCCAGACTGTTTTGAGAGTGTCGGTATCATTTTATATTCCCATTAGCAATGTATGGGAGTTCCAGTTTCTTCACCTCCTTGCCAGCACTTATGACTGTTGAACTGTTATTTCATTGTGTTATTTCCCAAATGACTAATGATGTTGAGCACTTTTCCGTGTGCTTATTGGTCATTCATATATCTGGGGAAAGAGTATATTCAAACTCTTCTCACATTTTAAAATTTGACATTTGTTTTTTATTGTTGAATTGCAAGAATTCTTTATATATATTATATATGTTTTCTGGAAACAAATCCCTAATCAATCATATAATTTGAAAATGTTTTCTCTCATTCTGTGGGTTGGCATTTCACTTTTTTGATGATGTCCTTTGGAGCATAAACATTTAAAATTTTAATACAATCCAACTTATCTATTTTTTATTGCTTATACTTTTAGTGTTACATGTAAGAAATCAAAGATTTCTTAATTCAGAGTCTCCAAAACAGTTTTAAAGTTCCAAAGACTTATATCTAGCTTTTCTTCTAAAAACTGTATAGTTTTAACTTTCGCATTTAGTCTTTGATCCATTTTTGAGTTAATCTTTGTATGTGGTATGAGATAGGGTTCAACTTCATCTTTTGCATATAGATATTTGGTTATCCCAGCATCATTTGTTGAAAAACCTCACTGAATTGTCTTAGTACCTTTGTTGAAACCAATTGAACATAAATTTAAGGGCTTATTCTAGTTTCTCAATTCTATTGCATTGATTTATATGTCTGTTCTTGTGCCAATATCATATTTTAATTACTATAGCTTTGAGATTAGCATATATTCCCTTTATCTTTCCACATTAGATTTAATAAACCTTGGGACTTCCCTGGTGGCTCAGCTGATAAAGAATCCGCCTGCAATATGGGAGACATGGGTTCGATCCCTGGATTGGGACGATTCCCTGAAGAAGGGGCATGGCAGCCCGCTCCAATGTTCTTGCCTGGAGAATTTCCATGGACAGAGGAGCCTGGCAGGCTACAGGAAACGGGGTTGCAAAGAGTAGGACACAACTGAGCGACTAAACACATGGTAAACCTTATTTCATCTCAAATGTTTTACATTTTAGCAGTATAAAATTGTGCAATTTGTAAATAAAGTGAAAATGAATGGTGCTTATAATACAACCAACCAGAGTCACTACCTTAGGACATCCTTTTGGTCTCGTTTTAAGTAAGTTTATAAATTTGGTTTTCAGTTGATTCACATGCAGTGTGATAATTGGTGATCATATTTTTCTTCCAAGATAATCTTCATGATGTTCTTGTGTAACACTTAAGCTTTCATATTTTAATAACATAGATATAATTGAAACACATAAATGTCTATTAAAGATAAGGTGAGCTTTCTATTTGCAACTTATTTTTATGGTCTTCAATTCTGTTTATAGGGTGAGACAGTTTCTAATAACCTCTAAGCCATAATTTTCTAATGGAGTGAAATAACTCAGTCAGAGAGAAAATCAATACTTTCAAAGTACACATTAATATTCTTTGAAATAAGAAATTGACCTTTTTTTGCTTTCTTTTTTTCTTTTAAAGAATAAATATAAGCAGGCTTAGAAATTTGGAGTATATATGACATTTGAAATACAAATCTCTTGATGTCTGCTGAAAAACCATGTGTGTTGTTGTATGTCTTCTTTCTTATTGATAATAAGTTAAAACTATAAATAAAAACTTTTTTTCTATAAAATATGGTTAAAATTAGGACAATTTTTTATTTTAATGTTTAGCAGCATATGCAACTTGAATAGAAATATTTTAAAACTAAACATTAAGCAATTAAAAAGTTAACACTGTTTTCTCCCACAATGCTTATGCTTAAAATTCATTCTAACTTGGAGTGGCTTTGCATGTGAGACTTATTATGTGATAATTTCTTTTTTCCACAGAGAACAAATTGCTGACTAAAAGTCAAGCTGCTATACTAATTATGAAGTAGCTATAAAAACATTGCAGATTTTAAGAGTTTTTTTCCTTTTTTCTCTAGTTTTATTGAGAAACAATTCATATATATCACTATATAAGTTGAGTACATATGGAGTGATGATTTGATTTACATGTATTGTGAAATGATTTTTGTATAAGTTATTATTTTTTAAAATTTTCTTTACTTTATTGTGTTGGTTTTGCCATACAATGACATGAAACCGCCATGGGTTTACATATGCTCCCCCTCCAGAATCCCCCTCCCTCCTCCCTCCCGATTCCCTCCCCCTGGGTCATCTTGGTGCACCAGCCCCGAGCATCAACCCTGGGCTGGCGATTGATTTCACATATGATAATTAACATGTTTCAATGCCATTCTCCCATATCATCCCACCCTTGCCCTCATCCACAGAGTCCACGAGTCTGTTCCTTTTGCTGTCTCGCATGCTGGGTTCTCTTTACCGTCTTTCTAAATTCCATATATATGCGTTAGTATACTGTATTGTTGTTTTTTCTTCTGGCTTACTTCACTCTGGAAAATGGGCTCCAGTTCCGTCCACCTGAGTAGAACTGATTCAAATGAATTTTTTTTTTAATGCTGAGTAATATTCCATTGTGTATATGTACCACAGCTTTCTTATCCATTCGTCAGTTGATGGGCATCTAGGTTGCTTCCATGTCCTGGCTATTGTAAACAATGCGGTGATGAACATTGGGGTACACGTGGCTCTTTCAATTCTGGTTTCCTCGGTGTATATGCCCAGCAGTGGGATTGCTGGGTCATATGGCAGGTCTATTTGCAGTTTTTTAAGGAACCTCCACACTGTTTTCCATAGTGGCTGTACTAGTTTGCATTCCCACCAACAGTGTAAGACGGTTCCCTTTTCTCCACATCCTCTCCAGCATTTATTGCTTGTAGATTTTTGTATTGCAGCCATTCTGACTGGTGTAAAGTGATACCTCATTGTGGTTTTGATTTGCATTTCTCTGATAATGAGTGATGTTGAGCATCTTTTCATGTGTTTGTTAGCCATTTTTATGTCTTCTTTGGAGAAATGTCTGTTAAGTTCTTTGGCCCACTTTTTGATTGGGTCGTTTATTTTTCTAGAATGGAGCTGCAGGAGTTGCTTGTATATTTTTGAGATTAATTGTTTGTCCGTTGCTTCATTGGCTATTATTTTCTCCCATTCTGAAGGCTGTCTTTTCACCTTGCTTATAGTTTCCTTTGTTGTGCAGAAGCTTTTCATTCTAATTAGGTCCCATTTGTTTCTTCGTGCTTTTATTTCCGATATTCTGGGAGGTGGGTCATGGAGTATCCCGCTTTGGTTTATGTCAGAGAGTGTTTTGCCTATGTTATCCTCTAGGAGTTTTATAGTTTCTGGTCTTATGCTTAGATCTTTGATCCATTTTGAGTTTATCTTTGTGTATGGTGTTAGAAAGTGTTCTAGTTTCATTCTTTTACAAGCGGCTGTCCAGTTTTCCCAGCACCACTTGTTAAAGAGGTTGTCTTTTCTCCATTGTATATTCTTGCCTCCTTTGTCAAAGATAAGGTGTCCATAGATGTGTGGATTTATCTCTGGGCTTTCTATTTTGTTCCATTGATCTATATTTCTGTATTTGTGCCAGTACCATACTGTCTTAATGACTGTGGCTTTGTAGTATAGCCTAAAGTCAGGTAGGTTGATTCCTCCAGTTCCATTCTTCTTTCTCAAGGTTGCTTTGGCTATACGAGGTTTCTTGTATTTCCATACAAATTGTGAAATTATTTGTTCTAATTCTCTGGAAAAGACCTCTGGTAGCTTGATAGGAATTGCATTGAATCTATAGATTGCTTTGGGTAGTATACTCATTTTCACTATATTGATTCTTCCAATCCACGAACACGGTATATTTCTCCATCTATTTGTGTCCTCTTTGATTTCTTTCATCAGTGTTTTATCGATTTCTATATACAAGTCTTTTGTTTCTTTAGGTAGAAATACTCCTAAGTATTTTATTCTTTTTGTTTTGATGGTGAATGGAATTGTTTCCTTAATTTCTCTTTCTGTTTTCTCATTGTTAGTGTATAGGAATGCCAGGGATTTCTGTGTGTTGATTTTGTATCCTGAAACTTTGCTATATTCACTGATTAGCTCTAGTAATTTTCTAGTAGAGTCTTTAGGGTTTTCAATATAGAGGATCCTGTCATCGCAAACAGAGAGAGTTTTACTTCTTCTTTTCCAATCTGGATTCCTTTGATTTCTTTATCTGCTCTGATTGCTGTGGCCAAGACTTCCAAAACTATGTTGAAAAGTAGTGGTGAGAGTGGGCACCCTTGTTTTGTTCCTGACTTCAGGGGGAATGCTTTCAGTTTTTCACCATTGAGGATAATGTTTGCTGTGGGTTTGTCATGTATAGCTTTTATTATGTTGAGGTATGTTCCTTCTATTCCTGGTTTTTGGAGGGTTTTTATCACAAATGGATGTTGAATTTTGTCAAAGGCTTTCTCTGCATCTATTGAGATAATCATGTGATTTTTATTTTTCAATTTGTTAATGTGGTGTATTACATTGATTGATTTGCGAATATTGAAGAATCCTTGCATCCCTGGGATAAAGCCTACTTGATCATGATGTATGATTTTTTTAATGTGTTGCTGGATTCTGTTTGCTAGAATTTTGTTAAGGATTTTTGCATCTAAGTTCATCAGTGATATTGGCCTGTAGTTTTCTTTTTTTGTGGCATTTTTGTCAGGTTTTGGAAGTAGAGTGATGGTGGCCTCATAGAATGAGTTTGGAAGTTTACCTTCCTCTGCAATTTTCTGGAAGAGTTTGAGTAGAATATGTGTTAGCTGTTCTCTAAATTTTTGGTAGAATTCAGCTGTGAAGCCATCTGGTCCTGGACTTTTGTTTTTTGGAAGATTTCTGATTACGGTTTCAATTTCCGTGCTTGTGATGGGTCTATTAATATTATCTATCTCTTCCTGGTTTAGTCTTGGAAAGTTGTACTTTTCTAGGAATTTGTCCATTTCATCCAGGTTGTCCAGTTTATTTGCATATAGTTGCTGATAATAGTCTCTTATGATCCTTTGTATTTCTGTGTTTTCTGTTGTGATCTCTCCGTTTTCATTTCTAATTCTGTTGATTTGGTTCTTCTCCCTTTGTTTCTTGATGAGTCTGGCTAATGGTTTGTCAATTTTATTTATCTTCTCAAAGAACCAGCTTTTGGCTTGGTTGATTTTTGCTATGGTCTCTTTTGTTTCCTTTGTATTTATTTCTGCCCTGATCTTGAAGATTTCTTTCCTTCTACTAGCCCTGGGCTTCTGCATTTCTTCCTTTTCTAGTTGCTTTAGGTGTAAAGTTAGGTTATTTATTTGACTTTTTTCTTGTTTCCTGAGGTGAGCTTGTATTGCTATGAACTTTCCCTTCAGCACTGCTTTTACTCTGTCCCATAGGTTTTGGGTTGTTGTGTTTTCGTTTTCATTCATTTCTATGCATATTTTGATTTCTTTTTTGATTTCTGTGATTTGTTGGTTATACAGCAGTGTGTTGTTGAGCCTCCATAGGTTGGAAGTTTTGAATGGTTTTCTCCTGTAATTGATATCTAATCTCACTGCATTGTGGTCAGAAAAGATGCTTGGAATGATTTCAATATTTTTGAATATACCAAGGTCAGATTTATGGCCCAGGATGTGATCTCTTCTGGAGAAGGTCCCGTGTGCGCTTGAGAAAAAGGTGAAATCCATTGTTTTGGGATGGAATGTCCTATAGATATCAGTTAGGTCTAACTGGTCTATTGTTTCATTTAAAGTTTGAGTTTCCTTGTTAATTTTCTATTTAGTTGATCTATCCATTGGTGTGAGTGGTGTATTAAAGTCTCCCACTATTATTGTGTTGTTGTTAATTTCCCCTTTCATACTTGTTAGCATTTGCCTTACATATTGTGGTGCTCCTATGTTGGGTGCATATATATTTATAATTGTTATTTCTTCTTCTTGGTTTGATCCTTTGATCATTATGTAATGTCCATCTTTATATCTTTTCACAGCCTTTATTTTAAAGTCTACTTTATCTGATATGAGTATTGCCCCTCCTGCTTTCTTTTGGTCTTTATTTGCATGGAATATCTTTTTCCAGCCTTTAACTTTCAGTCTATATGTGTCCCTAGGTTTGAGGTGGTTCTCTTGTAGACAACATATTTAGGGGTCTTGTTTCTGTATCCACTCGGCCAATCTTTGTCTTTTGGTTGGGGCATTCAACCCATTTACATTTAAGGTAATTATTGATAAGTATGATCCCCTTGTCATTTACTTTATTGTTTTGGGTTTGAGATTATATACCCTATCCGTGTTTCCTGTCTAGGAAAGATCCTTTAGCATTCGTTGGAGCGCTAGTTTGGTGTTGCTGAATTCTCTCAGCATTTGCTTGTCTAGAAAGCTTTTGATTTCTCCTTCAAATTTGAATGAGATCCTTGCAGGGTATAGTAATCGGGGTTGTAGATTATTTTCTTTCATGACTTTAAGTATGTTCTGCCATTCCCTTCTGGCCTGAAGCGTTTCTATTGAGAGATCAGCTGTTATCCTTATGGGATTCCCCTTGTGAGTTATTTGTTGTTTTTCCCTTGCTGCTTTTAATATTTGCTCTTTGAGTTTTATATTTGTTAGTTTGATTAATATGTGTCTTGAGGTGTTCCGCTTGGGGTTCATCCTATTTGGGACTCTCTGGGTTTCTTGGACTTGAGTGATTATTTCCTTTCCCAGTTTAGGGAAGTTTGCAACTATTATCTCCTCAAGAATATTCTGATGGTTTTTCTTTTTGTCTTCTTCTTCTGGGACTCCTATGATTCGAATATTGGTGTGTTTAACATTGTCCCAGAGGTCTCTTGAATTGTCCTCATTTCTTTTAATTCTTTTTTCATTTTTCCTCTCTGTTTCATTTATTTCTACCGTTCTGTCTTCTACCTCACTTATCCTGTCTTCAATCTCTGTTATTCTACTGTTAGTTCCCTCCAGGGTGTTTTTGATCTCATTTATTGCATTATTCATTGTATTTTGACTCTTTTTCATTTCTTCCAAGTCCTTGTTAAAGCTTACCTACATCTTCTCAATCCTTGCCTGCAGGTTATTGAACTGCAACTCCAATTTATTTTCCAGATTTTGGATCATTTTCACTATCATTATTCGGAATTCTTTATCAGGTAGATTTCCTATCTTCTCGTCTTTTGTTTGGTCTGGAGGACATTTATCCTGTTCCTTTACCTGCTGGGTATTTCTCTGCCTTTTCATCTTGTTTATCTCGTTGTGTTGTCTCTTTATTGTGGGGGTTCCTCACTCTGGGTGGGGTTGGATGTGTGGTTTGTCAAAGTTTCCTGAATGGGAAAGCTTGTGTGGTGTTCTGGTGGGTGGATCTGGGTTTCCTCACTGTAACTAGCAATGGAGTGTCCAGTAAAGAGTTTTGAGATATCGGTGGGCTTGGTGTGACCTTGGGCAACCTGTGTATTGAAGCTCCAGGCTATGTTCCTGTGTTGCTGGAGAATTTGCTTGGTATATCTTACTCTGGAGCTTGTTGGCCCTTTGGGGGTGCCTGGTTTCAGTTTAGGTATGGAGGGGTTTGATGAGCTCCTATCGATTAATTAACTCCTGGATCCAGGAGTTCTCTGGGATTCTCAGGATCTGGGCTTAGCCTCCTGTCTTTCAGTAGCCTCAGGACTCCTTCATCTATGTAGTAATGATGGTAGAACGTCTAGTTTAATGATGAGAAGTTTCTCCACAGTGAGGGACACCCATACAGGTACACAGGGTTACATGGCATGGAGCAGAGGGAGGAGATAGAGGTGAACAGAAGGAGAAGAGAGGAATCAGATGGTGAGAGAGTGAAGTGGCCAGTGATCACTTCCCTGTGTGCTCTCCACAGCCTGGATCCCTTGGAGATGTTCACAGAGTTATACCGAAAGGAGAAGAGGGAGGAAGGAGACAGAAGTGACCAGAGAGAGAAAAGAGGGAGTCAGATGGACAGAGACAGATCCAGCCAGTGATCAGTTACCTCAGTGTTCTTCACAACTTGTAACACTCAAGCAGATTCCCAGAGTTGGGTAGAGAAGATAAGGGGGAGGGGGATGATAGAGGTGACTTGGTGGGGTGGGGGGGAAGAGTCAAGACTGGAGAGAGAGCAGTCAATCCAGTGATCTCACTCCCAAGTAACAATGGGTACTGAAGCTTGGATTCTTAAAGATACAAAGTTGATACCAAATACTAATAAGCAAAGATTAAAAGTCTAGGGTAAAGATTGGATTCTCAAAAATACTTTTACAAAAAAAAAAAGAAAGAAAGAAAAATAAAGAATAAAATAAAATAAGAGAAAAAAATTCAATTAAAAATAAAAAAGGGAAAAAGAGGAGATATAAATGGAAAGAAAAGAAATAAAATGGAAAATAAAATAAGGGAGAAAGAGGAGATTAAAAAAAGGAAAATAAAAATAAAGGAAAAAAAATAACGGGGTTATAGGGGACTTAAAAATTCTAAAAATAAAATTAAAAATAAATAGTATAAAAACGTTTCAAAAATTTAAAGATGGTCCTAGTAAAATTATAAGTAAGGCTTTCTCTAGTGCTGTTGCGTACAGTGAGGGGTCAGTTCATTTTCAGATAGATCCTTGGTCCGGCTTGTACTTCTCACGGCCTATAGACTCCTTTCTATGCAATCTGTGCCAACTGCAGGGATTTAATCTGTTGCTCCCATCAGTTCCAAAGCGGTTCCCTCTGCTTATTTTAGCGTCTTCTGTTTGCTGGTCTCTTCATTGTCTATCCAGCGCTCTGAGGTTTGTCCCCGCTCCTGGCGAGTGCGCTTTCCCCGCCCCCTCTGCTCAGGCTCTTGGTTGCCTGCCAGGCGCGGTTGGGGGCTGCGACTTCTCTTCTCCCCCGGCCCAGCCGCTCGGTTTTCTCTGCATGCAGCTGGGCGCGCCTTCTCAGGTGTGTGGAGCGCCGATCTCTGGTGGCGTCCGTCCAGAGTCCCCAGAAGTGTTGGTTAGCACCTAATTCTGCCCGCCATTTGGCAGCAGAAGCCTCGCCGGGGCCGCGTTGTGCCTGCTGCTCTCCAGCGGGGGCTGGGCCGGTCCGCAGCCCGCAGCCGCCCAGCTCTGCCCGGCCGGCCCGCCTCGAGCTGCGGACCAACTCCTCGCTGCCCTTTGTTCTGTGCGTGGGCCTGGCGGGGACTCTTCTGCGGGCAAGCTGCCCGGTGGTCTAGGTTGCTATCTCCGGTTAGCTCCCTCAGTCTGCCCTAGCGTTCAGTCCCAGTTCTCTCCCTAAGCGCATGGCCCGCCCCTCCCTGAGCAGTCTGCGCTGGGTAGTGGGGGATGGGGCTCCCAGGCGGCCGCTCCGCTGGGAGTTGCAGTTAGAGACGCAATCTGGGGGGCTTAATTATTTATCTGTTTTTACTCCCGGTTATGTTGCCCTCTAAGATTCGCCACAGATCCGCTGGGGAGAATGTTTCCTGGTGTTTGGAAACCTCTCTCTTTTTTGAGACTCCCTTCCTGGGACGGATCTCCGTCCCTAACTCTTTGCCTCTCTTTTTACTTTTCTTTTTTTTGTCCTACCTTCTTTCTTCGGCAATGGGCTGCCTTTCCAGATGCCTGATGTCCTCTGCTAGCATTCAGATGTTGTTTTATAGAGTTTGCTCAGTTTTTAAATGTTCTTTTGGTGTATTTATTGGGGAGAGAGTGGTCTCCCCGTCCTATTCCTCCGCCATCTTATTTCCCCTCTTTGTATAAGTTCTTGTTAAGATTATTCAGTTACACTTATTGCCTTCAAGCCATTTGGCAATTTGTTATTCTATCTGGGGTTGCTTGATAGGAAAGGTAGATGTTCCACATAAAATAGTACAGAAGTCTAACTAATTCCATGGAATCTGTCTGCAGATTGTTGGATTGGCACATATTCAAGATATTTGCCACTTTTTAGTTTCTATCACTATAGTCTTTTCCACATTTGCTGCCATGGAGGTGGTATAGTATAGTATATAATTAAGGCTTTGGCTCTGAAGTCTGTAGGTGCTCAAATCCTAGCTCTACCAGTTGTTAGTAATGTGACATTGGGCAAAGTATCAACTTTTCTAATACACAATTTCTTTTCATCAGTAAGATGGATATTTTTTAAAAGTTCTCATGGGTCTTATGAGAAGATAAAATGATACGCTGCATGCAAAGCACTTAGAGAGCTGTTTCCAGTGGGCAGTAAGGCACAGCTCTCTGTGCCTTTGTGTAGGCAAAGGTTTGTGCCTACACTTTATCTTTTCTACTCTTAAGTGATCTTAGCTTTGGGAAAATGGAAGGAAATACCTTCTTCCCCAGATCATGGAGATGGAGCCTGAGATCTGCTTGATTCTTAGGAACAGCAGGATTTTACAGTCTTGTGAAGTGAGGAGATGTTAAGGGGAAAATGGAAGAGATGTATTACAATGCAAGGAATATTCAACCCAGAGAAGGAATATATGGATTCGTGAGGAGTTACCTTTAGGGAAACAGCATTAATGTGAACCCGACATTTCCCCTCCTCTGGTTCTTATCTGGTTCACCTTCTGCCTTGATTTAAGATGCTCTACAGTTTTGTTCAACAATTGACCCTTGAAGAATGTGGAGGTTAGGGGGATGGAGCCCCCAGAACCAGTCAAAAATGCATGTAAAACTTTACAGTCCTTCTTCTGTATCTGCAGTTCCACATCTGCAGATTTAACCACTGAATCATGTAATACTATAGTATTTACTGTTGAAGGAAATCTGTGTATGAATTCAGTTCAGTTCAGTTCAGTCGCTTAGTCGTGTCCAACTCTTTGCGACTCCATGAACCACAGCACGCCAGGCCTCCCTGTCCATCACCAACTCCCGGAGTCCACCCAAACCTATGTCCATCAAGTCGGTGATGCCATCCAGCCATCTCATCCTTTGTCATGCCCTTCTCCTCCTGCCCCCAGTCCTTCCCAGCATCAGGGTCTTTTCCAGTGAGTCAACTCTTGGCGTGAGGTGGCCAAAGTATTGGAGTTTCACTGTGTATGAGTGGACTTGTGCAATTCAAACCCATTTTGTTCAAGGTCAGCTGTACTTTGCTGTTGTTTTTTTCCCCTTACTCCTGAAAGTTTACATGTTAGCTGGTAATTAAGGATTTTACAACTGTGATATTGTAGGTTCCCTTAATCAGAATTCTTACTTGAATGGTCGTAATTGGAATCAGATCTTCTTTGGGAAATATCATCTTCTACAATAATGCCTCTGTGTTATTGTCATTTCCTTTACACTATGGGCAGTTACTATCAATCCAGAGAAATATGCTTTGGGTAGATAGCCTGAGATAATTACTTAGCATGGAACTTATGCAAAAGTGTGTCATTGTAGGATATTTGAATATTTAAACACTTTATGAAAATACCATATAGTTTAAAAATTTACAAATATTTCTAAGTGCCTCAGGTAGGCCACAGCAGGAGGGAGACAGTGAAATTCAGACCAGTGAACAAGATCTATCCAACAGTGCTCACAAAGCACTTTATTAAAAGCATAAAGTACATATCCCATTGTATTATCGGTATTTTCACAATTCCTTAAGATTGAGGGCTGCTTTTAGGAAGCCATAGAATCTTATTTGAATTTGGATTTCTTTTTTTTCTTTTTAGTTTTCTTTTGCCTGGAGAATTCCATGGACAAATGAGCCTGGGGGGGCCACAATCCATGGGGTTGCAAAGGGTCAGGAACCCCTGAGTGATTAATACACATACCGACCTGGTTTTTAATTGGAGGATGACTGTTTTACAGTGTTGCGTTGGTTTCTGCCATACATCAACATGAATCAGCCATAGGTATACGTAATGTTCTCAGTACAGAAAACTATAAACAAGGTGAAAAGACTACCCTCAGAATGGGAGAAAATAATAGCAAATGAAACAACTAACAAAGGATTAATTTCTAAAATAAACGAACAACTCATGTAGCTCAATACCTGAATTTGGATTTCTAATGCTCAGTACATGTATGCTGTGTGAAGGAATGAATGAATGAACAGACTTAGGTCAGCTTGTCACTATGTGTCTCTGAAGAAAGTTTATGCTGGTGATGTAGTAAGTCAAGAGTGACTTGAGTCTTACCTAGTAGCTTATGCTGTTCACTTGGAAAGCTCTGATGCTACTTTAACTTTCCTGAATCAACATTAGATATATTGAAGAATGCCATTAGTTAATGCAAACCTTTCCTAGTGATTGCTCTCTAGATAAGAATCAGGGTTTTTCATGAACTGCTAGTTTAAAGTCAATCTTTATCTTGAGTAAATTGAAATATGCAGTTTTAAAACTAAAATCTACATACCTGTGACAATGTAAATTACTTTCCAGAAATAATTTACTTACGTCAACCCCAACTGATCCATCCCATACTGAGAATCACACTACAGAAGGTTTTTAATTCTCAACTCAGTGGTGCCAGACTTGGCCATGTAACATGCTTTAGCCAATAATGTGAATGCAAGTAATAGGTGCCGCTTCTCAGCAGAGACTTTAAGAGCCATGATGTGGTTCTGCCATTATTCTTCCCTTCTACTACAAAAGAATATTCTTCCCTTCTACTACAAAATTCTTGTGTCTCAGATAGAGTCTGATCTTCAGCCTTGATCTTGTAATGAAGATGAGAAGAGATACCCATAGTGAACATGAAAAGGAAGTAATTCCTTTCACGGTTGTTGTCCACCACTGAGATTTTAGGGCCATTAGTTATCATAGAATAACTTAGCCAAGCTGTTTGATACAATGGCTTTTAATTTAAGTGATTATAGGATTTATTGTCAAACCTGGACATTTTTGAGAGTTAAAGGAGGTTTTATGACCAACTTGTATAAACTGGTGCTGTCTCAAAAGAGGCTGTACAGTCATCCTATTTGTATGGAAAACAGAGTGATGCATGGGATAATTCTGTGCCTTTCTTTGACACTCTTACTCTCCTTTGTTGCAGTCACTTGTTTGGAGCTTACAATGAACAGATTTCGCTTTCTTGACTCACTCCCCTTTTTTGCTGAAACATATCCTTCAAAAAGGTGCATGGGACATTCATTAAAAAACTTTTAGAGTCTAAACTGACTCTATTTTATTTTCGCACTTCCTTTATAGTTTGGTTAAGGAAAAATTTTCCCTTGGATTTTGAAACATCGCTCTACACCACTGTCTTTAGCATTCAATACTGCTGTTGTGAAATTTGATATCATTCTCATTTTCATTCTTTTATGTTGACAGGCTTTCTATCTCTGGAAACTTCTTCTGATTATCTCTGGCATTCTGAAATTTTGAAATGATGCATATTCTTTCATTGTTCTAGTCACTCAGCAGACTCTTTCAAACTGTAAATTTTTGCCTTATAATTCTGGAAAAATATCTTGTGCTCCTTTGAGCTGTTTCTCTCCATTGTCTCTGTTCACTCATTTTCATACTCCTTTCATTCACTGGCCATCCTAGACCAACTCAAAGAGGATTTCTCTGGGTTTTCTTTAACCATTGTTTTTATATTTTCTGACTTTTTAGTGTTTTGTTGTGGCTTCTTGGTGATATCTTCTATTTTAACTTTCAACTATTTGATTTCTTTATTTTGGATAGTTTATGATAGTTAATTCCCAAGAGTTCTTTCTTAACCTCTGATCATTGTGTGTTGCCTACTCATATTGTTTTATGAGTGCCATATCTTTTATTATGTCACTGGGGACATTATTTATAACTTACTTGAATTTTCCTCTGCATCTGGTTTGCCTGTCTCCTGTTTTTCCTTTCAGCTTTTTTTTTTTTTTTTTAATAAGTTATTTATTTTTAGCTGTGCTGGGTCTTTGCTGATGCGTGAGCTTTTCTCTGCTTGTAGAGAGCAGGGACACCCTCCAATTGTGGCATGCGGGCCTCTCACTGAGGCAGCCTCTCTTGCTGTGGAGCACGGGTGTTAGGCACCTGGGCTTCAGTAGTTGCCATGTGAGGGCTCAGTTGCTGTGGTTTCCTGGACTCTAGAGCATGGACTCAAATAGTTGTGGTGCACAGGCCTATGGCTCTGCTGGTCCTCCTGGACCAGAGAGACCGAACCCGTGTCTCATGCATTGGCAGGCGGATTCCCCACTGCACTGAGCCACCCTCAGCTCTCTCTCTTTTTTTTTCATTATGGAGGCAGACTGATCAGGAAAGGATTGACTTAGCAGACCTGAGGTAAACCCAACACATTTCACAGAAAGTCCTACCTTCAGAACTGGCCCTTGGCTGGCTCTTGAAGGATAAATTCTGAGCCCCTGGAATATCTTACTTGATAAAATTGATTTTGTATGCTTGAGACCTTTGGCCACACTGAACCAATGTGATCCAATAGTTTGTGCTGAAACTGTGATTTATGTTGACTGCCTGGTTTTGCACTGGAGAAGGGAGACTGAAATCTCAGTAGCTAAGGTTATTCATACAGGTACTGCCTGCCTACATGACTGATTCCCAATAAAAACCCTGGATACCCAGGCTCCAGTGAGCTTCCCTGGTTGGCACCACTTTACATGTGCCACATATCATTGCTGGGAGAATTAGTTGTATCCCCACAGGACTCTACTGGGATGGGAACCCTGGAAACTTATCCTGGCTTTTCTTAGATTTCATCCCATGTACCTCTTCTCTGTACTGATTTTAATCTGTGTTCTTTTATTGTAATAAAATATAGCTATGAGTATAACAGCTTTTCTAGTACTTTAAGTCCCTCTAGTGAATCACTGAGCCTGAGGGTTGTGCTGGAAAACCCCAGCACAAAAGTGATTCTTATTTAACTCTTCATATTTTTAAGTAAGTGACTAAAATGCCCAAAGAATTCTCAGATCATAAAGACAGGTTTGTTCATTTGGTTATAAGGTAGTGGTTCTCAAAATGTTGTTCAAGGACTCCTGAGATCTTAGAGAAACTTGCAAGGAGTTCATGAGGTCAAAATTATTTTCATATTAAATATCAGACAGCTGTTTGCTTTTTCACTGTGTTAACATTCACACAGATGGTGCATTGCATTGGTGGATGAAACTGCTGAAACCTCTTGCCATGAATAAAGGTGATGGCACCAAGCCATGCTAGTACTATTCACCACCACAAGCTATTGTATAACACGCTAGTTTCACTGAAGGTTAACCTTGCTGAATAGTAAAATTTATGAATTGAGTACACATTTTTTAACATTCTGTGTAAGAAAATGGCAGGTCTGCCTAGGACATTTCTGCCACACACTGTATACAGTGGCTGTCTCAAGGAAAAGCATTAGTGCCATTGTTTGAGTTGACAGTTGATTTTTTTTTTTCATGTAAACCATTTTTATTTACAAGAATGAATGATAGACAAGCTATGATCGTTCAGAGTTGGATACCTATCAGACATTTTCTTAAAAATCAATAAAATGAGCCTGTCACTTTAAGGAAAACAACTCACAATATTTTTTGCCAATGATAAAATTCAAGCTTTCAAAAAATATAAAAGTTTGGATCACTTAAATTGGCCACAGGGAACTTGACAGCTTACTAATACTTATAGAGTTTTCTGATGATATCTGTGGTAATATTAACAAATGTGATTTTTTTGGATATTGTATAATGAAATGTGTCAACATTTGGAAGACCTCTATAACTCAGTGAGCAAAGATTTTTCCAAATGATAAATGCATGATGTTACAAAATCAAAAGGTACGTTCAAAGTGCAAGATAGACCAATGGACTTTAATTGAACAGAGTACAAAAAGTTCACTGTTATATAATTTCAGATTCTGCGCAAAGATAACCTTTAGAAACTACTGATTTTCAAGTTTTGGTGGAGTTTCAGTCTGCACTTATCCAAAAAGGGTACTCAAATACTTTTTCCATTTTCCAGCTATATATTAGTGTGAGGCTACAGTTTCTTCATATACTTCAACCAAAATATTGCAACAGGTTAAATGCAGGAGCAGATATGAGAGCCCAGATATATTTTATTACAACAGACATTAAAGAAATTGTTCAAACTACCACTCTTCCACTAAATATTTTTTGTTTTAAATAATTATATTTCATTAAAAATATGTTACTTATGTTATATGGTAGATTTGTCATTGTTATTTTGAAATAAATTAATAAGTATTTTTAAATTCCCAACTTAATTTCTAAAATGTTAAAATTTGATACCTAATGGAGATCATTTCTAGGTGTTCATTGGAAGGACTGATGTTGAAGCTGAAACTCCAATACTCTGGCCACCTGATGTGAAGAGCTGACTCATTGGAAAAGACCCTGATGCTGGGAAAGATTGAGGGCAGGAGGAGAAGGGCATGACAGAAGATGAAATGACTGTATGGCATCACCGACTCGATGGATATGGGTTTGGGTGGACTCTGGGAGTTGGTGATGGACAGGGAGGCCTGGTGTGCTGCGGTTCATGGGATCGCAAAGAGTTGGACACGGCTAAGCGACTGAACTGAACTGAACTGAATTTGCATAATTTAGAACTATCAGTAATTTTTGTGACTCTAAGGAGGTACAGGCACCAAAATTTGAGATGTGCTACTACAGGTCTTAGAAGGAGGACCTGGTCTTTTCACTGGAATGCTCCCAAATGTTATTACTTGTAGATGCATTTTTCTGAAATTGTTCATTTTCTTCCAGAAAGGAATTCCTCATTTCTTTGACTTTGGACTGTATGGGGACATTTTGGGAGTGGGTCAGAGAAAGGGGGTTCCATATCCCTTAGTTCACTAGTGTACCTTGTCGTCCTCTAGTTTTATCCTTTGCCACACTCCTCTCCTCCTTTCTGTTTGGTGGCCATAACTGTGAGGCCTTTTTGACCTTATTTCTCCAGAGAATAACCTCTGTTCTCCTGTCAGGTTGGGAGAAAGACAGTAGATAAACGCAGTGGCTCACTTGTTGTTATTATTCTCTCTTCCTTAAGGTTTTCCACAGTGACTGCATCACTTTACATTCCCACCAACAGTGTGAAAATGTTTTCTTTTCTCTGCATCCTCACAAACATTTGTTATTTGTGTGTTTTTTTTTTAATGATAGCCATTTTGACATGTGAGGTGATAGCTGATTGTGGTCTTGATTTGCATTTCTCTGATGATTAACAATGTTGAGCTGCTTCATCTACTTTAATCATCTAAAAAGTCCTTTCATAGATGCTGTTGATCCCTCTCCTCATATCTTTTTAGGCATATAGTAGGGTAAATAATGGTCCCCTCAAAAGATATGCATGTCCTAGTCTCTGGAAACTCTGAGTGTTCCCTTACATGGTAAACACTTGGCAGGTGCAGTTAAGTTAAAGATCTTGAAATGGGAGACCATCCTGGATATCCAGGTGGGCTCTAAATATAACTGTAAATGTCCATTTAACAACGAGGCAGAGGGAGATTTGTTACAGACAGGAGAAGGGGATGTGCAGCCATAAGCCAAGGAACTGTGGCACCCATCCAAAGCTGGAGGAGGCAGGAACAGCTTCTCCTCTAGGATCTCCAGAGGCTGTGCCAACATCCAGATTTCTACCCAGTGATATGGCTTTCATATCTCTAGCTTCTAGAATCATAAGGGAATCAATTTCTTTTTAGTCACTGAGTTTGTGGTAGTTTGTTATTGCATCTTCAGGAGGCTAACATAAGACATAGTTGTTTAAGTTGGCTTAAAACTCAACAATCAGAAAACTAAGATCATGGCATCCAGTCCCATCACTTCATGGCAGATAGATGGGGAAACAGTGGAAACAGTGACAGACTTTATTTTTCAGGGCTCCAAAATCACTGCAGATGGTTACTGTAGCCATGAAATGAAAAGACACTTGCTTCTTGGAAGAAAAGCTATGACCAACCTAGACAGCATATTAAAAAGCAGAGACATTACTTTGCCAACAAAAGTCCGTCTAGTCAAGGCTATGGTTTTTCCAGTGATCATATATCGATGTGAGAGTTGGACTATCAAGAAAGCTGAGTGCCAAAGAATTGATGCTTTTGAACTGTGGTGTTGGGGAAGACTCTTGAGAGTCCCTTGGCCTGCAAGGAGATCCAACCAGTCCATCCTAAAGGAAATTAGTCCTGAATGTTCATTGGAAAGACTGATGTTGAAGCTGAAACTCCAATACTTTGGCCACCTGATGTGAAGAACGGACTTACTGGAAAAGACCCTAGTGCTTGGAAAAATTGAAGGCGGGAGGAGAAGAGAACGACAAAGGATTGAACGGTTGTTGCTGAACCACAAAAGATGCTGGGATTCTTGGCCTCCAGAGGAGAAGAATTCAATCCAGGGACAGAGACGAGGCTTGATCGCTCAGAGGTTTTGTGTGATGGTTTTATTAAAGTATAAAAGGGATAGAGAACACTTCTGACATAGACATCAGAAGGAGGCAGAAAGAGTACCCCACCCCCCACCTTGTGTTAGCAATGGAGATATATACCTTTTAATTAGTTATTACGATGAATCAAAAGAATGTCTCAAGTCTGTGAAAATTTTATCAGACCCACTCCCACAGTTTACATTTTAGGATAACAAGATTAGAATTTAACAGTAGAAAGATCCTCCAGACCCACTCCCATAATATACATTCTAAGATATCAGAATTAGTCAGAAGGTTTTCAGGAAGGAGAAACTGTCCTCCAGCCAGATACATTGTTGTTGTATAATCCCCAGTACAGAGTTTAAACTGAGTTGTATGACTGACTAAGACTAAGGAATGCAGAGGAAAAAAAAAAAAAGTTTGTCCTTTTCTCCTCCTCAAGAATTCCAGGCCCCCAATATCCACTTCGAGAGCCTCAGACCCCTTTCTCCTCCTTGGGAACCCCCGGACTTCTTATCAACCTACCTAGGAGTTGACTCTCTCAGGATGAGATGGTTGGGTGGCATCACCGACTCATGGACGTAAGCCCTGGGAGTTGGTGATGGACAGGAAAGCCTTGTGTCCTGCAGTCCACGGGGTCACAAAGAGACACGACTGAGTGACTGAACTGAACTGATGCCATTTTATGGGATTTTGCAAGTTAGACTAGGTAAATACGTGTGGTCTTCAGCTATAACCTGAAGCTTTGCAGTAAGTTTCTAACTGCCATAAAGATGAAACAAGCAGGGGAGGATTGAAATTTTTCCAGACTAGATAACTTTCTGATGTTTTGGAATGACTCAGCTGCTTCCAGGGGTAGGGTTGGGGATTGGGCCTTAGATTTCAGTCACTTTTTTGGGGGGGTTCTCAAGAAAGGAAGCACATCCAAATGACTGTAACTTATCTGGATTTTTAAATAGCCAACAACAGGTATGAATTCTTGATCCAGCCCTTGAACTAGGAAGCCCTTGGAATATAATCAGGTTGGAGTAGGGGAATGAATTACATTTCACATTTTCTGTTGCCTGGGTGTGAGAACTTTCACAACTCTCCATTGAGACATATTACTTCTTTCTGTGTGACTGCCTTGGGAGCCTTTATGCAGTTTAAACAAAGCAGGGGATTGCGGCTTCCTCGCCTTTCCCCGTATTTGATGTTAATGATGCTTCCCATTACATTGTCTGCATATGAGCCAAAGAGAACGTAAAACTGAAAGGGAATAGTCATCAGGGGAGGTGAGAGCTATAACAGCAGAGTGGAAGCATCCTGAGGTCAGTGAAGGGACTGAATGATGGAAATGGGCCCTGGAAGGGGTATCTTCTTTTCACAGTCAACAAGTATTTAGGTAGCACTCATAAAGTGTTAAAATCTCAATACAACAGCCTCTTTGGAAGCAAATGGTAACCTTCACCTTATTCTCGCTCTTACTTAACTTGGGTAATCACAACACATAATGTAATGCATTAGTATGGTAGGTACCTGAAGGAGTATTTTCCAAATTACTTGAGTTTCTGGATATAATGAGAAAGCAAAAGATTTAGCATCCAGAATTTACAACATTAAAACCTATGAAAAGACTGTTATTCAAATTGTCTTGATACGTTATTAAAGAAATAAATCTCAGAATTTATAACAAAGTTGGGACTCAGATATTTTGTACAAATTAGAGTTTTCTTTTCTTCACATGATTAGAATTCTTTGGGAATTTTTAGTGATAGATATAGATCTTTAAAGAATAATGATGAATAAAAGATGACAAATAAAACCTAAATTGACAGGGTCAGCCAAATAAATACAATTATATTAGACAGAAGCCAGAAAATGATCATTTTAGGCAGCATGCCTACTGGGCTGTAATTAGGTTTAATGCTGGGGTTTTTTTTTTTTTTGGTACTTCAAATGCTGCTGTTGGTCAGTGAGAGTTTAAAATAATCAGAGACATATTCTGCAGTAATAAAGTTTATTTTTGCTGTACAGAGACATAAATACAGGTAGTCAGTCAATTCATTTGCTTAGGCGTATCTGACTCTTTGCGACCCCATGGACTGCAGCACACCAGGCTTCCCTGTCCTTCACCATGTCCCAACGTTTGGTCAAACTCAAGTTCATCGAGTCAGTGATGCCATCCAACCGTCTCGTCCTCTGTTGTTTCCTTCTCCTCCTGCCTTCAGTCTTTCCCAGCATTTTCCAGTGAGTCAGTTCTTTGCATCAGGTGGCCAAATAATTGGAGTTTCAGCTTCAGCATGAGTCCTTTCAATGAATATTCAGGACTGATTTCCTTTAGGATGGACTGGTTGGATCTTCCTGCAGTCCAAGCAACTCTCAAGAGTCTTCTCCAACACCAAAGTTTAAAAGCATCAATTCTTTAGCACTCAGCTTTCTTTTTAGTCCAACTCTCACATCCGTACTTGACTATTAGAAAAATCATAGCTTTGACTAGACTGATCTTTGTTGGCAAAATAATGTCTCTGCTTTTTAATATGCTGTCTAAGTGGGTCATAACTTTTCTTCCAAGGAGCAAATATCTTTTCATTTCACAGCTGCAGTTACCATCTGCAGTGATTTTGGAGCCCAAGAAAATAAAGTCTGTCACTGTTTGCATTGTTTCCCCATCTATTTGCCATGAAGTGATGAGACCAGATGCCATGATCTTAGTTTACTGAACCTTGAGTTTTAAGCCAACTTTTTCACTGTCCTCATTCACTTTCATCAAAAGGCTCTTTAGTTCTTCTTTGCTTTCTGTCATAAGGTTATCTGCACACCCCAGGTTATTGATATTTCTCCCGGTATCTTGATTCCAGCTTGTGCTTCATCCAGCCTGGCATTTTGCAGCATGTACTCTGCACATAATTAAATAAGCATGGTGACAACATAAAGCCTTGAAGTACTCCTTTCCCAATTTGGAACCAGTCTGTTGTTCCATGTCCAGTTATAATGGTTGTTCCTTGACCAGCATACAGATTTCTCAGGAGACAGGTCAGGTGGTCTGATATTCCCATCTCTTGAAGAATTTTCCCGTTTGTTGTTCCACACAGTCAAAGGCTTTGGCATAGTCAATAAAGCAGAAGTAGATGTTTTTCTGGAATTCTCTTGCTTTTCCGATGATCCAATGGATGTTGATTTCTAGTTCCTCTGCCTTTTCTAAATCCAGCTTGAACATATGGAAGTTCATGGTTTCACATACTGTTGAAGCCTGGCTTGGAGAATTTTGAGCATTACTTTACTAGCATGTGAGATGAGTGCAATTGTGCAGTAGTTTAAGCATTCTTTGGCATTGCACTTCTTTGGGACTGAAATGAAAACTAACCTTTTCCAGTCCTGTGGCCGCTGTTGAGTTTTCCAAATTTGCTGGCATATTGAGTGCAGCACTTTCACAGCATCATCTTTTAGGATTTGAAGTAGCTCAACTGGAATTCCATCACCTCCCCTAGCTTTGTTCGTATAGTGATGGTTCCTAAGGCCCACCTGACTTCACATTCCAGGATGTCTGGCTCTAGGTGGATGATGACACCATCGTGCTTATCTGAACCATGAAGATCTTTTTGTATAGTTTTTCTGTATATTCTTCCCTCCTCTTAATATATTCTGCTTCTGTTAGTATTATCTGAAATATAGATAATACTGCCTAGTAATTAAAAAAAACTGCTTTCCCCAAACAAATGACTCTCCTTAACTAATATGTCCCAGTTTCTTGACAACATTCAAAGAACTACCTAATATCATGAACTGCATTGTTTGAAAACTTACCAAATATTGGATAAGCTGAATAGTGTTCCTGATGAAAATAGCGAGGAAATATTGAAACTGCAGGATTGGGGGGATAATGGTTGAATACTGTGTGGAGTAATGAGGGCATGTGTTAACAGATGACTAGAGTACTGAATCTTGACTTAGAGAATCCATGGTTTCTTTCTTCTACTGTCTACTTGTTCCAGAGAGATCTTATGTTTCCAAATAGTTCTCTGTGTGTGTGTATGACTGTATGACAGTTGTAGGAGAGGGGATGGAGAGAGAGAAAAAGATGGGGAAAATGGGAACAAGAGAAAGCAAAGTGATACAATTTTAAAGAAAAAGAGAAGTGAGCAACACAAAAGCATGGATATTAAAATGGAGCAAGAAATAATGTTAATAATAATAATTTAAAAAGTCAACTAGAAAGATCTACAAAGCCCCTTATATTTATGTCTGATGTTTTAAAAGCTATTCAGAAAAGAGGCCAGTTGTATGTAAGATGCAAACGTTTGTGGGTCCAGAGGTACCGATATATCCGTGAGGTTGGGGACAGGCAGGAGAAGTTTTAATGGAGATGGCATCTTGTGATGTAATGAATGATATTCTCAGCAGAGTTCTGTGGTACTCTGATACATTTCTCAGGGTTGTTAATTATCAGTGGCTTCATCTCCAACAGGAATTCAGCAAAATCACTCCTACCAAGGGCTGTTACACTACAAACCATGTATACAACTAGACAGAAGAACCAGAAGCTGCTTCCAAAGCCATTGTGCTCTGGAAAGAAACACGTAAAGACAGATGAGCCTGCTCTGCTTTTGTGGCCATCTGGGCTTCTTCAGTGCCTAAGAGTGACGAAGGAACTAAATGTATTTACTTATATGGAGAAGGAATGACTTTCTGCATAGGAGAAAGAAAAATAGAAAATGCTCATTATATACAGTTAAGCAACTTAGAACTTCCTCTTTCTTCTTCATTAGTTATATAATTCCAGATGTGGACTAGACTGGAGTCTTTCCTCTGGATGAGTGGCTCATAGAGTATGGATAAAATATGAATAATGTTTTATCCATCTTGTGCCCCCAAGTCAAGACCCAGTGGTCCAGAGCCACCACATTGCACAACTCCACAGGGCATGGCATCATCTAAATGGAGGTTATGTGAATCATGTCCAGTTGTGCTACTTAGATGCTCTAGGAGGACCTTTGTCAAAGAAAGAGTATGTGTAAAGGCTAATGTTTTTCTCCTTTTCAAGCAGGGTCTAAAGAACATTGGAGAAGGCATGGCAGCCCACTCCAGTATTCTTGCCTGGACAATCCCATGGGCAGAGGAGCCTGGCTGGCTATCATCCATGAGGTCTTGAGAGTCAGACACAACTTAGTGACTAAACCATAAGGCACGTGGCTGTTAGGTGAGGAATGATGGTGCCTGCCTAAGTAAACTGAGTCCTATTTTGTCAAGAGAGGAGGCAGCACCTCCTTGAACAGATAGTAGAGCTGGAACAGCAGCACAGGCCAGGGGCAAGCCCAGCTGCTTCAGGCTTTGTCAGAGTGATGGCTGTTGGAACTGCCTGTAAATACAATTTTTGAATTTAAAAGTGTAACTTATAGAAATAGAAACGACTTGTCAACAGTTTCACTTAACTTATCAAATAATGAGGGAACCAGTAAGATGAAAAGTTGATTACAATAGCAGTTTGAGAAAGTAGGCAATTTTAGGAAATTCAGTAGGAGAATCTTAGATTGAGAGTGGTGAGTGCAATTGGAAACTGATTAATGGTCTAAAAGGCAATAAACATATGAGTTATTTTTTCTACCAGAAAGAAATAATTTGGATAAAATTTTTAATATTCCTTTTACAGAATCAGTTGGGTACAGTCTTAGCTTTTATCTGCAATTGCAAGGTGTCCTAATCCCAGTGGAGCTGATTTAAGGTTGGATGCTGTTAAGTTTTTAATACTAGTTTTTAAAAATTTTATCCTAAATGCATACATAAAGTATCGTGGGTATGAGACAGTTCTTAAGCACAGCAACTCCTGTTGTCCCAGAACTTACCTCTGGGGTGCTGTAATAAAAGTAAGGAGAAGTGTACTACTTGAGTGGCTGAACACTCCATAGGTGAGAGACAAGGAAAATGATTTTTCTCTGCTTATAAGGGGGAAGGAGACAGCTATCCCCCCTCCTCTTCTGAAAATGTCTCCTTGGAAACATAATGGGCCTAAATCCTTACTTCAGCTCTGTCGTTTATAAATAAAATCTCTCCAGGAGCCAGAATGCCCTGTATCTTGGCTTTTACCACCCAAGAAGTATCTCCAAGTTTTGGTGCTCATTCCTCCTTGAAATTTAAATACCTCAGAAGGTAACACTCCAGGGTGGGCAGTGGGGGTCTTCGGGGGTCTTTTTGGGGTCTTTTTGGATCAGAGCAGTTAACTCCATCATTAGGGAGACACATAGTTGCAGATCTATGTGAAAAATGTTTCTCGGAGAAATGAAAGCAATTTTTTCTTCCTAAGATTTTTCTGTCTTTACTTTGTATACATTCCTGTATCTTGGGAAGGTGGAGCTATTTGCAGGAATAAATACTATAGACCAGTGGTTCTCAAAATGGGGTCCCTGGACCCGCAACATCAGCCTCACTGGGAATTTTCAGACATTAGATTACACCAGACTTACTGAATCAGAAATACTGGGTCCAATAATCTGTGTAATGAGCCCTCCAGGTAGTTCTGAAGCAGGCCACAGTTTGAGAACTGCTGCCGTGTACCATGTGCCTATGAACTAGTCTGTCTTCCTGTTCATTCCCTTCAGCTGACTCTGCTCCCTACCATACATTACTAATTCTTTAGCAATTTATGAAGTCTATCTACTGCTGTGTTAACGTCTGCTCATTATAGTGAGTTTAGTGGTGACCCAAAGAGCAGATTTACATGTAGGAGGCATTTTGGTGTAATGAGAAGGTTATGACATCCCTGTTTCAGAAAGGGTTTAAAAACTGGATAAGCAACCACCTATTTTGGAGGATTTAAATATAGATACCAGCAGCAGAGGGCTGACCAAAATGACTAAAATTTTTCAGTTTCCTCAAGGCAAACTATTTGAGAGACCAACTAATAAATGGATTTCCTGATTGAAGAGTAACTGAGCAGGATTATCCCTTGTAGATTCAGCATGCAGAAAGCAGACATTCGACATATTTTATATTGCATATTGCATCACTAGTACATTTAGAAAATAATAGCTACTTATACATGCTTCATAGATATTTTTATGCTTTTAATTGGTTGGAATTCTGGTGTCATCTATCTATCTTGATACCAGAATTGTTTAAGGTGTTCTGTGGTGTCTGCCACTTGCCTTCTATTGTCTTCATAAGGGTGACATCAGAATTCCCTTTATCTGTCAGCAGTGTATTCTCTTACACAAAAGTGGATTCAGTCTTACAAGTGAGAGCTCAAGGGGCGCAACAGAAACTACCCATTTGCTCAGAAATCTGTCCTTCTGAAAAACTTAGTAAATGATATCAGATCATATGAAATTCAGTTTCTAAAATCCCCACATGATCTCTTGAAATTCCCTTCCCAGCTTTATGAATCTAAGTAAACAGAACATGTGGGACCCATTACCAACATTTCCAAAAGTTTTGTTATAGTTCCATGAACGTAAATCTGATTTGCTTGGCTTTCATGAGAAAGATCAAAAAAGTTAACCCACAACAGAGAAGAAATGCATAGTAAGGAAAATGTAATTGTCAGCATGTGTGCTTTTGGGCTGCACCATTAATGTTGACCCAAAAGCACATGTGCCATAAGAAAAATGCGACAAAGAAAAAAAAGAGACTGAAATTTAGAAAGCACTCGTGCTCATGCTCAGTGGTTCAGTTGTGTCCAGCTCTTTGTTACCCCATGGATTGTAGCCTGCCAGGCTCTTCTGTCCATTTTCCAGGCAAGAATACTCGAGTGGGTTGTCATTTCCTCCTCCAGGGTATCTTCCTGATCCAGGGATCGAACCTGCGTCTCCTGGGTCTCCTGCATTGGCAGGCGGATTCTTTATCACTGAGCCACCTGCAAAGCACTGTATTGCCTAAAATTAAAGAGGGAATAATCCAGGTTAGTATAAATACTAACACATGAACCATAAATGCTTCCTGAGAATGTTTCCTGTTTCTCCCAATACTTGTGAATCACTCACTTTCATTAAACAGAATTGTTTTTATGGGCTGCTGAATTATTCCTTGCAGTACCATAGTTTGATGCTTCTGAGATTGGTTTGGAAGGGAGCAGTCATTATCTTAAACATTGCTGGTGTTTATCCAGGTTTCTCTGGTAATTTTGTTGAGATTTTCAAAAGCTGTTCAAAATATGAATATCCAAATATGTGCAAAGTACACAAATTTTCTTTTTCCTTTTCTCCATGAAGACTTGCTCTTGGGAGGGCTATTAAAGAAAACTTCTATTAGGGGAAACTTCTCAGTTATCATTCCTCCTATTCACTTTCCAATTCTGATATCTATGCTCTTTTGATTTTGAGACTGTTCAACACATCAAGTTGTGGAGAATTACTTTAGCTCTTCAGTTTAAGGGAGCTTTTAGTTTGGCTTGATAGGCATGAAATACCAGAGAAGTATAAATGCAGTGATATCCCTACCAACCATCTTAGTTGGGAGAAGCAGTCTGGCCATATCTCCATTAAAATATGGAGAAAGATTTTTCTGTGACATGACCTTACTAGGTTAGGTATACTTGCTGTGGCATGGTGCTTTACCTAAATGCAAATCCTTTAGTGTCCATTGGATCATGACATGTGATGCGAAGTTCTTGTTACTCACTCCAGCCTGGCCCAGATCTGCTCCTAGGGCTCTGGTGTTCTTTCTTGAAGGTCTTTCTCTTTGAGTGAACCTGAAAACCTTCCTGGTTTGATGAGGCTACTGTATACTTCTTGTGTATGTGTGTGTGTGTTTCCTCTTTCCATGATCCTGGCTACAGATTCAGATGCAGCTCTTTGAGAACTCCTTTGCTTTCTATACCCAAAGACAGAACACAGAATCTTTTTTCTTTTAATGGTTTAAGAACTAATCATCACAAGGCAGAAAGAAATGAGATAATACAGTGAACAAACTCCAAGAAGTTGAGAGTGTTTAAGAAATCTGATGAAGTTTCTTGGCTCCTGAGGCCCTTTTGTTATTCTTTATTTTTCATTGTCCCTCTTGAAAAGCAATTCTATGACATCAAGTTTGTGTATATCTTATGTACTAAGAACCCAGAAAGCAAATCATGATATAGCAAAGGAACAAAAGATGGTGGTTACAGAATACATTTTACTAAAAACAAGCTCAACCAAAAGGCAGAGGGCTCACAGATTTGGCTATCAAATTAATATTCAGAAATCAAGTCTCTGTGTAGTAAGGTTTCTTAATTAAAGCAGAGCCTAGAAAATGTAAAACAAAACCCATTTCTTACTGAAACTGAGCAGAATGTAACCTCGGTTGGCAGCTAAATGTAAAAAGGGCTGAGGTGATGACTGAGGATGTCTCTGTCGATTTCAGTGCCATCATAACTAAGATTTACAAATGCCACATTCTGTATTGCCTCAACAAATCAGGATTATCATCTTCCCGTCTGTTCCATTGTCCTTCTGACTTGTGTAATTTGTATACTTGTCTGCTGTAATTATCTATCCTTTGTCTCCAGCCAGTACAGTTTCAATGGCTCCTGGAAGGAAATACATTTCTCTGTGACTGTCTGGCACAGAGCAGTATGTCCTTAAAGCCTCATACTGTGTTCTTCCTTAGGAAGAAAACTAATAATGCTAACTATAAAGTTAACTATAGCACACTAAACCATTGACATTTTATGGTTCTGAGTTTTTATTCTTGGCAGTTGAAATATGCTTGGTAGTTAATTTTACATCAGGCTGCATCCCAAGAGTTTATGTGTGACAGCTTTAAATAGAGAAAATGAGTATTTTTAAAACAGCCCAGCAACTATTGGTATGAATCAAGTAATTTGGGGATACAAATGGATAGTGAATAAAATCTGTTCTATAATTTTGTTGAAACTACCTACATCTGACATGAAAAGTGGGCACTAAATCTGGAATACATTTTCTTTGGCTCTAAGGGCGCCAGTGGGACCTTTTCCTCACTAAAGGACACACTACACTAAGCTTTCCTTTGGATCCTGAAATCACCCTACTGCCTAAGGTAGTGAAGCAGGAGGAGGCACCAAAGACTAATTTGACTTCCTGATCTGGGCATAAAAATAGAACCTGGCCTGAAAACATGTATAGCCATGGCAGATTCATGTCAATGTATGGCAAAACCAACATGATAATGTAAAGGGAAAAAATAAATAAATAAAATAAAATAAAAAATAAATAAGAAATGTGCATAAAACACACTACAGAGCTGGAGTAGCCTACTTAGCAAATGTCCTAGACATGCTTGTTACCAGCTCTGTCCTTGGGCCATTTATGTAAAGTCTCTTTACCTGTAAGATTTAGAATGTGTGAATTGTACTGAATCATTAGGTTTTAAGGACAAAGGGCCTACGATGAGTAAAAGCGCTGTCAGTCCTCACCATCTGTTAATTTCTCCAGTCCCAGAGAGCATAGCTCTGTGGTGGCTCCAGAAGTGTTACCATTCAACCATTTCATTGGTAGGATAACAGCAGAAACAACTTTATTTCATTATATATTTTCACCTTGTCCTCCTGCCCTTTTTGTCTTACCTCCGTTTTCCACCCCAGGAAACTGCCTAGGACAGATTTCATTATTTTCATTCAGACATTAGAAACAGTCTCGTTTTCAGCCATTAGAAAGTCCAATCTTGTCTAAAAGCGAACATCTATCTCTCACTCTGAGAAACTTGTATGCAGGTCAAGAAGCAACAGTTGGAACTGGACATGGAACAATGGACTGGCCCCAAATTGAGAAAAGAATACATCAAGGCTGTATATTGTCAGGATGCTTTTTAACACAGGCAGAGTACAACATGCAAAATTCTGGGCTGGATGAAGCATAAGCTAGAATCAAGATTGCTGGGAAAAATATCAGTAACCTCAGATACGTAGATGACACCACCCTTATGGCAGAAAGTAAAGAGGACTAAAGAGCCTCTTGATGAAGGTGAAAGAGGAAGGCGAAAAAGCTGGCTTAAAACTCAGTATTCAGAAAGCTAAGATCATGTCATGCAGTCCCATCACTTAATGGCAAATAGATGGGGAAACAATGGAAACAGTAACAGACTTTACTTTCTTGGGCTCCAAAACCACTGCAGATGGTGATTGCAGCCATGAAATTTTATTAAAGACACTGGCTCCTTGGAAGAAAAACTGACAAAGCTAGACAGCATATTACAAAGCAGAGACATTACTTTGCCAACAAAGGTCCGTCTAGTCAAAGCTGTGGTTTTTCCAGTAGTCATGTATGGCTGTGAGAGTTGGACGATAAAGATAGCTGAGCCCTGAAGAATGATGCTTTTGATCTGTGGTGTTGGAGAAGACTCTTGAGAGTCCCTTGGACTGCAAGGAGATCCAACCAGTCCATCCTAAAGGAGATCAGTCCTGAAACTCCAATACTTTGGTCACCTGATGCAAAGAGCTGACTCACTGGATACTGGGAAAGATTGAAGGCAGGAGGAGAAGGGACAACAGAAGATGAGATGTTGGATGGCATGATCAACTCAATGGACATGAGTTTAAGAAAACTCTGGAAGACAGTGACAGACAGGGAAACCTGGTATGCTGCAGTCCATGGGGTCGCAAAGAGATGGGACATGGCTGAGCGACTGAACAACAACAATCTCTCAGTCAGTTAAAAAGTTTCCCCTTTCACAGCTTGCTCTTGTGAAACCTATAGTAGGCAAAGGGAGCACAGTTTGACCAATAAGGCTACACTTCCTCAGCTTTCAACAGGTTTATCCCTGTCTTCTTCCAGTGTGAGGGTGGGGTGAATGGGAACAGACATGTGGATCTGAAGGGACCAGGCTGGTGTTGATGCCCCGGCACAGAGCTGCGCGGTGCTCTTCCCTCACGTCACCCCGGGGAGTTCTTAGGAAGCCTCATCACGGGATCTTCCATCTGCACTTCCTTGGTGCAAGTGGTGTTTTTCTTGCTGATGCTTTCAGGTTCCCCCTCAGGTCCAGTCCTTGGCAGTCCTCTGCAGCCTCCTTTAGGTATAGCTGGTCCCCTCAGGCAGTGTCCAGGCCACCGTTGGTGGATGTGTGCCTGCTCTCGTCAGGGGCTTTTCTCACCCTCAGTCAGGGCCAGCTGACGTCCTCAGGTGAGAGTGGTAATCCGAGCTCTGTGGCCCCCCTGGTTCTGCGGAGGATAGCCAGGTTCTCTCAAGAGCTCCTTCCCACATGCTGTGCTGGAGCCCTTGGGGCCTCTCACCCTGACACCGGGGCGGTGTCCGTTGTCCTCACCTTCCCTCGTAGACTGGTGGAAGGAAGGTGGTGGGACGTGGGTGATCGGTGACTATAGAGCCAGGGTGATGGGGAGCTCAGTGTGAATGGCCTGATAGCTCTGTTTGAGTATATAAACTCTGAATACTCTGAGTTATACTTCTGATTAATGTTCTTCTTTTAAGTTGTATGGTTTTCTTAGCAGCTTTATTTGCTCTGGGAGGTCACAATAAGATCTGCTTTGTGCATATCTCTCCTACTATGTGTTCAGTGTCCAAAGGGGTAGTATTATATAGTTTTTCTCTGTTTTCCTGCAATAGCTTTGTATTGGATTTGACCTAGATCTTTTTCTGTTGCTCATATTTATGTGAAACTAATTTTCCTAAACTTTTAGAAGTTGTGGCTCTCAAGGTAGTTTTCTTAATCTTTAGTGCTCCCTTTAGTTTTTATGTTTTTTGAAGTGTTAGGGCATATATTCACTTACTCTGAGATTTCCTGGCTGTTTCCCTTTCCCTACTTACCTGGGTCCTCTCTTCCATTTTCCTACACTGCCTGAAGTTTTACTGAATTTTTACTTTATTCCAAGAAGTTTCTGCCTACTTTCTCTCGGAAGGAAATTTTGGCTGTTTGATCTTGACAATTCATGTGACTGTAATGCTTCAGTCTTTTTCAGACTTTACTGTAGGGTCTCTTGCAGTAGTCATCAGCCATTTACAGTTTGTTTTGACTGCACTGTATCTTTGTTGTAGCACAGGGGCTTAGTTGTCCCACGGCATGTGGGATCTTAGTCTCCAACCAGGGATAGAACCCCCGCCCTCTGTATTGGAAGGCAGATCCTCATTGGGAGGCAGACCACTGGACCACCAGGGAGGTTCCCACCCACTGTTGAGTTGGTCAGAAGGCTTCCAGTTTTGCATGCTGTAATCAAATTGTTTGGTCTTGCTCCCCAGTGAATACCTGTCCACTGTTTTGCTCTTTCATTTTTTAGACCCACAGACACCCTGTTTCTTCTCTCTGTCTTCTCCCACACAGACACTAACAACATGCAGATCTTGTGGACGCTGTCACTTTATTGTTACCTGCTTTATTTAGGGATGTCTGGGTCTTTCGTGTGGGTCTTTTTTGCAGTTTGGATGCAAAGTTGTCTTGATTTCTCACCTAGTTGATTGCTCTTTTTACATGAAGATTCTTTACAAAAGTATTTTACTATATAAACATGAAATGATAGCCCTAGTAAAATAAGAAATTGGATTCTTTTATGAACAATATGTTATTCTTCTGTCTTTAAAATCAAGTGTTGTGATTCAATGGAAAGGGTGATGTTAAATTATTTATTCCCTAATTCAATAGCCAGTAAGAACCAATGCCTAAATGTTTCTTTTATTAAGTCTGTTCTATTATAGAATTATATAAGTTGTCAGGAGTAGTGCAGGAGCCTGAAGCTAGGAATACTGGAGCTGTTATCATCCCTAGGCTGGAAGCTACAATAGCAGGGTGTGTAGGGGGGCAGGCGGGGTGGGGGAGTGGGTATTAATACTTCCTTGAGAGAACCAATGAGTTTCTTTTGAGGGACATAGTCAAATTGAGGTGATTTTCCAAGGAGAAAATTAGGGACAGAATACCCTGACAATATTGTCTTCTCTTTTCATTTTCTGCTTGAGCATCCTTATTCGCTGAACACAAAATGTATGAGTGCCTGTGGGGTAAGACTAGGGTAAAAGGAGAGATAAAGTGCCCATATTAAACAAATATAAAATATCCAGTATACTACTTAATTGTCTCATTGGATAGAACTGTCTCAGGCTAAACTTGTATCCCCGTGTTAAATGGTACATTTGTGGCTTATAAATATATCATGTTGATTTAACAATATATCCTTCCCACTACTGAAACAGAAAGAAAGCACTCTTCTTACCTGTATACTTGGCTGTTAACTATTAATAGATGTGGGTGAATTTATATTTTTAGCCCCATCTTTCTCCTTCAAATATTATTCATTAAAAAAATAAACCAAGGTATTTGGAAATAAAAGGCAAATTCAGAAAACCCAATTGTTAGTTTATGAAAATTTTAAAGATCTTTTTATCCACCAGTTTATATACATGCTCATTTATATGCATAGCCAACTATGTCATGAACTTATTCTAGTATTGAAATGATAATACTTTACCCCAGTTCATCTTTGTTGACCATAATGATGACATCAAAAAGATCTTTCATCTCTTACCATGATGATTGCTTAAGTATATGTATTTCTCAAGACAAGGTGGGTTATGCAGCTGGTACCAGATCTCTCAAATCTCAGTGGCTTAAAACGGGAATACACTCAGTGAGGTCTAGCAATAGACCTCTGCTCTTCACAGTTATTCATGGTTCCAAGGTAAAGAGTGCACTACCATCTCCGGATACTTCCATTTTATAATGTGTTTATCTAGTCAGCACAGTAGGTGGAGAACTCTGAAGGGTCTCATGCCAATAATTAAATATTCTTGACTGGAAAAAGGCATGCAACACTTCCACTCATAACATTGACTAGAATTAGTTTTTAGACCCTGCCTAACTCGATGAACATGAGGTTGAGTAAGCTCCAGGAGTTGGTGATGGACAGGGAAGCCTGGTGTGCAGCAGTCCATGGGGTTGCAAAGAATTGGACATGACTGAGTGACCTAGCTGAACTGAACTGAATCCCAGATATTCCTGGATGTACAGTATTATGTGTCCAGGAGGAAGACCTGGATATTAGTGAGTACTGATGATGTCTGTCGAAGTATGAGTTTCCCTTTTTTGTTTTTTTTAAATTTTCTTTACTTTATTGTGTTGGTTTTGCCATACATTGACATGACACCGCCATGGGTTTACATATGCTCCCCCTCCAGAACCCGCCTCCCACCTCCCTCCCGATTCCCTCCCCCTGGGTCATCTCGATGCACCAGCCCCGAGCATCAACCCTGGGCTGGCGATTGATTTCACATATGATAATTAACATGTTTCAATGCCATTCTCCCATATCATCCCACCCTTGCCCTCTTCCACAGAGTCCACGAGTCTGTTCTATACATCTGAGTTCCTTTTGCTGTCTGGCATGCTGGGTTCTCGTTACCATCTTTCTAAATTCCATATATATGCGTTAGTATACTGTATTGTTGTTTTTCCTTCTGGCTTACTTCACTCTGGATAATAGGCTCCAGTTCCATCCACCTGAGTAGAACTGATTCAAATGAATTTTTTTTTAATGCTGAGTAATATTCCATTGTGTATATGTACCACAGCTTTCTTATCCATTTGTCAGTTGATGGGCATCTAGGTTGCTTCCGTGTCCTGGCTATTGTAAACAATGCAGCGATGAACATTGGGGTACACGTGGCTCTTTCAATTCTGGTTTCCTCGGTGTGTATGCCCAGCAGTGGGATTGCTGGGTCATATGGCAGTTCTATTTCCACACTGTTTCTATCTCCACACTGTTTTCCATAGTGGCTGTACTAGTTTGCATTCCCACCAACAGTGTAAGACAGTTCCCTTTTCTCCACATCCTCTCCAGCATTTATTGTTTGTAGATTTTTGGATTGCAGCCATTCTGACTGGTGTAAAGTGGTACCTCATTTTGGTTTTGATTTGCATTTCTCTGATAATGAGTGATGTTGAGCATCTTTTCATGTGTTTGTTAGCCATTTCTATGTCTTCTTTGGAGAAATGTCTGTTAAGTTCTTTGGCCCACTTTTTGATTGGGTCGTGTATTTTTCTCGAATGGAGCTGCAGGAGTTGCTTGTATATTTTTGAGTATAGCAGTAGATCAAGACATCTTGTGAATTGCCATGTTTTTTTTTTTTTTTTTGTATATTCTCTTTGGATACTCAGCCTCTAATCTTAACCCTTTAACACCTGGTACCAAATTTCCTTCTTCCCCAGGTCAGCTATGGTGTACCTTTATTCAGAGAGCAGCCTAAATTCTGAATCTGTCTTAAGATGATCACATCCTTCAACTTGAAGACTAAACTTGAAACAGACCAGAAAAGAAAAGGAATCCTCTACTCTAAACACATAAGTGAGGTTTTAGTGAAAATGACTGTGAAATACAGCAACTATGAGAGATGTCACCCAGAAGATGAGAATGATTTAGAGAGGCTACATGTTGCTTTTCTTCACAGAGGACACAGAGGACTATCCAAGGTATGCATTCAACACACACACCCCTAGGAGGAGGGGAGGAGATCCATGCTCAATCATATCTGACTCTTTTTTTGGCCTCATGGACTGCAACCCACCAGGTTCCTCTTTCTATGGAATTTTCCAGGCAAGAATACTGGAGTGGGTTGCCATTTCCTTCTCCAGGGATCTTCCCAACCCAGTGATTGAACCCATAACTCCTGTGTCACCTTCACTGACAGGTGAATTCTTTACCACTGCACCACCTGGGAAGCCTCTTAAACACACTCCTAAACGATCTCCAAATTACAGAAAATGGGTTGTTGTTAACTTCAGTTACTTTGAGTCATCATTGTGCTTCTCAGTATGAAGAAAATTAGATCATCAGGGAACTTTGACTTTGTCTCTGAAATAATTTGTGTATTGATAGGGAGAATTGGTTACTGTATTTTTCCAAGTTCCTTTCATCATTTTTATTATTGCCTAGGCTGTGAAAATATTAATATGAAGGAACATGATGATTAATGTCTATACATCTGTTTAATATATTGTTTATTGTATAGAAGTCAATACTAAATTGGATTTTTTGGTACTGAATCAATGCTTGGGAAGATTCAAAAATTTTGGGTTAAGAGGTGAAAATCCTCCTCTTCATTCCGCTGAGCAAGGATACTAATTCCAAGGAAAACATTCTAGTGATAAGACATTTCCAAAGTGTTAATTAAGGAGCAGGCCCATCCAAGTAAGTTCTTTGATTTTTAGTTCTATTGGAAACATCACAAACTATCTTAATGGAAACAAGTTTCTATTGCTTCCGCAACAGAATTCTTAGATTTCTGGCTTGGCACAGTGCAATCATTTTCATTACTTTCAGATCATTATTTATATAATTCTCTGCTAGCTTTCCAGCATTTATTGCCTAATGGTTCTTAAAGTCAACAATCTGAGCAATTTGGCAAGATATTGTGTCAGTGTTGTGTGTTGAGGAATTAAGCTTTGATGAAGACCATTCCATTCTCTGTTTTTACAGTGCATGAGCAGAGAGTGGGATGGTCACTAGTAGGGTAGAAATAAGAAATTTTATCTATGGGAGCTCGAGATATGCACTTGGTGGGAAAAAGCTAGCAACAAACTCAGTACAGAGGAAATGCCATCTTTCTAAGCTTGCTTGCAATTTCATCTTATTTTTGAAATATTAGATTTCAAAAATAATATTTTCTTATTATTAAAAAGTTAAGTGCTATACAAATATTTAACAGTAAGTGAAATTCCCGTACTACCTTATCCTTCAGAAGTAACTGTCATTAATAGTTTGTCTATATTCTTTATACTCTTCCAAAATTTAGTTTTTATTTTTTTATGAGATTCTTCTCCTCTTCCTCCTCTTCCCTCTCTTCGGATGTCCTCCTCTTCTACTCTTTTTCCTTTTCCTTCTCCTCTTCATTCTCCTTTCCTTGTTTCTCTCCCCTGTATCCCCCATTCTCATTCTCCACTCCTCCTGTTCTCTTTCTGTCCTCTAAATCAATACCTGTACTGTAGTATTGCCGGATCAAAGATTCTGAACTTTCAGAATTTTAGTATATTGTCACTAAATGTTTTTCCAATTGATATATTATTAATTACTCTGTCAAGTAAAGTTGCATTAAGCTACACCTGTCTAGACATTAATCAGTGCTGTCTATTATCTATCATTGGTCTTTATTAATCATTGTTAATTCTATTTTACTTTAAATTTCTTTAATTGTTAGGTTCAGCTCCTTTGTATAAGTTTATTGGCCTACAGAATTTTTTCTACAAGTTGCCTATTGACATGCATCTTTTCCTTATTTGGTTATTTGCCTTTTTTAAATACAGACTTCTATATAATGTTCTATATAATGGGGTTCTCAAGGTAAGAATACTGAAGTGGTTTGCCATTCCCTTCTCCAGTGGACCACAAAAGATCATGGCATCCGGTCCCATCACTTCATGGCAGATAGATGAGGAAACAGTGAAAACAGTGGCTGACTTTATTTTTCTGGGCTCCAAAATCACTGCAGATGGTGATTGCAGCCATGAAATTAAAAGACACTTACTCCCTGGAAGGAAAGTTATGACCAACCTAGACAGCATATTAAGAAGCAGAGACATTACTTTGTCAACAAGGCTATGGTTTCTCCAGTGGTCATGTGAGAGTTGGACTATAAAGAAATCTGAGTGCTGAAGATCTGATGCTTTTGAACTATGGTGTTGGAGAAGACTTGCGAGTCCCTTGAATAGCAAGGAGATCCAACCAGTCCATCCTAAGGGAGATCAGTGCTGGGTGTTCATTGGAAGGATTGATGTTAAAGCTGAAACTCCAGTGCTTTGGCCACCTCATGTGAAGAGCTGACTCATTGAAAAAGACCCTGATGGTGGAAAAGATTGAGGGCAGGAGAAGAAGGGGACAACAGAAGATGAGATGGATGGATGGCATCACTTACTCGATGGATGGCGTCACTGACTCGATGGACATGGGTTTGGGTGGACTGTGGGAGTTGGTGATGGATAGGGAGGCCGTGTGCTGCAGTTCATGGTGTCACAGAGTTGGACATGACTGAGGAACTGAACTGAACTGAACTGTTATAGTGTTAATAGGCTTCCTAGGTGGTGGTAAAGAATCTAGTGGTAAAGAATCTGCCTGCCAGTGTAGGAGACACAAGAGACAGATTCAATCCCTGGGTCAGGAACATCCCATGAAGTAGAGAATGGCAACCCACTCCAGTAATCTTGCCTGGAAAACTCCATAGACAGAGGAACCTGGTAGGCTACAGTCCATGGGGGTGCAAAGAGTCTGACAAGACTGAGCACACTATATATATATATATATGTATTAATTTGTTAATTAATATATTAATTTGTTAATATATGATCTATTAATACATTACATATATTAATATATATTAATTTGTTAATATATGATATATAAACATTATATATATTAGAGATGTTAGACTTTTGTCTTTTCGGTGTGTTGTCTGTACTTTTCTCTGATCACTCTGTCTTACTGATTTTGTTATGGTATATTTTGCCTTGCAGAAGTTTCAAATTTTCATGTGAACATGTGTCTATTATCTATTTTATTACTTTTAGATATCATATGATGCTTAGAAATACCTCCTGAATTCTAAGTTTGTGACACATATTAGCCATTGCTTCCTTTAGTTTTTTGTGAATTTACTTTTTTGCCTTGTATGTAAATTATGGATGTAAGTCATGGATTCATTTTTCCAATTTGCTGTCCTTTTCCAGATGACTGGTTCATTGTAGAAGCCTTTTCTTTCACTAGTCCATTTTTCTCTCCACTGATTTGAAATACCATTCTTATCAAATACATTTACATATACTTGAGTCTATTTTCTTTTATTCTGTCTATTTCTGTGCTGATCCTGGGATGTTTTATTATTGTAGCTTGAATTTATTTGAATATTTAAAGGACCTTCTGCTTTCCTTTTTCAAGTTACAGACCCAAATTTAAAAGTACAATGGGAATATTGATTTCTATAACACAGATTTATCAATTAATTTGATAAAAAAAGATATGTTTAAGTAAGTGAATCGTTTTACCCCCAAACAAAATGAAACTCATATTTCAAGTCTTCTTTTATGGCCTTCACTAGAATTTTATACTCTTTTTCCCATCAGTTCAGTTCAGTTCAGTTGCTCAGTCATGTCTGACTCTTTGCGACCCCATGGACTGCAACATGCCAGACCCCTGTCCATCACCAACTGCCGAGTTTACTCAAACTCATGTCCATTGAGTCAGCGATGCCATCCAACCATCTCATCCTCTGTCATCCCCTTCTCCTCCCACGTTCAATCTTTCCGGCATCAGGGTCTTTTCCAATAAGTCAGTTCTTCGCACCAGGTGGCCAAAGTATTGGAGTTTCAGCTTCAACATCAGTCCTTCCAATAAACACCCAAGACTGATCTCCTTTAGGATGGACTGGTTGGATCTCCTTGTAGTCCAAGAGACTCTCAAGAGTCTTCTCCAACACCACAGTTCAAAAGCATCGATTCTTGACCACTCAGCTTTCTTTATAGTCCAACTCTCACATCCATATATGACCATTGGAAAAACTGTAGACTGATCTTTGTTGCCAACGTAATGTTTCTGCTTTATAACATGCTGTCTAGGTTGGTCATAACTTTTCTTTCAAGGAGCAAGTGTCGTTTCATGACACAGCTGTAGTCACCATCTGCAGTGATTTTGGAGCCCCCAAAATAAATTCTGTCACTGTTTCAACTGTTTCCCCATCTATTTGCTGTGAAGTGATGGGACTGGGTGCCATGATCTTAGTTTTTTGAATGTTGAGTTTTAAGCCAACTTTTTCACTGTCATTTTTCACTTTCATCAAGAGGCTCTTTAGATCTTCTTGACATTCTGCCATAAGTATGGTATCATCTGTGTATCTGAGACTATTGATGTTTCTCCTGGCAATCTTGATTCCAGTTTGTGCTTTACCCAGAAAATCTGGAAAAATCCAACAGAAAATTGGATTAAAGATTTACTGAGCATGGCCCCACCCATTAGAACAAGACCCAGTTTCCCCCTTAGTCAGTCTCTCCCATCAGGAAGCTTCCATAAGCCTCTTAACCTTCTCCATCAGAGTATAGACAGACTGAAAACCGCAATCACAGAAAACTAATCAATCTGATCACATGGACAGCCTTGTCTAACTCAATGAAACAATGAGCCATGCTGTGTAGGACCACCCAAAGTGGACGGTCATGATGAAGAGTTCTTTTTTTTTTTTTTTTTTTTTTATTATTTTTTTTTTAATTATTGTTTTAGCCATACATTGTTATGATATCACCATGGGTTTACATATGCTTCCCCTCCGGGTCCCCCCTCCCTCCTCCCTCCCCCCATGATGAAGAGTTCTGATAAAATGTGGTCCTATGGAGAAGGGAATGGCAATCTGCTTCAGTATTCTTGCCTTGAGAATCCCATGAACAGTAGGAAAAAGCAAAAAGATAGGACACTGAAAGATGAACTCTCCAGGATGGTGGTGCCCAATATGCTACTGGAGATCAGTGGAGAACTAACTGCAGAAAGAATGAAGAGATGGAGCCAAAGCACAAACAACACCCAGTTGTGGATGTGACTGGTGATAGAATTAAAGCCTGATGCTATAATGAGCAATATTGCATGGGAACCTGGAATGTTAGGTCCATGAACCAAGGTAAATTGGAAGTGGTCAAACAGGAGATGGCAAGAGTGAATATTAACATTCTAGGAATCATCGAACTAAAATGGACTGGAATGTGTGGAATTTAACTCAGATGACCATTATATCTACTACTGTGGGCAGGAATCCCTTAGAAGAAATGGAGTAGCCATCATAGTCAACAAAAGAGTCCAAAATGCAGTACTTGTATGCAGTCTCAAAAATAACAGAATGATCTCTGTTCATTTCCAAGGCAAACCATTCAATATCACGGTAATCCAAGTCTATGCCCCAACCAACAATGCTGAAGAAACTGAAGTTGAAAGGGTCTGTTAGATCTAAGGCCTGTTAGAACTAACACCCCCAAAAAGATGTTCTTTTCGTTATAGGGGACTGGAATGCAAAAGTAGGAAGTCAAGAAACAACTGGAATAGCAGGCAAATTTGGCCTTGGAGTACAGAATGAAGCAGGGCAAAGGCTAACAGAGTTTTGCCAAGAGAATGCATTGGTCATTGCAAACACCCTCTTCCAACAACACAAGAGAAGACTTTACACATGGACATCACCAGATGGTCAACACCAAAATCAGATTGATTATATTCTTTGCAGCCAAAGATGGAGAAGCTCTATACAGTCAGCAAAAACAAGACCAGGAGCTGACTGTGGCTCAGATCATGAACTCCTTATGGCCAAATTCAGACTTAAATTGAAGAAAGTAAGGGAAACCACTAGACCATTCAGGTTTGACCTAAATTAAATCCCTTACAATTATACAGTGGAAGTGACAAATAGATTCAAGGGATTAGATGTGACAGAGTGTCTAAAGAACTGTGGACAGAGGTTTATGACATTGTTCAGGAGGCAGTGATCAAGACCATCCCCAAGAAAAAGAAATGCCAACAGGCAAAATGGTTGTCTGAGAAGGCCTTACAAACAGCTATGAAAAGAAGAGAAGTGAAAAGCAAATGAGAAAAGGAAAAATATACCTATTTGAATGCAGAGTTCCAAAGCTTAGCAAAGAGAGACAAGAAAGCCTTCTTTTGTAATCAGTGCAAAGAAATAGAGGGAAACAATGGAATGGGAAAGACTAGAGATCTCTTCAAGAAAATTAGAGATACCAAGGGAACATTCATGCAAAGATGGGCACAATAAAGGACAGAAATGGTATGGACCTAACAGAAGCAAAAGATATTAAGAGGAGGTGGCAAGAATACACAGAAGAACTGTACAAACAAGATCTTCATGACCCAGATAATCACAGTGGTGTGATCACTCACCTAGAGCCAGACATTCCGGAATGTGAATTCTAGTGGGCCTTAGGAAGCATCACTATAAACAAAACATCACTAGTGGAGGTGATGGAATTACCTATTCATCTATTTCATCTATTCAAATCCTAAAAGATGATGCTGTGAAAGTGCTGCACTGAATATGCCAGCAAATTTGGAAAACTCAGCAGCGGCCACAGGACTGGAAAAGGTCAGTTTTCATTCCAATCCCAAAGAAAGGCAATGCCAAAGAGTGCTCAAACTCCCGCATAATTGCCCTCATCTCACATGCTAGCAAAGTAATTCTCAAAATTCTCCAAACCAGCCTTCAGCAGTATGTGAAACCATGAACTTTCATATGTTCAAGCTGGATTTAGAAAAGGCAGAGAAACCAGAGATTAAATTGCCAACATCCATTGTATCATCAAAAAAGCAAGAGAATTCCAGAAAAACATCTCCTTCTGCTATTGACTACACCAAAGCCTTTGACTGTGTGGATCACAAGAAACTGTGGAAAATTCTTCAAAAGATGGGAATAACAGACCACCTGACCTGCCTCCTGAGAAATATATATGCAGGTCAAGAAGCAATAGGTTAGAACTGGACATGGAACAACAGACTGGTTCCAAATAGGAAAAGGAGTACATCAAGGCTGGATATTGTCACTCTGCTTATTTAATTTATATGCAGAGTATATCATGAGAAACGCTGGGCTAGAAGAAGCACAAGCTGGAATCAAGATTGCCGGAAGAAATATCAATAACCTCAGATATGCAGTTGACACCATCCTTACGGCAAAAAGTGAAGGAGATCTAAAGAGCCTCTTGATGAAAGTGAAAGAGGAGAGTGAAAAAATTGGCTTAAAGCCCAACATTCAGAAAACTAAGATCATGGCATCTGGTCCCATCATTTCATGGGAAATGATGGGGAAACAGTGGCTGACTTTATTTTTCTGGGCTCCAAAATCACTGCAGATGGTGATTGCAGCCATGAGATTAACAGACGCTTACTCCTTGGAAGGAAAGTTATGATAAACCTAGATAGCATATTTAAAACAGAGACATTACTTTGCCAACAAAGGTTCGTCTAGTCAAGGCTATGGTATTTCCAGTAGTCATGTATGGATGTGAGAGTTGGATGGTGAAGAAAGCTGAGCACCGAAGAATTGATCCTTTTGAACTGTGGTGTTGGAGAAGACTCTTCCAAGTGCCTTGAAAAGCAAGGAGATCCAACCAGTCCATCCTAAAGGAGACCAGTCCTGGGTGTTCATTGGAAGGACTGATGTTGAAGTTGAAACCCCAATGCTTTCACTGATGGGAAGAGCTGACTCATTTGAAAAGAGCCTAATGCTGGGAAGAATTGAGGGCAGGAGGAGAAGGGGGCGACAGTGGATGAGATGGCTGGATGGTATCGTCGACTTGATGGACACGGGTTTGGCTGAACTCCAGGAGTTGGTGATGGACAGAGAAGCCTGGTGTGCTGCGGTTCATGGGGTTGCAAAGTGTTGGACACAATTAAGCGACTGAACTGCACTGAACTGTATGATTACAGTAGCAATGCTGCCTAGTTTTATAAATGATCTGGGAAGCATTTCACTTTTTTCTGCTATATTCCAATGTAGCTTAAATAGGAGTTTTATTTCTTAGAAATTTGAAGCAATTTATTTCTGAAATTATTGGGTGTTGGTCACATTTAGGGAAGTAGCCCTATAAAATCAAAATAACCAGTAATCAGGGACTATGTTAAATAATCTTTTAATTTCTTCTTGGACTTATCTTCATGATTTTTGTTAAGTTTTAATGGATCTGAGCTGTTCATTTTATCTTGTGTTTCCTTGTGAAAGTCAGAAAGCTGCTGTGGTAACAGGTGACATATGCAAAACTGGCAATTGGGAAAATGTGGTAGTAGAAATTTGTAAATGTTGTCCTCTGAGTGCTTCAGTTTCATTGTGAAGTTGGAAGCAAAATTATAATCCAGAGTGAAGATGCAGGAGGAGATGTTGGGAGTTTGAGTAGAAATGACAAAAAGTAAAATGAATTTCTAGCAGAATAGAAAATGAATAGGCTATAGACGTGTAGGATGATAGAGAGCATTAGGGGATTGTTTGAGGTTTATGATAATGAATTCAAAGTGATGCCAATTGAGGTAGTTATGTGTTTTTTAAAAAAGCTGTATCTTGCTGCAGAGGTGCAGACATGTGGTGGTTGAAAGGTCAGATTTAGCCAGGTTTAGACATTTCCTATTTATAATGGTGAAGGAGAAGGACAAGAGAGTTGAGGACTGTGAAAGTGAAGCTAGTTAAAGAAGGGAGAGAAATAACAGCAAGGTGAGATACAGTGGATCTGCTGAGACTGGAAGGGCCAACGGCTTGTTGCAGTCTGTGAGCCAGAGCGAGCGAGAGGAATGGAAGAAGGTAGTTACCCAACTGTAAAATATGTGAAACAGTGCGTATGGGGAGGCGAAAGTTGCATAACAAAATCTATGGAAGAAGATGGCTAAAATAAGGTGAAAAACAGTATTGCCAGAGGAGAGAGGTTCAGGGAACTGAGAAGCTTGGGACTTGAAAAGATTATCTACATGTATGTTGAACTCTCCAAAAATTAAGAAAGGTGTAGTCTGGAGAGCATATTTTTCCTTTTCTCCTTTGCTTTTCACTTCTCTTCTTTTCACAGCTATTTGTAAGGCCTGATTCTAGGTGAGTGATCACACCATCGTGATCATCCGGGTCATGAAGATCTTTTTCATACAGTTCTTCTGTGTATTCTTGCCACCTCTTCTTAATATCTTCTGCTTCTGTTAGGTCCATACCATTTCTGTCCTTTATCGAGTCCACCTTTGCATCAAATGTTCCCTTGGTATCTCTAATTTTCTTGCAGAGATCTCTAGTCTTTCCCATTCCATTGTTTTCCTCTATTTCTTTGCATTGATCACTGAGGAAGGCTTTGTAATCTCTCCTTGTTAGTCTTTGGAACTTCAGACTCTTGAGAGCGCCTTCGACTGCAAGAAGATCCAACCAGTCCTTCCTAAAGGAGATTAGTCCTGGGTGTTCATTGGAAGGACTGATATTGAAGCTGAAACTCCAATACTTTGGCTACCTCATGCGAAGAGTTGACTCAATGGAAAAAACCCTGATGCTGGGAAGGACTTGGGGCAGGAGGAGAAGAGGACGACAGAGGATGAGATGGCTGGATGGCATTACCGACTCGGTGGACATGGGTTTGGGTAGACACCGGGAGTTAGTGATGGACAGGGAGGCCTGGTGTGCTGCGATTCATGGGGTTGCAAAAAGTTGGACATGACTGAGCGACTAAACTGAACTGAACTGAGTCTGCAGAGAAGGAAAATGCGTTATATGTGAAAGTCTTTGAGATACAAGAGTGAATAATGTAGTGAAAGATCTGTAGACAGAAAAATTGAGGAGTAGGAGATAATATAATCTGATGTCATGAAACATACAGCTGAAGGTTTTTAGATGGTAGTGAGAAAGGATTAAGCAACAGAGAGGCTATCCACCTCAATCCCATGCTCAGGGACATAAGGACTGAGGGAGAAAATCCGGTTTTTTCCCTGCACATTCATGACAGAGGAAGCTGTGCCTTTAGGGCAATGCTGACTATGCTGTGTGTGTGCATGCTCAGTTGTGTCCAGCTTTTTGTGACCCCATGGGCTTTAGCTCCCCAGGCTCCTCTGTTCATGGAATTCTCCAGGTAAGAATACTGGAGTGGGTTGCCATTTCCTCCTCCAGGGAATCTTCCTGACTCAGAGGTGGAACCTGTGTCTCTTGCATTGGCAGATGGATTCTTTACTGCTGAGCCAAAGTGGACACCTAGGACAATGCCAGGTTTCCTTTGAAGTGAGAAGATAGGAGAATCAGAGAAAGGGCTGGGGATATTTGGGATTGTGCCAATAATAGAGTCCCAAAAGTCTAGTTTGTAAAAAGATTCCTGGAGGGTTGGAAGAATAGAATAGATGAGGTGCTAGCAGAACCTTACGGGGTTTCGAAGGTAGGAAATGGTGTACCTAGCCATCTGGGGCTGCAGAGATAACATATACAAGGCTAAAGGCTATAGTGAGATTCACCCTTATTGATTCAAGGCAGAAAATGGTAGCAGCCTGAGTGTTTTGGGCAGGAACAATTGGGTGCTTGACGCTCCCTCTTCATCTGTTGACAGAGGCAACAGGAAATAAGGAAGTGGATCTTTTGCCCTATATCACAGGGTTGCATTCCCCTGAACTAGAGCATAGTCTGCTCTCGATGGGAGAGGCTCTGCTTTGAACTTTGAATCTAAGTGGAATTGGGATTCTGGGGGAGCTTGCTGTTATTTAATGTGGAAAAACAGCCTCACCCCCACCCCAGCATCTTTATCACTGGTAATCTAGGTAGAAGGCATCGGAAGGATAGGTCTCCGGCTCTGTGAACAGCCCTCCTTGATGCCGATGTGGGGATAGGGTCATAAATGACTCTTGATCTTCTGTTTGTCAGATAGTAGGTAAGATCTTCATCATGCTTATATAGGCGTTGTTTAAATTGTCCCCTTAAGACTTAAATGGAAGGTAAGCTTTTATGTGTGTGTGTTGTGGGATGGGGTGGAGGGCAGTGATGCGTGAGCTCGGATAGCAGAGCTTTAGTTCAGATATGTTTTTTCTATACACTTTCCAGAAATGACGAGTCATCTGTCTTTAGACATCTTTCATTCTGGGTGTGTACGTGTGGGTGTGAGGTTGGGATGATGTATGAGAAAGAGGTACTACCTTCTAATTTTATTTGTTTTAAAGATCATAATGATGGATTTTCCCAGTTAGGTTCATACAAAAGAAAGATGACACGTGGCCTCTTACCATCTTCAACCTTGTCTCATTGTTTGTCCTTGGATGTACAGATAATGCTCAAGTGGATGCTTTTTTTTCTTCAAGGTTAAACCTGACAGAGGTATTTTCCTTTTTTGCCTAAGGGATGTTATCTTGTAAAACAAAAACTGATCAAGATTATGGAGATGGATTTCAGTTCTCAACATTTCCCTGTGATTGTGTCCAAATTTCACTGTTTATGGAAGAATAGATATTATTGGAAGTCTTCATTATAGATTGTGGTAGTACCCTAGTATTGTTGTAGATGAGAGTTTTGTAACTAACTCAGGTTCATTTTATTCATTTTAATAGACTTCAAGGAGGGTGGTTCTATACACATTTTCTCGTGGTGCCATCTTCTAGCAAATCCTTGCCTGTGTGTCTTGTTCCTGACTACATAACTGAGTGCTGTGATTTCAGAGGCTTTCACTTATGTCACTAGTGTGTGTTGACTAAAATAATTATGTTAATGTCAATACAGAACATGAATAACTAGGTGATACTGATGTTTGCACCTATTCATGCTGCACACATACATTTTTAATTGAAATTCAAAACCTTTTAGTGCATAGCATCATGAATACTGTGACTGATTTGAAATATTTAAAATATTTTCAAAATATTTTGAGGGTAAAATATTTTCAAAATATTTTGAGGGTAAAATATTTTCAAAATATTTTGAGGGTAAAATATTTTGCAGTTTTGTTTTCTGCTATTGTGTAACAAATGACTACAAGAAACTTGAAATAATGTAATGCTTTACCATTTACCATATAATGGTTTACCATTCTGTAGGGTAAAAGTCCAGTATGGAATGCCTGGATTCTCTGCTTAGAGTATCATATGGTTTTGGCCTGAATGAGTTATCTTCTGGAGAATCTGGAAAAATTTGTTTTTAAACTCATTTTTGTTGACAGATTTTTTTTTTTTTTTTTTTCCTTTTTAGACTGTGCTCTGGGGCTTGTAGAATCTTAGTTCCCTGACCAGGGATCAAACCCAGGCTTCCTGCAGTGGGAACATAGAGTCCTAACCATTGGGATGCCAGGGAAGTCCTGGCAGAATTCTATTCCTTGCAGTTGTAAAATTGAGGTCCTCTTTTCCTTGCTGGCTGTCAGCTGGGGGCTGCTCTTAGTTCCTATGGACCACCTTTTTCATCTTCAAAGCCAAAGTGGTAGGTGTAATAATGTGCCCCATCCTCTCCCTCCAGCCCCAAAGATCTCCATATCCTAATCCCTGAAACCTGTGAATATGTTACCTCATAGACAAAAGGGACTTTGCAGATGTGATTAAAGTAAGGTCTTGAGATGGGAGATTATCCTCAATTATCTGGGTAAATCTGAGTAATCATAAAGGTCGTAATAGGAAAGAAGGCAATCAGAAGGCAGAGGCAGAGATAAGAGTGTTGTAGCCAGGAGCAAAGGGATGCTGAAGCCTCTAGAAGCTAGAAGAGCAAGGGACAAATTCTCCCTTGGAACATCCAGAAGGACCAGCAGCTGACACCGTAATTTTAGCCTCTTCAGACTTAGCCTAGATTTCTGACCTCCAGAACTAATATAAGGGAATAGATGTGCATTGCTGTAAGTCCCTAAATTTCTCATGATTTGTTACAGCAGCAGTAAGAATGAATATAACCTCCAATGGGAAACTTCTCCTCATTCACTCTCACTCACACTTTGAAGTTTTTTAACTTCCTCTTCTGATACCAATGGATGAAAACTAGTTTTAAAAGGAGTTCGCATGATTAGATCCAACTCACCCATATAATCTCTTTAATTTAAGGTCAACTTATTTGGACCTTAACAATCTGCAAAATCTCTTCAGAGTAGAATTTAGATTAGTGTTTGATTGAGTAACGGAGAGCATGTGTGCACACCAAATGCCAGGAATCTTGGGGGACTGTCTTAGAGTTCTGCCTAGCACAGAGATGAAAACCTTTAAAATATTTGAAGTATTTAAAGTATTTGAATCTTTCTCAAATACTGTCTTTTCTTCCTTTAAGTTTTTTTTCTGATCACAAAGCCTATTGCTTTACAATGCAATAATACTTTTAAAAAACTTTCCATGGCACTAATTTAGTCAAAGGACACATGCAATGAATTTACTTTGGAGACCGGCCTCTGGAATTTTTCATGACTACCCTTTCCCTCAGGGCAGAACTCATGATTCCTTGATGTGTTTTTCTGCTCTAGTCATTATTTAAATTTCTCAGAGTTACTACAACCTGTAATCTCCACTTCCTTGATTTATTTAAGTTTCTAGTGAAGTACATAGCGTATGGTTGATGTTTATTGAATGAATAGTAGTCTCTGTTCCACTTTGTCCTGTGGCTGTTTAGTGGGGTGTTTTGGCCTTTTCACAGTCATTTTAACTCTCAGCTATCTCAGGCAAATAGAATTCTTTGTCTCTACCTACCTCTATCACTTAACTATCCTAAATAATTTTTTTCTAATTATCTTAAAAATTAAATTCCTTTTTTAGTTTGTGTTTCTTAATAAGCATTGTTTCATCTTCTTTGTTTACTGTTTTGCATTTTTTCCTACTCAAATGAACTTTTGTGAATGGCAGGGAGGGTCCAGTGAGAGGAAAATCACCTTCATTAGATGTTCCATCATAATTTATAAACAATATTTATCTCATAAACTAAAATTTTATTAGGAAAAATAAAATCTTGTACCCTATGAAAAGTTAAAGTGAATTACACTTCTTTAAGAGACTCAGTGTTTGTATAAATATCTTCTTAATAGTCACTGTATAGTATTTTCAGTTTTCCACCTGGACCAATGGAGGGACTCAGGTTAAAAGAAAAACATCATAAGGTTTTCTTCTGTGCCAGATGCTTTCCTTTAAACTTCTTCAATATTTCATGGGGAAAATTTCACACAAAAAATATGACATTGATTTATCAGCTCTGTCAGGGGCCTAAAAACATGAAGATTAAGAATTGAAATGTCTGAATCGTAGAATATAGTGAGGAGATTTACTTAAATTAGTTCCCTCTACCCAGGCCATTAGTGACCTTGCTCTGATGAGTACTTAAGCACAAACACATTTTATTTAAGTGAAACCTAATCTTGCTAATTTGCCAAAAGAAAATGTCAGATTATTGACTAATTTGCTTTCATCAAAATGTTTATCAGAACCTCATTATATCAGGATATAGGTAGCAGATATCATGGTTTCTGTATTTTTTAACATCCCAGTAGTAGTACATCCTTGCAAATCTCACCAGTTACACTAATAGATAAATGATAGTGTGAATTTCCATTTTACACACATCTGAGAATTTTTAGTACTAAATCTGTAACTGAATAAGAAAATATATAAAGAAAAAGCTAATTTATTATTGACGGTTAGCTTTCTAAGTATTTTTATAAATCATATTTTGAGAGAATTCTGGGTCAGTTGAGAGAATTCTGGGTCATGTGTTGAATTAATCCTTTATTACCACAATAATGCTCATAAATACTCCAGCACTTCATGACTTCTACAACAAGATGAAATTATTCTCATCTCAAAAGTTTGTATTTGACTGCAGAGAGATCCAGCCCAGAACAGTTGGGCAACTCTTCTTAAAGCTGCTAATTGGAGTTATATCAGTTTTATGTGCCTTTCACTATTTTTGAACCAACTTCTGCTCAGAGTACTTTCCTGTGGCAAAGAGCAGAAACTATAACCATCATCCTCTGAGGTTCCTTTGGTCAAGGTCAGTCACGTGGCCAAGCGCAGAATCCACGGATGTAACAAACCCATGGAGGAGTGGGAAGGATAGTGAATATTTATTGAAGAGTAATCTAAACTATCTTGTAATTTTTTATTCTTTATGAGAAATGATGTGTATGAGAAATGACATGTGAGATGGACAGGATCCCTACTTGTAAAATCACATGCAGATACACTGAATCACAAAGTATTATTCCTTCTTTTTTAGGGCATTCAATTAAGTGTAAGAGTAAATTTAAGTATAAATTTTCAAGTCCTTATTTTAGGACCTGAGATAAACTTTTTAGCAGCTATTTGCTTCATTTTTGTTTGTTTGTTTACAGATGTAGGTATATCTGGTGGCTCAATAGAGCCCATACATTATTTTTTTTTTTTTGGTCATATTTTTTCTCTAAGAATGAACATATCTCAAGCAGGAGAGAAGAATTGGAAGAATAGCTGCTTCACTAAACTGCTGCGCTAGGGCAGAATCCATGTCTCTCTCTATTCCCTGCTATGTCTCTACACTCAGCCTAGTACTTTGCTCTTTGTAGGGTCTCAATAAATATTAAACTGATTACCAACTTACAAGAAAGTCCTCTTGTGTCCCACCTCTGCTTCTGCTTGATTTTTTGGCAATATGTACACTCCCCGAGAATACAAGTGAGATTTTCTTTATTGTAGTAAAATATACATACCACACAGCTTACCATTTTAACCATGTTAAAATATATAACTCAAGGTTATTAAGTACATTTTATGAGAAGAATTTCACAAAAATGATGACATCACTTCATGAGCCCTGCCATTACCATCACCACTATCTAGTTCCAATACTTTTTCATCACCTTAAATGGAAATGCTCTCCACATCTAGCAGTTACGCCGCATCCTTCTTCCTCAAAGTCCCTGGTAAGATCAAATCTGTCTCTGTCTCTATGGATGTGCCTATTTTGACCTCTCATACAAATGGACTCCTATAGTATGTGGCTTTTTGTGTCTAGCCTCCTTCACTCCACGTAATGCCTCAAGGTTTATCTATGGATGTCAGTACTTCACTCCCTAGTGTGGCTTTTCGGTTGCGCGGCTAGACCATATTTTGTTTATCCATTCCTCAGTTATGGAATTTAGGCAAGTAGTATTTTGTGTACATGCTAATTGATTGTAGAGGTTAGATGAAGTCTAATAGGTTAACAGTCTCTTATTTTTCTCGAGAACATATGGAGAAGAATTCTTTTGCAGAACTTAGCTAGAAAGGGAAGAAGAAAAAACTGGAAGACTTCTAACAAAATAACATGAACACAGTATAGAATGAATTCATGCCCAGTTAAACTGTGGTTTGTTTTTACTTCAATTTAGATTACTGTGATCAGATGTCATACTCATCTGACAGCAATTTGGTAGGAAATCAGGAATCAGCAGCTGGCCATTTTAATTGTGACTTTAGCCTCGCGTTTCTCCTTGTTTGCTGTGACACATCCCTCGGTTTTCTCTGTAAGACAGTAGTGACAATATTCAAATGGTACTTTCCTGCCTCTTCCCACGCATCCTGTGCCAGTGCTTTCCAGCTTCCTCCTGCTCGCCGAAAACACTTTAAACCCCGGATCGTGTGAGATTCTGATATAAGATTTAAAAATGCTTTGCTCCTTGAAGGTTTATTACTCAATTAGAATCTGAAAGGGACTGCATGACTGTATGATTATCCATAGAGTCCAAGAGGAGTTTAAAGGCTTGGGGAAAATAAGATATATGAATAAAATGAAAGGAATTGGCATTATGTAACCTGGAGAAATGAAGACTGAAATCTTTAATACATGAAGGACTATTATATAGATGAGGATAAATGATTTTTCTCTGTCTTCCATGAGAACAGAATAAGAGGAAATGGATTTAAGCTATAGCACGCAGGATTTAGATTCAAAATAAAAAGCTTTCTAACTCTAGGGAATGTAAGGCATTTTCTCAGTATCCTTGTTAAATCCCAAAAGGGATTTAAGGAAAAGAAAGTGGAAGTATTACTTTTATTGTTAACTTTGTTTATTAAGAGATATTCCTTGTGAATGTTTAGAGGAGGATAGAGATCTGCTTATTTTGGGTGGTCTTGGCTCCTAAAGAAAATAGAAAGCACCATACTGTCATATTTCTTCCCTATAGCAGTGTCGAACACAGTGCTCTGCAGGCAGGACTTCTTAATAAAATGTAGTGAAATGTATAGGCCCACTTCTTAAAGACCAGAAAATAAAGGTAGTATAATAACTATATGCCGTACGATCAAGCAGCTGGCTGCAGTTGGGGTCAAATTCAGACAGTTATTTAAGACAAAATGTAGGTTTGAGCCGGAAAATAGATTTCTACCTTTTTTATACCTAGAACACTGGATGAACAACCCTGAACTACAGACTCAGGTGTACACTCTTCCTGCTATATCCTGGATGCTTGTACTATTTCTGGATTAACAATTCAGGAAGCTATGAATTGGTTAGGTGAGTCAGTGACTTGATTCTAGACAGCAGTATACATATAATACTGAGCAGTTTCTTTTAAAAATGACTAAAATAATATATTCATTGAGCTCCTATAGCATATGAGGAGTCGGACATGACTGAAGCAATTTAGCATGCAAGCATGCACTGGAAAAGAAAATGGCAACCCACTCCTGTGTTCTTGCCTGGAGAATCCTAGGGATGGGGGAGCCTGGTGGGCTGCCATCTATGGGGTCGCACAGAATCGGACATGACTGAAGTGACTTAGCAGCAGCAGCAGCATATAAGGCATTACACTAAGTCCTAGGCAGTGCATAAAATGGAGAAAATAATGTGGGGATAAGCTGTCCCTTATTTTTTCCCAATGACTTACACAGAGATTGTTTTCTAATTTAATTCTTTTTGTAACCTGATCAATGCCCGATTATACCACCCTGAACACACCTAAGCATCTGGCAATATAAAGGCTAAACATCAGGAGAAGGTAGATAGGAAAAAACAAATGGGAGCAGCTTTATGTTTTCTCTGAAGTATTGGGGTGCAGGTTTATAAACTCCACATCTGTTCCCTTTCTGGCATGTGCCTCTTCTATTTTTCACCCACCCTTGGGGACCAACCTACTCTTCAGCCCTGCCCTGCACACTGCTTCCCTCATGCACTTGCCGTATTGCCAGCTCCTGCGCAGGCCTACAACCTACATTTTCATTCTCTTGGCTGTTCAGTTAGCATAACTTCTAGGGTCCTAAATGGAGAGTAATTAAAATGGCATTTGAAGGCCTGCTGTGATGGTATAGAGTAGGCAAGGCACTTCAGGGCAGAGTTCCTCAGACTAGAGCCTGGGACCTAAATTTGAGGTATTAAGTTCAGAATTTTGTTTTAACTTCTATGACAGGAGTAAAGTGATAATAATTAAAATCTGCTATAGAATGAGGAAAACTTTCAAGTAACACTGACAGCAGGCACTGAGAAATAAAAGAGAAAAAAACTCTTAAAAATGCTAGTTGAAATAAATGTATAAACCAATCATCAATTATGTATAATTGCCAATAACATAAAAACACAATAGCAATGATTCATCATTAAATATGCCAGATTAATTCTGCATAGACTGCAATTTAAGCTATTCATGTGATTCAGTTTTCAAAAGTTCTTGGTTTTGTAGCGTGATCTTCTGTCTGTTCAGAGCATGTGAAACAACAGACAAGATGGTACCCACCCATGGAGTACCCACTGATATATAATTATTCACACCGTTTGGTTACTATTGCATAAATAATGCTGGTTAAAAAAAACAACCAGCATATTTTTCTGATTGTCTTAGCTGCCTTCCCTGAAGGAAACATACTGGCTTTCAGGGCTGGCTAATCTTGGCATAATAATAAATTGTTGTTAATGTTGAGGGAAATTTAATCAGATTACTTTCATTTTGGCAATTTCAGGATTTCTAGGTTCCACCTCCTGCCTCCCCAGGAAAAACTGAACAGAGAACATTGGATTCTCTGCTCATTAGACACTTTGCTCAAGCATTACTTTTTTTTTTTTTCCAAATAAGATTTAACCAAAAGATAATCAGAGATAGTTTCTCCCTTAGCCATCCTCCTGCTTCATCAGGCACTGTTTTTAACTTTGATAAAAGTAGTATTAAGTCTGTATTTTGATTTTAAGATTAAAAAAATTAATATAGGCACTATAGGAATCACACAAAACAAAACTTTTGTTTTTTGAATTAACTTTTATGATTAAGGAAAGAAAAAAGCAACTAGTGGCTAGACTATCAGCTAGGCCCTTGCTGACCCAACTAATGCAATTTCTTTAACCTACTAGTCTCTTTTATCTATACTGAGCTGTGATTTTTTTGTCTGTCATCAATTTAATTTCTTTTCCTTTCCCTTGAAGGAGTTATTCCAGATTCTTAGCAGCCTTGCTGAACTGCAGGGGAACCAAGGACTTTTATGTATTCAAATTCTTAATTGTAAACATTGTGACAAGCATTGGCAAACTATGATTTGGCAGAATTGATGTGACGTCATAGAGAAGAATTTCCTTTGTTTTATTTAAAAGTGGTTTCCAAGTTTTTCCCCAGTAAGTCTGGCTTCTATCTTGAGCTCTAAGAGAACCCTTTACCAGATGTCAGAACCAAGACATCATTTTTGACTTCTAAGGACTTTATCCAAGCTGACCTGGATTACTCCCCTTCATAAATTGAACACAAACTTCTTAAATAACACTCCATTTCTCCAGGCTAATGTTCGCTCTTTTTGTCCCATTTATCTTGCCCTATCTATCCTCATCCTTTGTCTTAGGCAGAACTTTCTCATCTCAATTCCCTCAGCATAGAAGTGACCCTCAAACACTATTATCTCCTTAAAATATTTTCAAAAAGAAACATTGCTTCCCACCCTAGTATCACCCTCTGTAAGCAGGCAAGTTACAGGTTGATGAATCTAATGTAAGTTATTGGGAAAATCCTAAAACAGAATATTAAATAAGGGGTTTGTTAGCACTTACAGAAAAAAGCCGGTGATAAACTGTGAGAAAGTTCATGAATTTTCTAAGAACGAATGGCAAACTAATCTCTCCCTTAGACAGGTTCCTTGCATTGGGAGGTCAGAGAACCTGTATAGAGCATTTTGATTCCAGCAAGATACTTGAAGTAGTTGCTCAAGATGGCTTCATGGACAAGATGTAGAAAACAGAACTGGGCGAACTGGCCCAGTCTGTCAGAACTGTTCTGGCTACTCCGTGAAATTATATAATTTAGGAGGTGATTTTTAGAGATGTGCCGTAAGACTCTTAGTTGGTGTAACTTCAGTAAGCATTTTGATTTATAGTTTGGGTGAGTCATGGAAGGACCTTTTCTGTTTCCTGTTTGATTGTCTATTTGATCTTCAAAACCTCACCTCAGAAGTCTTCTATCACCCTCCAGTTTGATTCAGAGATCTCCCTTCTGTATCGCTATAGTAGTTTTTCATAGAATTTTCCTCAGTATTCTGTATTTCCTTGCTTTCCTGCCTGTTTCCTTTGGGAGGCTGTGAAATTCTTGAGGTAAAAGACCAATATTATTTAACTATATATCCCACAGCATCTGGTACTCAGTAAAGTTTTTTTGAGTAGGTGAATTTAATGCCACATTTAGCATTACTTTCATGTAATACAAAAAAGGAAGTAATATAGTTAATAACAGGATTAAGATTCAAAAAGAGTTGAGTGACTAAAAAATGGCTCCACTTAATAAAGTTCAGTACCTTGGACTCCACTGATTTTACAGACCACTTTTGATTGCCTCTTACCCTCTTGCTGTTCTATGTTTCCTCCCACAAAGCTTAATTTCATGGTTGATCATCACCCCCTTGCCCACCTTTCGCCTTGTCCTTTACAAAACCACAGCCATGGGTAAGTCTGGCTCTCTACATGAATCCGTGGATAAACAGGTCTGCAGACTAGCCTCACTCTTGATGCCACTGACCTTTGTGTATGTCCCTAATCTCTTCCCTCTCCAAGTCTGTCACTTGACTATTTTCGACTTTTTCTCTCTCTCTTCAAACACTATCACCTCCCTCATCCTTAGTCTCAGCTGATGGCCTACCTTCTTTTTCACTAAAAAAAATGTGGATAGTCTGATGAGGATGTTCAAATCACTCATCATGTCCTGTGTACCCATGTACTTCGCCTTCCTTTATGTTCCTAGAGAGATAAACTGTTAAAATCAGACATAAAACCATCATATACACTGTTTTCCACCTCTTTCATTTACTGAAGAAAACCATTCCAGGAATTCTGGGATTTCTTACAATGTGTTTTCTTTATTCACTTTTCAATTATGTCACATTCACAAGAATATAAACATAGTCAGATGTAAATACAAGACACTTGTCCTCTCATTGCTAAATAAATTAAGCATTAGATTGTGTTAATAGTAAGTGAAAGGAAGTTATCATTTTTCTATTTGATTTACAAATATTTATTAAGTACCTCTTAAATATATACTAGTAGTTGTCATAGTTGCTCGAACTACAACAGTGAACAAAACAGATAAAAATCTTTGACCTCATGGAGTTATATTCTAGTGTATTTTATTATACATTATGTTATACATATAGCTGACTCACTTTTGTTGTGCAGCAGAAACTAATACAACTTTGTAAAGCAATTATACTTTAATTTTAAAAAATGAATTCACAAGAGAAACATTTAAAAAAAAAAAAAAAACACAGAGGGCTTCCGTAGTAGCCCAGTCATAAAGAATCTACCTGCAAATGCGGGAGACCTGGGTTCGATCCCTGATCTGGGAAGATCCCACCTTCAGCTGAGCAACCAAGCCCATGCACCACAATTACTGAGCCCAGGAGCCACAACTACTGAAGCCTACAGAGCCTAGAGCACGTGCTTCCAACAAGAGAAGCCATCACAGTGAGAAACCCACAACTAGAGAGTAGTCTCACAACCAAACAAAGTGTGTTTGCAGCAAGGAAGACCCAGCAAAGCCAAAAGCAAATATTACTTTTTAGAAAAGAGCATAGGCTTTGAAATCAGAGAGGCAAGAATTTGAATCTTGGCTTACTTAGACCTTACTTATTTTCATTTTCCCCATCAATAAAGTATGGGCAATAATACCTACAATAAAAGATCATTTACTTAGACTGTCGGGAGCTGACTCATTACAGATTAATATTTCTGACTTTAGATACCTTAACTCCAAAAGAGCACAGTTCAGTTCAGTTCAGTTCATCAGTCGTGTCCTACTCTTTGCAACCCCATCAGCTGCAGCACGCCAGGCCTCCCTGTCCATCACCAACTCCTGGAGTCCACCCAAACCCATGGCCATTGACTCGGTGATGCTATCCAACCATCTCATCCTCTGTTGTCCCCTTCTCCTCCTGCCTTCAGTCTTTCCCAGCATCAGGGTCTTTTCCAGTGAGTCAGCTCTTCACATCAGGTGGCCAAAGTATTGGAGTTTCAGCTTCAGCATTAGTCCTACCAATGAATATTCAGGACTGATTTCCTTTAGGATGGACTGTTTGGATCTCCTTGCAGTCCAAGGGACTCTCAAGAGTCTTCTCCAATACCACAGTTCAAAAGCATCAATTCTTCAGTGCTCAGCTTTCTTTATAGTCTAACTCTCACACTCATACATGACTGCTGGAAAAACCATAGCCTTGACTAGACGGACCTTTGTTGACAAAGTAATGTCTCTGCTGTCTAATATGCTGTTTAGGTTGGTCATAACTTTCCTTCCAAGGAGTAAGCGTCTTTTAATTTCATGGCTGCAATCACCATCTGCAGTGATTTTGGAGCCCCTGTTAATAAAGCCCCTGAAAATAAAGTCAGCCACAGTTTCCAATGTTTTCCCATCTATATGCCATGAAGTTTTGGGACTGGATGCCATGATCTTAGTTTTCTGAATGTTAAGCTTTAAGACAACTTTTTCACTCTCTGCTTTTACTTCCATCAATAGGCTCTTTAGTTCTTCACTTTCTGCCATAAGGGTGATGTCATCTGCATATCTGAGGTTATTGATATTTCTCCTGGCAGTCTTGATTCCAGCTTGTGCTTCCTCCAGCCCAGCGTTTCTCATGATGTACTCTGCATATAAGTTAAATAAGCAGAGTGACAATATATAGCCTTGATGTACTCCTTTTCCTATTTGGAAACAGTCTGTTGTTCCATGTCCAGTTCTAACTGTTGCTTCCTGACCTGCATTCAGGTTTCTCAAGAGACAGGTCAGCTGGTGTTGTATTCCCATCTCTTTCAGAATTTTCCACAGTTTATTGTGATCCACACAGTCAAAGGCTTTGGTATGGTCAATAAAGCAGAGATAGATGTTTTCTGGAACTCTCTTGCTTTTTTCATGATCCAATGGATGTTGGAAATTTGATCTCTGGTTCCTCTGACTTTTCTAAAACCAGCTTGAACATCTGGAAGTTCATGGTTCACTTATTGCTGAAGCCTGGCTTTGAGAATTTTGAGCATTACTTTACTAGTGTGTGAGATGAGTGCAGTTGTGCGGTAGTTCGAGCATTCTTTGGCATTGCCTTTTTTTAGGATTGGAATGAAAACTGACCTTTCCAGTCCTGTGGCCATTGCTGAGTTTTCCATATTTGCTGACATATTTAGAGCAGCACTTTCACAGCATCATCTTTCAGAATTTGAAATAGCTCAACCGGAATTCAATCACCTCTACTAGCTTTGTTCGTAGTAATGCTTCCTAAGGCCCACTTGACTTCACATTCCAGGATGTCTGGCTCTAGGTTGGTGATCACATCATCCTGATTATCTGGGTCGTGAAGATCTTTTTGTACCGTTCTTCTGTGTATTCTTGCCACCTCTTCTTAATATCTTCTGCTTCTGTTAGGTCCATACCATTTCTGTCCTTTACCGAGCCCATCTTTGCACGAAATTTTCCTTTGGTATCTCTAATTTTCTTGAAGAGATCTCTAGTCTTTCCCATACTGTTGTTTTCCTCTATTTCTTAGCTTTGATTGCTGAGGAAGGCTTTCTTATTTCTCCTTGCTATTTTTTGGAACTCTGCATTCAAATGGGAATATCTTTCCTTTTCTCCTTTGCTTTTTTTCACTTTTCTTCTTTTCATAGCTATTTATAAGGCCTCCTCAGACAGCCATTTTGCTTTTTTGCATTTCTTTTTCTTGGGGATCGTCTTGATTCCTGTCTCCTGTACAATGTCACAAACCTCCGTCCATAGTCCAAAAGAGCACAGTGATTTGCAAAATACATTTTAGTCTGATAGTTTTGGTATATAATGAGATATTAACTATGGTAAATAAATAAATTTAATATGCATTGATATCTTACAGGGTCATTTTTAAGAGTTAAATACCGTGTAAATTCTGGAGATGATTCAAATGAAAATATTTGGTTACCTGTGAAAGGAAAATATGTATCCCATAAAATACAAAGATTTAATGATATAAAACATTATATATATAATCAATATATTTTGCCTACTACATTTTTATTACAAAATCAGAATTTATAAACCATATTCATTTCCTTAAAAAATGGCTAAAAAAGCACCTGGAAATTTTTGAGGCACAAGATTCATTTTAAAAACAAAATTTGTTCCTAATTTGCAGAAAGAAGCCTCATAAGATCACTGATCACTAGGATTTGCTTTTTCTAGCAGCCACAGTGGAGGACAATACAGTAGGTCTTGGGAAGAGATCAGCAGGGCCGCTGGATGCTCGTGCCTTCCTTCACTCTCAAGCGTCTCTCCTTTCCTATGCTTTTGGAGTATCTTCTACTCACCAGTGAATATATTTTGTTCCATGGCATTTATGAAATTTCACAGCGTGAAAGAATTATTTTCTCACCTTTCTTTGTGTTCCGAACTGCCTTGTCCATTTCATCATCACCTTCCTGTCATTTACCACCTTGAAGCAGATTCTTTACTGTTGAGCCGCCAGGGAGACCCATAAGAAAACAACAACACAACTTAACTCAGCAGAACACATTGTAGCAAAGTGATCTGTTATTATTATAGCGTGGTAAAAATGGGCAATCATGAAAATACATTCTTTTAAAGTATAAATTATTATTTGAATGCTTACAGCCTTTAAACTTTCAGATAAATTATCTTCAGTTATACTATGTACGGTTGATATGAGGAGTTCAAGAAATAGTAGTGTATATAAAGACTTCACACAATGTAGTTTTTCAGTCACTAAGTCCCTACTCTTTGCAGCTGCATGGACTGCAGCATGCCAGGCTTCCCTGTCCCTCACCATCTCTTGCAGTTTGCTCAGACTCATGTCCATTGAGTCAGTGATGCCATCCAACTATCTCATCCTTTGTCGTCCCCTTCTCCTCCTGCCTTCAATCTTTCCCAGCATCAGGGTCTTTTCGAATGAATCAGCTCTTAATGTCACAGTGTATATAGCACAAAGTATCTGCTTAATAAATTACTTTAATTATTCTTATAAAAACAAATTAGTGTATATTTAGAGGAAAATTCCTAGGATTATAAAGGAATCAGTATAATATGAGGATTTTTGTAAGTTATCTTAACTATATGCATACAGTTGTATAGTCATATTTCCTTTAGAATTCCCCATACATTATACGTATTAACTGATGAGCTTCTACTTGATAAAAACCATGCCAGGTTAACTTGGATTTTTCCAGTCTCTAATCAAGCACTAAGAATTTTGTAGGTGCATTCTGTTTGCACTGGATAAAGCTAATTTAATAGTTTTCTTTCAGCTGAAGAGGATTGGGAGCTTCCAGTGATTCTTGGAAATTATTAAATTAGGATTAATGATTATCTATACAGAGAATCTCTATTGCATGGATTAATATTAGACAAATTCAGGGACCTATATTATTCATTCATATATTCAGTCTGTCATCTTCAAATCACTCAATAAACATTTATTGAGCACTTCTCACTCCTTATTAAGTATACTAGTTTTGAAAAATTAATAAATAGCTTTTAGGGTCTATTATGATATATATTTGTGTTGGAAGACACATATATATGTGAGACATGTGTGAGAAGTTTATATGATCTAAGGAAGGAGACTAGATTATACATAATTTTATCTTGAATATACTTACATACAAATGCAAAACTGTTTTAGGGTTCTTAAGTTCAAGTGATAGGAAACCCAATCCAAACTGGCTTTAGCAAAAAAGGGAACTTAATTGGCTCCTGTATCTGAAAAGCCCAGGGTATGTATATATTGCTCGAGTACCACTAGATCTGATGTACTGATGTAATCAGAATCAAATCACTCTTTTAATCTTTGTCTTGCATCCATCTGGAAGTTGACTTCCCTCTCAGGTAGGCTTTCTCTTAGAGCTGACCTTTTGGAGCTCATATTTAATCTTTTGTGTTGCAGAAAGGAAAGAATTCTCACCCAGTGCCCAGGGCCAAAGGCCTGGAACCTTCTGATGTGGACATATTTTCTTTGCTTAACCAATTACTGTGTTTGGGGTAGGTTGATGATGTTCGGGATGGTCCCTCAAGGATCAAATGCCCACCTCTAGACTTGAGGATATTGTTCCATCTGAACTGTTTAGTCTGAGTTGGTAAGAAGTGCCTGGGCCTTTTACTCAAGGAAGCAGGAATGCATGATGTGGAGTCACACAAGGGTCCACAGCACAGATCCTGTGACAAGTGTTCAATCTGATGGGGTTGATAAGAGAGAGGAGGATGAGCTTCAGATTAATATCAATCTTAAATATTTTGTCATTTTCATTGGTGATCAGACACCCTGTCTAGAAGAACTATCACTATGCTTTCACTTTCTTTCATTGTATTATGAAACATTTCCTATTTTCAGTGTTTCAGGAAAAATGTATTTTTAATTCTTATCATAAGGGATTTTCCTATTTGCAAGTTATTTATATTGATGCAAGATCTGTTTCCAGAAGCTCCAGGTAGATATCGAGGTTTCAATATGCACACTTGAATGAAAAGTGTGCATCTAAACATTCTTGTTCAATGTGTCACTATCCATGAGAGTTTATTTCAGACAAAGAATTTTCCCATTTTTATAGCATCCATGGTCCCATATCTCTGTTGAAACTGCTAAGGACACAGTCCTTACTATTTAAAAATAGTAATTACAATAAGAGCAAAAGCAACTCTCTGTCTGCCTTTAAAGGTATATTGTGAAGCATATTTGGTTATTTTTGGAAAGAAAGAAATGTATACTTGATTTCAACATTATGTAAGAATCCTATGCATACATTGTAGGCATCTTCACTCTACTAGATACTATGAATTTACAAACTCATATGATTTTCACAAAGCCCAGCAAGGTTGATCTGATCTATATCTTTCTCAAATCTCTGATCGCTCTTGACTGTTTATATTTGTGAAAGATGCAGTAAAATACTGATTGGCACTGGTGTATTTGGCTGGATCTTACCAACTAGTGGATGCCATCAATATGGTCAGCAGGATTTTCCTTTGGCTGTGAGATTCTGTTGATTTTATTCTCGAACAATTCTTCTCAGAAAGAGGATCTTCCAGTTTCCTGCCTGGAAGAGGCTAATCTGGGAGTACTAAATACTACTAAATCTGGGAGGCAGAAGAGCTTGGGAGTTTCACTGTTTATGATGCAGATAGAAAGTCATCCTCCAGTTCCAGCAAGGCACAGCATCTCTCCCTCCTTTGTGCTTGATGGTCCCATCAGGGGCCCTCTGGTTCAGTAATTTGTGGGAGGTGGGAGACAGTAGAAATTTTCCAACTGATTTCTGTGATTTCTACTTCCATTTCCTAAAACTTTCCAAGATTCTAGGGTAAAAGTGGCTTGCTTCTCATTTGTACCATGCTGTTGTAGACTTAATCTTCCCACCACCGACTGCTAAGTCATTTCACCATTTCTCTATCCACTCTCTGTTTTCATATACTAATTGATTCAGGATTATAGAGATCCTCAGTTGTAATGAAGTTAAGGTTTTGTTTCTGTGTTTTGTTACCTATGTTTTTTGAGAGTGACTTTTAAAAGAAGAGGACAAAAATATTTTTACTATTTTGAAGACAGATGTCGTCTAATTTATAACTCTGTTGACCTCAGTGTCCTCATCTATAAAATGAGCTAGATGGCTTCTAAAGATGTAATTCCATCATCATTATTATTTTTATATTAATGTAAGTATGTGTATATTAGTTAAATTTTTAGTTCATTGATTTAGGATAAATTTTTGTTGAGGAGGCCTAAAAAACTAAAACATCCTATATGTTAACTAATTTTACTTCAGATGTATTTACTAATATAGTTGATTCCACTATGTTATAGGATGTCCTGTATAAAAGCAGTTAGTTAATTGAAGCTTATTTTTTTCTTCATTTTTAATCAGAGGATAATTGCTTTACAAATATTGTATTGTTTTCTGCCATACAACACAAATCAGTCATAGTTTTATATATATATATATATATATATATGTATATATATATATATATCTCCCCTCTCTCTTGAGAAGCCCCCTCCCACCCCACCCCTCTAGATCATCAGAGTGCCAGACTGTGCTTCCTCTGTCGTGCAGCAGCTCCCCACTAGCTCTCTGTTTTACACATGGTAGTCTATATATGTCAGTGCTGCTCTCTCAATTTATCCCACCCTCACTTTCCCCTCCCTTCTATCCACAAGTCCATTCTCTATGTCTACATCTCCATTTCTTCCCTGCAAAACAGGTTCATCAAGTATTTTTCTAGATTCCATATTTGTGTATTAATATATGATATTTGTTTTTCTTTGATTTACTTCGTTCTGTGTCACAAACGCTAGGTTCATTCACCTCACTACAGCTGACCTAAGTTCATTCCTTTTTGTGGCTGAGTTATATTCCATTGTACATGTGTACCACGTCTTCTTTATCCATTCATCTGTCAAAGGATATCTAGGTTGCTTCCATATCCTGGCTGTTGTAAATGGCGCTGCAGTGAACATTGGGGACAGGTGTTGTCTTGAATTGTGGTTTTCTCACGGTATATGCCCAGTAGCATGGTTTCTGGGTCATAGGGTAGTTTTGTCCCTAGTTTGTTGATGAATCTTCATACTGTTCTGTATAGTGGCTGTATCAATCTATATTATCACCAGCAGTGCATTAGGGTTGCCTTTTTTCCACATCTTCTCCAGCGTTTATCGTTTGTAGATTTTTTTTGATGATGGCCATTCTGATTGGTGTGAGGTGATACCTCATTGTGGTTTTGATTTGCATTTCTCCAATAATGAGCAATACTGAGCATCTTTTCATGTGTTTATTGGCCATCTATATGTCTTCTTTGGAGAAATGTCTGTTTAGATCTTCTGCCCACTCTTTGATTGTGCTATTTTTTTTTCTAATATGAGCCATATGAGCTGCTTATATATATTGGAGGTTAATCCTTTGTCAGTTGAGAAGCATATTTTTTAAATGGAGCATCATCAACAAAACAGATCAGAGCAATAAAAAAGGGACTGTAATTGTTTACTAATTGCTCTAGCATAAGATCCTTAGAGCTTTGAAGGATGTGACTTTCCAAAATGCTAAACTTAATTTTGGATGATAAAAAAGACTTAGTTTTAAAATAGTTCAAAAATACTAACTTTGTATGAAGCACCAGTATTATTTTTAGGTGAGCCATTTATTCACATGCTAACTCATGAGTTAGAGAATCAGTGGTTTTTTAAACCAATTTTTAAAAGTTCAATGGTCTTCCATTGTTGAATCTTGGCATGTAACAGGTTTATTTTGGAAATTTAATTTAAATAAACCAATTATAAAAATAATACAATTTAAAACACACGTACACCCATGGCAGATTCATGCTAATGTATGGCAAAACCAATACAATATTGTAAAGTAAAAAAAAAAAAATTATATATATATAAAAAGACATTCATCTACCAAAATGACAATCTCTTGGTCCCACAGCCAAGATGACTCGATATTGGTAGCATTGCACAAAAGCTTTAAATCAATCTTACACAACCATGCCTTATGAAATAAAGGAAAATAATGAAAAGTTGAGATGTCCCAGAAGAGAGAAAACACACAGTATTAAAAGAAAAATGTTAGAAATGAAAAATATGATCTGTTTCGGAAGAAAGTCACACTTTGGGCTTAGTTACTGGATGGAGATTCCAGAAGCAAAACCCAACAATTTTGAAATTAGATTAGAATTGTGTAATCCTTAAAAAGAGAAAAATAGATTATTTTTAATTTACAGAGATTCTAGGATCTATGGTACAATGTTAAAGTCTATCTAATATATAATTTGAATCACAAAAGAAGCAAAAGAGGGAATGGGAAAGAAAAATATGAATAATTTACGGCTGGAAACTTGAAAAAAAACAAATTTTAACCTATATTTCGAATTTGAGTATAATGCATTACTCTGATGCATAAGCCCAAAGGGACACATTTCTTTTTTATAAGTTTCTATTCTCTTTTCTCTTTGCTCTCCTCCCTCCATTTTCCCCCTTCTCTTACCAAATGCCTTTAGTTCTATTTTGTCACTAAGAAAAAATTTCTACATATCTGGCCAAAGGCCAAAGGTGAATGCCAAGCAAACTCAGTCACCTCTTTGAGGATTAATGATGAGATTTTTACCCAGCATGCTGTAGGTTTGCAGTGTTCGTTTTGCCAAGATAAATCTCTGGGCAACCCAGTACTTGTTTGGAAGAGGGCTTGAGAAAAGTTTAATCATTTGTGGAGTTGGTTTTTTGACAGGTGATCAGAAAACTGCTTTATTTAATCCAGATTAATGTGTTTAAGTAAGATTAAGGAAATATAGAGAACTGGCTTTGGCAACAGGTTTGGGCAACAGGCAGATACAGGGAGTTCTTGAGAGAGGCACCGATAAGCATGTGCATCTCTGGGGAAAGAAAATTCCGTGAACGTATAGAGAAGCCATTCTTCACTTATATGGGTGTCAAATGTTAGCTGTTTCCAGACACAGCTGGATACAGAGGGAAAAATTGGGACCTGGCCTACTTTTGTTTTGCTTTAACTTTTTATTTTATAGGGATGTAACTGATTAACAGTGTTGTGGTAGTTTCAGGTGAGCAGAGAAGGGACTCAGCCATGCATATACATGTGTGTATTCTTCCCCAAACTCCCTGCCATCAGGGCCTGGCCTAGTTTTATCATATGACCATAATCTCCAATAGCAATAACATCAATGAAACTAGGTTCACAGAAAATCCTTCTAGAACCTTCAATGAAGATCTTGGAGTAAAAGAGTAAAAGTGGAAATCAAATAACTTACAACAGGGCTAGAAGAATAAAAATCGAAATGCAGGTACTTACCAAAAGCTAAATGGAGAGGAAGGAAATGGAAACTTTTAAAGGGGGGAGGGAGGAGGGAGGGGGTTTCTGGAGGGGGAGCATATGTACACCCATGGCAATATCATGTCATTGTATGGCAAAACCAATAAAAAATAAATAAAATAAAATAAAATGTTTTGAATGGACATGTGCTCCTGTATGCAATGTCATCTAGGAGAGAGGCCAGCTAAATTTGGTCATCTTTTAAAGTTCCAATGACTTATACTTCCCAGGAGTGACTAGGCCCTGAGAATCTGACTCATGCTTATGAAAATAACTTGCATGACTGAGGTAGACCCAGAATGATGGTTTATTTATTAACAAAGGAAAATATAACTACTACGTGGCCTGGGCATACACGTGAAAGCATGATTAATGCAGTCTTTCTCTGTAGACAGACCTTCTTAAGAAGCTTCAAACCATGGGAAAAAATACAGTGATTTCAGGGAAACGGTTGTATCATCAATCTGTTCCTTGCCTAAAGTTAAACAACTTCAGAATCAGAGTTTCTTGGTGATCCTGGACTCAGAAGAGGGAGCTTTAAATAAACTCAGTGTACAGTGGCACCAGTCCAGGCATATGTGATGTCTCCATATCTTGAGAAGAATGGTTTTGCCAGATGGACCAGGGCAGTCATGGTCTTAACAGAAAATGCTCCCAAGATTCACTCAGCAACAGAGCTGCTTTGCAATTGGATTGAAATAAGTATAAGCAGACTTCTTTTCAGTTTACTTGAATTTTCAGAACTGCTCAAACCTCATCCTTAAATGTACTTCTGTTTAATAGTGGAGTGCTTCTGGCAGTAGCTGTACTTCTGCCACTATTACCCTCCAGTAGCCATCTCTCTCTTTCTTCAACCAACCAAACTGGAGAATTAAATGGTAGTGTGGCTCAGACAGTAAAGAATCTGCCTGCAACACAGGAGACCTGGGTTTGATCCCTGGGTAGGGAAGATCCTCTGGAGAAGGAGATGGCAACCCACACCAGTATTCTTGCCTGGAGAATCCCATGGACGGAGAAAGTTGGCAGGCTACAGTCCATGGGGTTGCAGAGAGTTGGACACGACCGACTTACTGACATCCCCCCACACACAGAGTAGAAGCCACCCCCCCGTACAGTTCAGATCTTCACTGATGTTACCACTCCGGACAGTCCTCCGATTGCAGCATGGCTTGGTTGCATATAGGAATGGATGTTCCAGGAGCTTTCCTCCGTTACTTAGTCCTTACTCTTTATCTGCACATCAGATTGGCGGCGGTGGTAGCGGCGGAGGCGTGCTCTCTGATGAGCACTGTCTGCTCTTCGTCTCTTCAGTTTGTGGTTTGTGATTCGGAGTCCCTCTAAACCCATTGTGAGGCCATCAGTGTCCCATTTTAACCCGAATCCTCCATATCCTCACTGTAATATCACTCTAGAGTGATATTCCTGGTCCTCAGGAGTGAGTGTGAGCTAAGAGACAGAGTGCAGTTGTACAAAAAGTTTGAGATTCACATTCCCAGTTAATGCTATAGATTTCTGTATAGATGGATAAGAATTTATTGAGCACTTACTATGCATCAGACACTGGTCTAATACTTGTTTCCAAATATTCTAGATATAGTACCTCTTTCATAAAGAAGGTATCAAAAAGCCAACCTTTGGCATAAAGAATATTTTTGTAGACCCACCCAGGGGCACGTAGAGGGGATGCGCAAGTCACATGTTAAATCTACCAATATTCCTATCTTGTGAAAAGAGAATTCCCTTCAGAAAAAAATGGGTCTGCAGGCTGAATGGCCAAAAGCAAAACAAAATATAGGGACCTGCATACACACGGGTCCACCTCATTCCTTTAACTGCTGCATGGTATTCTATTGGTTTGATATTTCATAGTTTATTCACTACTGTTCCATTAACAGATACAGTTTCCTTATTTATTGCTGTTTCAAACAATACTTCATAAATTTTTTTTTTAAATTTTCTTTACTTTATTGTGTTGGTTTTGCCAAACAACATGAAACCGCCATGGGTTTACATATGCTCCCCCTCCAGAATCCCTCTCCCGAATCCCCCTCCCTTCTCCCTCCCGATTCCCTCCCCCTGGGTCATCTCCGTGCACCAGCCCCGAGCATCAAACCTGGGCTGGCGATTGATTTCACATATGATAATTAACATGTTTCAATGCCATTCTCCCATATCATCCCACCTTTGCCCTCTTCCACAGAGTCACGAGTCTGTTCTATACATCTGCTTTCCTTTTGCTGTCTCACATGCAGAGTTCTCGTTACCTTCTTTCTAAATTCCATATATATGCGTTAGTATACTGTATTGTTGTTTTTCCTTCTGGCTTACTTCACTCTGGATAATAGGCTCCAGTTCCGTCCACCTGAGTAGAACTGATTCAAATGAATTTTTTTTTTAATGCTGAGTAATATTCCATTGTGTATATGTACCACAGCTTTCTTATCCATTCTTCAGTTGATGGGCATCTAGGTTGCTTCCATGTCCTGGCTATTGTAAACAATGCGGCGATGAACATTGGGGTACAGGTGTCTGTTTCAATTCTGGTTTCCTCGGTGTGTATGCCCAGCAGTGGGATTGCTGGGTCATATGGCAGTTCTATTTGCAGTTTTTTAAGGACTCTCCACACTGTTTTCTATAGTGGCTCTACTAGTTTGCATTCCCACCAACAGTGTAAGAGGGTTCCCTTTTCTCCACATCCTCTCCAGCATTTATTGCTTGTAGATTTTTGGATTGAAGCCATTCTGACTGGTGTAAAGTGGTACCTCATTGTGATTTTGATTTGCATTTCTCTGATAATGAGTGATGTTGAGCATCTTTTCATGTGTTTGTTAGCCATTTTTATATCTTCTTTGGAGAAATGTCTGTTAAGTTCTTTGGCCCACTTTTTGATTGGGTCGTTTATTTTTCTAGAATGGAGCTGCAGGAGTTGCTTGTATATTTTTGAGATTAATTGCTTGTCCGTTGGCTTCATTGGCTATTATTTTCTCCCATTCTGAAGGCTGTCTTTTCACCTTGCTTATAGTTTCCTTTGTTGTGCAGAAGCTTTTAATTTTAATTAGGTCCCCTTTGTTTCTTCATGCTTTTATTTCTGATATTCTGGGAGGTGGGTCATAGAGGATCCCGCTTTGGTTTATGTCGGAGAGTGTTTTGCCTATGTTATCCTCTAGGAGTTTTATAGTTTCTGGTCTTATGCTTAGATCTTTGATCCATTTTGAGTTTATCTTTGTGTATGGTGTTAGAAAGTGTTCTAGTTTCATTCTTTTACAAGTGGCTGTCCAGTTTTCCCAGCACCACTTGTTAAAGAGGTTGTCTTTTCTCCATTGTATATTCTTGCCTCCTTTGTCAAAGATAAGGTGTCCATAGATGTGTGGATTTATCTCTGGGCTTTCTATTTTGTTCCATTGATCTATATTTCTGTCTTTGTTCCAGTACCATACTGTCTTAATGACTGTGGATTTGTAGTATAGCCTAAAGTCAGGCAGGTTGATTCCTCCAGTTCCATTCTTCTTTCTCAAGATTGCTTTGGCTATACGAGGTTTTTTGTATTTCCATACAAATTGTGAAATTATTTGTTCTAATTCTCTGGAAAAGACCTCTGGTATCTTGATAGGAATTGCATTGACTCTATAGATTGCTTTGGGTAGTATTCTCATTTTCACTATATTGATTCTTCCAATCCGCGAACACGTTATGTTTCTCCATCTATCTGTGTCCTCTTTGATTTCTTTCATCAGTGTTTTATAGTTTTCTATATACAAGTCTTTTGTTTATAGGTAGAAATACTCCTAAGTATTTTATTCTTTTTGTTTCGATGGTGAATGGAATTGTTTCCTTAATTTCTCTTTCTGTTTTCTCATTGTTAGTGTATAGGAATGCCAGGGATTTCTGTGTGTTGATTTTGTATCCTGAAACTTTACTATATTCACTGATTAGCTCTAGTAATTTTCTGGTAGAGTCTTTAGGGTTTTCTATGTAGAGGATCCCAGGGATGCAAGGATTCTTCAATATTCACAAATCAATCAATGTAATACACCACATTAACAAATTGAAAAGTAAAAACCACATGATTATCTCAATAGATGCAGAGAAAGCCTTTGACAAAATTCAACATCCATTTATGATAAAAACCCTCCAAAAAGCAGGAATAGAAGGAACATACCTCAGCATAATAAAAGCTATATATGACAAACCCACAGCAAGCGTTATCCTCAATGGTGAAAAACTGAAAGCATTTCCCCTGAAGTCAGGAACAACACAAGGGTGCCCACTCTCGCCACTACTTTTCAACATAGTTTTGGAAGTCTTGGCCACAGCAATCAGAGCAGATAAGGAAATAAAAGGGATCCAGACTGGAAAAGAAGAAGTAAAACTCTCTCTGTTTGCAGATGACGTAAATATTTTTATATATCTCTGAGCACATGTGAAGATTTTTCTAGAATTTGTATTAAAAGAAAGGTTTCATTATCAAATTTGTTCTTATTTCTCCTCTATGTTGGAGAGTCTGAGAGTCCACATCTTGTCCTACCTGAAGAGAAGATTCGACGTAACCATAGTTATGAACAGGGCAGAGATAGGGCTGTTCAGGAAAAAATCAGGGAATGGAAAATGAAACTCTTCCAAATAAACAAATGAATAAAAAACAACATGAGAAAAACAGCAACAAAACCAAACATCTTAACCAACAACCTTATTCTGTTAGTGCGTATCAACATCATATATATACCAGAAAACTAAAAAAAGCTACAATAGACAGATAATGTCCCCCAGAATCTGAGTAGGGAAAATTAAAACTTTAGAATAGACTCCCAACTTTTAAAATACAGATTTTAAAAACCTTAGCTTTCTAAGCCAAGTATATATAACATATGGTTTTATATGGCCAATGCCCTCATCTCTCTCTCTTTTTCCCCCTCTGAGCATACAGGAAAAAAATATTTATTTCTGAAAGCTGTTTCAGCTCCAGTGTTGATTGATAGCAGTAGATACAAGGATTAATAAAAGAGATGTTCAGTGAGTCACCAGCACAAGAGCTAAAGCAGGTCACATCACAAGGTAAATCAAGCAGGTCTCAGCATCACCCCATAGGGTTTTGAAACTGTGATTGAGAGTCAGAAAGGAGAATATGTGTTTTCCCAGAAACACCAATGTTTTTGACTTCTTTCAACCTAGACTGCTTGGTGGCATTTCCAGACTGCTGATGAGGTCTGGAGGGGAGAGTATAAAGCTAAAGTCAAAAACCCTATTGAAGTGAATTTGTTACAGCTTTTTATTTTAAATGCATGGATGTTTCATAGTAAAAAATTTGAAATGGAAGATGTTAGTATAAAGTGATATGCTAGTCCTCCCTCATATCTTATCAGGTCTGCCTGATTTTTCAGTAAGGGTCAAAATGCAAGGAAATTTCATGTTACTCATATTCATACTCATATCTTATTAATGATATTCTAAAAAAAACCTAAAAAAGCCAAACACCCCAATTAAAAATCTCATCCTAATAATGAATATCAACCGCATATTATATAGATAGCAGAAGACTGAAATAAAATGTTAGATAATATTAATTTGATATCTCATATCATAGTAATACCACAAACACTTTATCATATTTTCCAGTAAAGGAGCTTTATACATAATTAATTTTGATCTCATCCTAAATAATCGTAGATCATCTGTTCACATTGCAATTAATAATGTTTCTCTAATTCTTTTGATGAATCTGTACCTTTGTATATTTTTGTTATTAATATGAATTTGTAAGGGCCATATTCAAGAACCACTGTATCTCCTTTCAAGTTGCCTTTCTTGTTAAGAAAATCTAAAATTTTTTCCTTCATCTAATGTGGGCTCTTGCTTGACATTTAATTCAGTTGTGTAGGCTCTGGTGAACTTATTATTTAGAGTTCAATGTTAAGATTCCCTCGTCCCCACCCCTACCCTCCTGCCTTCACCCATTAATTGCTGCTCTCTTTACAAAAATACCTAGCAAAAATAGCATGGCTTATGGGCTGAATCATGTCCCCTCAAAAACACATGTTTGAAGTCCTAACTGCCAGTACCTCAGAATGAGACCATATTTAAAGATAGAGTCTTACAGAAGTAATTAAATTAAACTAAGGGTATTAGGGTGGGCCCTGATCCAGTATGACTGGTGTCCTTATAAGAGGAGGAAGTTTGGACACAGACAGGTACAAAGGAAATGAAGCTCTAGAAAGCTAATGCAGCACAGATGCTTAATTCCCCAGACTCTCCTGCCTAAGACTCCTCACACATTATTAGATTTATTTGTCCAATACATTTTTATACACAGATAAGAGTTATAATATAATTATTTCTCTTTCCAAACTCAACATAACATGACACACAGTCTTCACTGGAACATATTTTAAACTTAGGCCATCAAAATGAAATTGTCTTTACATATGACTATGTATTATTTTAATACTGTCAGATCCCTAACTTTCTGGGACCCAAGGCAGGTTTTGCCTCCATTGCATCTATACTATAGGGTCTTCTGCTAGCATGCACATTCACTTCCTTCAGATTCGTTTCTACTTTAGTGGTGGCTTGCTATTTATTCATACTTTTGAGGGAAGCCTAGTATGACATGGCTGATTTGAGAATGTCTCTAAATTCACAAGGAGAAAATAATCACAACTATTGTCACCACCAATACAGCTTTATCGGCATCTCTTAATATTTAGAAATATTTTAAATGTATTCTCATGGCCTTTTGGCCACTGGTTAATTTTATAGTTTGCTACTCTGGGCAATCCAGACAACTTACCTTTAATATCAAACTGTTTGCTTTTCTCTGTTTATATTTTTATCCATGTAGCATGTAATGTCCCATCAACCCAGACCAATTTGAGTGCATGAATGTATGAGAGACAAGTTCCTGTTACAGGTCATTTTTTGTGCCATTTTTACCACCTAGATGTGAATTGGAAATGGGTTAAGGAGATTCTAAAGCCCTTAGTTTTTGAGTTTACATCACAACTGGATTATACACACACACACACACACACACACTTATGATTAATGTGGTGAACATATAGAATTTTGGTGTGTGACTTATGAGTGATTACTGATTCTTTACTATGGGAAGATGGAAGATAGCATGTTCCTGAGTGATATTTGCAAATATCAAATTACACAATTTCAAAATTTAATCTCTAAAGAAGCATGTATGCAGATTAATAGGACTTATAACCCTCTGCAACTGGGTCTGTGTTTTGGCAAGAAGCAGTTTCCCTGTGTAACTAGTAACTGCAGATGGTCAATAACCATCCAAGAGATTGAGAGTTATTAACGTAGATTTTCACAGTACCTTGTAGGTATCATTCTTGTTAAAAATTTGTATGACACAAATTTATGATGATGGGTTCACTTCAGGCTTTTCTGGGACTAAATATTTTGAAAATGATAGAAACTGTTATATGTAGTCAAATGATATGCTTTATCAACTTGAGCAGTACTTCTCTTTACCCAAGAAGATACCTTGTCAGATAGAACTTCTTTTGTTGAAAAAGAAAATTAAAAAAAGAAAGAAAGGTCAAATATAAAATATAATTCATCTATTTATGGTTTCATGAAGACACAGATGTCATTAGCCTGTGAGTTTTGTGAGCTTTTTACTTACTGGTTTCTTATGTATTTTACAAAAGATGTGCTTTAATGTTTGTGTTTGTGCCTGGAGTTGAATGTATCTGTGGTTTAGTATGGGAGAAATCTAAGAGAATTATTGTAGGAGGAGATCAAACTGAAAACTTCTAAATTTCCTCTTGTCTTGAATTTCTTATGTGGCTGAATGTGTATTTATATATAATATATGTGTGTATTTCAGATCAGTGTTGGAAAAGGAGGAAGAATGTCATCAGCAGGCAGAAAATTTTGAGAAATTTTCCAATTAGAATGCAATCCTGAGATTCTGCAAGTTGAGAGTGACCTAACATAAAGCAGAGTGAGGTGAAGGAATTGCCCTTGTAATAATTAAATAGGAGCCAAATCTGAACAATGGAACAATTCAGTCCTTTCACTTACCCCACTAAACTAAATGATGGCACAAGTGAAATTCAGTGTCAGGGTAAGCCTAAAATGTATTTTCAAAATAAAGCCTTTAGGGATCTGAGTGAAAAGGAGAGCAGATCATGTGGGGACATGAGACACATACAGGCACAGAGGGAAAAACAGAACAGACTGCTCTGCCAGGAGTTTCTGAAGTGCTTCTCTGCCAGAGTACACGTCTTCCTCAGTTGGCAAGGGGACAGCAGATGGATACCCAGCCTGCCTGCCTGCCCATGCCCAGGGAGCCTTGAGGGGTGTTGTCTGCTTGACCCGCCCTAACCGTTTATGTGAAAACTAAAAGCAGTCTTTTCAATCGAAGTTGAGGCCTGCTGGAACATTGGAACTATATCACTGCAGAAGTAACCCGTGCCAGCTATTAATGGACAACCACCCATCACCAGATAGTTGATGAAAAACAATAGAAGGAATAAGATGAACTAGCAGAACTACTGAACTAAGGTTATAAAATAAATATTTCAAGAAATAGATGAAAACTTAATAAAAAACACTTAAAAATATCTTTTAGAGAAAGTCAAATGGCTACTAGCCATTAAAAGAAAAGCAAAGAATGGGGAGGATGGAGAGGGTAGAGGGAGGAAAAGGAAAAGATTGTTATGAAGATGAATAATTAGAAAACACAAATTGGTCCTAGAAATTAAAAATCTCAAAGGCAAAGTTGAAAAAAAATGCAAGAGTTGAAAAACAGAGTGAAGGCCTAAATTAGTGTTCTGAACAATAAAATATTCTAAAATTTGGAGAGGAAAAGATGAGAATGAAAATGAGTTAAAAGTTAAAACACAAGAATTTCAATTCTTAATGTTAAATACCTATAAAATAAGTGCTTTAGGAAAAGAGAACACAGGAAATGGAAGTGTTGAAAAGGAACTAGAGGAATTTCCCTTGAGCTGAAGATTTGGGGTCTTTATATTAATAGAGTGTCCTTAAATAGCTGCATCTTAGTGAAGTTTCTGGTCTCCAAATTCAGTTTCTAGAGAAAATCAGTCAGTCAATCAATCACACAAACAAATGGTTAAGAAAGGAGTATGAGTCAAATTGTAATCAGACTTCTAGTTAGCAGCCTTGGATGGTGGAGCAGTAGTTTAAGGAGGCTTTTTTTCTGTCTGTGAGCAGATGGAGAACCCCTATTCCCCTTTTATGCCCACTTAGAATAATTTTAGTCTAGCCCTGTTTCCCAAAATTTATTGATCATCCAGTCACCTGGGAAACTCCTGAAAAATTCAGATCCATAAGCATTCCAAGAAATATGGGTGAAATAGACCCAGGGAGTGCTTTATGAGTCTGTATTATAAAAAGCTTCTCAGTTGGGAAATAATTAGCTGAGCCCCTGGACACTGATGACTCAACTCCATTAGCTGTTTGGTGCACGTGGGACTTGACTCCATGGACATGAACTCCAATCTGGGGCTAATTCGTCCTTATTCTAGACCACAATGCTATCTGAGTGTATTCTGTCTGAGGTCCTATGTGTCTCATGTGGCCAGAACCCAGGCCACAATAATAATATTCATGGCTTCTGCTTTATTTTAGACTTAACATGTCCTAGATGACAAATTAACAAAAGACATGAAATATTTTTATAAGTGCAACTCTATTAGAAACTGTTATTGTTCATTTCTGACCCACCAATCATTGTTTGAAGGTTTGAGTTTCATAGATAGGATGAAGAACTTGGTAAGAACTGGAAGAACTTTCCAGTTAAACTGAAGCTGTTCAACTCATGTGGATTTAATTAGGTCCATTTAAATTAAAGATTTATCAGTTAACATTGCAGAATTTTCTTATTCATAGAGAAGTCCCTAGAGTTGCCTTTTACTTCTGTCAAATTTGTCATTAAGACACAGTGTCTTACACTAGCCATGTCATCGAAAGTCACTGTGAGTAAAGAAGCAGCTTCTAGCATGTGGTACATGACATGAGAACTGAGAAGTAGGGTCAGGTACACAGAGGAATCAGAAATCCATAATCTTGTCAGATTAGTGCTGTTTTAGTAGATCTTATTCACACTGTGGATGATTAAATCCACCACTCTACTTGCATGTTTAAACACAGAGCGTGCAGATTCTATGCAGAGAGCCACTAAGAGAAGGTATGCCATTCCTACAATTGAATGCTGCAGTATTAGGTGGTATGAAACTCAAGTAATTTTTTAAAATGTATTTATTTTAATTGAAGAATTATTACTTTACAATATTGTGTTGGTTTCTGCCATACATCAACATTAAGTAATTTTTTTTTCACTTCAAAGAGTTATTGTGAGGATTAGGAAAGAACATGTATGTGGGCAAAAGTGCACTGTGTGGTCCAAACACAAATCAGATGAAAGCTATTTATATTAGCAGTATTTTTATTGTTATTGAAGCACTGGAAGACTTTTGAAGCCTCTCTCTTTTCTTTCCTGTTTTAATTTATTTTCTTATTACACTCTGATGCATGACATAAATCCATCAGAAATTTTCATCATATTCTCCTGCCGTGGCTCATTTTCCACCCTCTGACTTCCCTCCATTGTGCTTCTTTTTTTCTTCTTCCAGTCTCCTTTTAAAGCTTTTTTTTCTGACTTTGTTCAATATTAAAGGATAAGGAAAAAGTACAAAAATTGAAACATTTATATAAATCAATTTTATTGGTAACTGTTGTCCATTATGGCTGAACTGAGCCTGTCATTAGTTTATGAGGGTCCTGCCTAGATGGCAATATTTTCATTTCTTTGATACACCTAATGGTTAAATATTTTTTAATTTTCATTTCTAATCAGAAAAGAGGGCTAAAATAAAATTAGGCTCCAAAGAAATCTCTGTGTTCAGCTAAGCCTATGTTGGAATTTCCAAAAGATCATACTCCCCTTAGGTCTAATACATTAGAGGTAAATTTTTATTACAGTGCCTGGAACTTGTGGTGAATGTGATTAAAAACTGATTAAAGATCTATCAAAAGATGCAATTTAGATACTGGCTGTGATTTTCGAACTTAATAAAAATCATGACCTTGGTGTTGCTGAATTTCTTTCAAAAAGCAAGGAATATATTTGCTTTACCTCAGGAAAAAATAAATAAATAAATAAAAATGTAGTTTATTTGAGAACTTCAGAGACAGTCCCTGTGATCAGCTCTTAATGACTGTGTATCCAGAGAAGAAGAGGCTAGGTGATCCTACTTTAAGCTTTTAGCCTTTAACCTTTTATGGTATTTATTTTATATATCTTGAAAGGTTAGCATGACATTGTTCCTTTTCCTTTAAACTGAAGATACACTGAGAGCCCCTCAATATACTATAGGAATAGAATACTAATTTTATTAGAGAAAGAGGTGACATTTACTTGGTCTTCATTTAGAGAGTAGTTTTGTAAATTTTTCCTTTTAAAGGCAGGAGATGTCAGGTTTTCCTGAAAAGTTTCAAGTTAGATCAACACATTGACTCACCACCAAGAGATAAATTTTACATTGCATCCTACATATATGTTTATTATTGTTAGGAGAAAACTGTTAAAAAATAGTCTGGTCACATCTTCCGGTAATGAATGGTCACCTTGACTTCACTCTTGGCAGTTGTGCCATTTGAGCTCTTGTATTTGAAAAATGTGTGGAACTGACGACATCACTGGTGTGCAACTCGCTCTGCATTTCCATAAACTTATCAGAAGTGGATTTGATGGCCACAGACATATGTTAGAAGGAGTTTTTAAACTTAGTACCATGGTAGCTTCATGATCGAAGCAAACTGATGCTGAAACCTAAAGTAAGAATAGTAGCGTAAATCAGGAGATGGAGGAGGGAAGGGAACTGGGAGACCTTCACGAAAGGAAATCAGACTGAGCCTGAGTCTTTAAGGATCAGGAACATTTCCACAGCTAAGAAGGAGGTGGAAAAAATGTGAATTTCCAGCATAGAAATTGGAAAAAGCTAACCAAACGGGAACTAGAAATCAGTTGAATAGGGTGGGAAATGGAAGAGAAGTGGGTATGGTTGTAAGAGGGCAATGGAACGCTTGTAGTGGTGAAATTGTTAGTAGCTTGACTGTACTGGTGGATATAGGAACCTATATAAGTGATGATATTGTGTAGAACTAAACACACACATCCTAGTGAAACTGGGGAGATCTGAATAAGGGTTGGATCAGATCAATATAAGTATCCTGATTTGATACACTATAGTTTTGTACTAAGACTGGAGGAAATGAGGCAACGTGTATGAGAGATTTCTCTGTATTATGTCTTTTAACATTGCATATGAATCCACAGTGATCTCAATGATGTTGAAACAAAAACAGTCTAATTATGTGGGGCTGAAAACTGGTTTACATGGCCATATACTTGAGGGCAAATACAATGTCATGTATTTTTGCACTCCTAACCTCTAATGTGGTGGCAGATATATGATAGGTGCCCAATAAATTACTGCTAAATTAATTAATGTGAGGGAACAGAGAGTAAGGAGTCAAAGATGGTTGACATTTCTGTACTGAAATACTGAGAAGGTGGTGATACTTACAAAGACATACAAAGAGTACAAGGTACAGATTTGAGTTAAGGCCTCACTCTCTTACTCTTTTGCTTTCTCACTCCCTTTTCTTGATTCATTGTATTTGAAATTTTAGTGGGATATCCAAGGAGAAATACCTAGAAAGGTGCTTCAAATACTTTTATTCTTTTTAGTGTTCTTGTTAAACAACAAATGTTCTAGGTGTAAACTCTATGCTTCAGGGTTATATGTACCTTATTACATTTCTTGAAAAGGACTGAATTAAGCTTTCATAGTTCGTTTTCTAGGATCACAGTCTAGAAAGGAACTTCAGTAATCATCTAGTTCTATGATCATAACAATCATAACAATCTTGACTAGCAGTCAGTATTATTCTTGGCAGTCCTTAGGCATTTATATTACATACGCTCCTTCAGCCAGCTCTTGAGTTTTATCACCTGGTTGCTCAAAGGCTCAGAAGCTGTGGCCCATGGGCTTATTTGCTTGGCAGCATATGGAATCTTCCCAGACCAGGATTGAATCCTGCATTGGCAGGCAGATTCTTATCCACTGTATCACCAGGGAAGTCTGTGTCTATGTCTTTTAGGGAAAAAAACGCATAAAATCTGTCCTGATCATAGATAATAATCAAGTCAGCCCTTAGTCTTCTCCAAGTTATGGCTAGAATTAATTTAACTTTTTCTCATAGAACCTAATTTCCTTTCCTAATTAGTCATCCTTTCCATTTTCCTCTGAACCTGCTTTAGCCTTCACACATCCTTTAAAATTTGTCACCAGTTGGACACTCTATTCCAGTAAGAACTTCATTAATTTAAAATATATCAACTTGATCATTTCATGGCTTATGTACATTAGTCATTTGTTACTCCATTTTTGTTAGGCCACACAACCCTTTGACTGTTTCTGCCACATTGTAGACTCTCGAAAAAATATTTGTTGAATGACTGAATTTGCTAAAGATTTGGTCACATGAACAGAACTTTCTCTGTGAGAAAATAGTACCAGCCTGTGGTCCTGTCTGGTCTAATATTGTACTGATGTTACTGAAAACAGTCCTTTCTGCTTTTACACAAAGGGCAAAGGAAACTTCTAATTGATAGACAAGGCTGTCAGGATTACCCGCCTCTGACAGAAGTGCGTTTCTAGCAGGTCAGGCTTACCTACCTAATCCTGTCTTCATGATACCTTCTTAGCAAGAGATGCCTATGGTTGGATTCCTAGTAAGCCTATTACACAAAGCCTGTGGAATATGATGAGGTACATCAGAATTCTGGGCTTCCCAGATGGCTCTAGTGTTAAAGAACCTACATGCTGGAGATGTAAGAGGAGCAGGTCCATCCCTGGGGCAGGAAGATCCCCTGGAGGAGGGCATGGCAGCCCACTGCAATGTTGTTGCCTAGAGAATCCCATGGACAGAGGAGCCTGGCCATCGACGGTCCATGGGGTCTCAAAAAGTCAGACATGACTGAAGTGACTTAGCACGCACATCCAAATTCTAATAGTGAATGCTGGACTTACTCTGATACCTTTGTGCCATATTATAATATCATCTTAACTTTTTTTTTAAAAAAACAAAGGTATTATTTAGATTTTTTAAATTTCCTGAAAAGCAGGAATTGTGTTCCACTAACCTTGGGCCTTACACAATGCATGCATATAGTAAGTACTGAAGTATTTATTGAACTAAAGGCTAAGGAATGATGTTTTCAACTTACAATAGTTTTATGGAAGTGGCATATTTTAAATTTACTAATAATAGCAAACAATAAATATTTGCCCACTGATTTTTAAGGTGATCTTTTAATGCTATTGATATAGAAATTTTGGAAAATTATTATTTTAGCATTCTTGGGTTCTGCTTGTCTTATAGTCTGTCATTACACCAAATAGATTTTCAGTATTTACTCAGTGTTTTTTTACACTAGGAGCTGGTGGACCCATAGCGAGATCATGGACTCTTCCTAGGAAGTCACAGAATCTTTGGGCCAGTGCTCTAGGCAGCTGTTTGGAGAAGAGGGACTAAACTATGGGTGACCCAGCATTTTCTACCTTCAGCCTCCCCTTGGGCCCTTCCTCCTTTCAGATCTGATGCGATACTAATGGGGAAGACCAAAGCTACTGCAGAATCTGTATGATGAGAACTGAACTTATTTTTCTGTGGACAGTTGATATGAGTCATGGAAAACCCAGGGGAGTTCACAAGATGAAACAGTTTAAGAAGTCATGAGGTGACCTCAGGCTGATGCTCATTGAATTCCCTTGACAAAAGATCCTTAAATAATATAGAGCAGTTAGCCGTTTTTCAGTGAGTACAGGGAAAACAATTTTCCCAGGATGTTTCACTGGAGACCAAAAGGTCACTCACATCCTGTGGTTACTAGTCATGTGCAAATCAATCTTTGGATTAAGTGAAGACTCAATCCAGGGAATCTGGAGTTAGAAGGACTGGATTTGTCCTGGTAATTGATTAGTCTTATTAGCTGAAAACTAATTTTATCATCAAGGTTTAAAGTATGCCAAGTAAAACATTCAAATTTCTATTATCTTTAGCAGAAGTTCAGGATAATTCTAAACATCTACAATCTATTAACAGTTGGCAGCAGACTTGATTTGTATTTGTTGTATGCTTTTCTCTGTATTTTACATATCTCACAGAGCAGCTTCACCCAGACTCATGATCTCCACCATCCTCATAGAGTTTTCTCTTGACTTAGATTATGCCTATTCCTTGAGGAAATTATTAGTAGCCTCCTGCCTATCATTCTCAAAAGTCTTTTATAAAGAATACTTATTTGAATTCTAGACTGAAGAGTCTTTTTTAGACACCTCAGTATTGAAATTACATAGACATTTTACTCTCAGTGTGCCTAATACTGAACCAATTGTATTCTCTGAACTCCTTTCTTTCCTGTATTCCTTATACTTGTAATACTCCCTGTCTCCTGTGATCTCCATCTGCGTGTTCTTTCTTCCTTAAAGTTCATGGCCCTCTATTTTTCTCTGAGTTGTTGCTCAGAAGCTTTCTGAGTACTTCTCCCCATTCTCTGAAGATTCTGGGGGGACCCTTGCTCATTGTCTCTTCCACATCAGTCCCACCATCTATCTGAATTTAACGTCTATGTATGCTGTTCTTATTGTTCAGTTGCTAAGTTGTGTACTTATAGACTCTTTGTGATCTCATGGACTGCAGCATTCCAGGCTCCCTTGTCTTTCACTCTTCCCAAGAGTTTGCTCAAATTCTTGTCCATTGAGTTGGTGATGCTGTCCAACCGTTTCATCCTCTATTGTCTGTTTGTCTTTTTGCCTTCAATCTTTCCCAGCATCAGGATCTTGTCTAATGAGTTGGCTCTTTGCATCAGGTGGCCAATGTATTGGAGCTTAAGCTTCAGCGTCTGTCCTTCAATGAATATTCAGAGTTGATTTCCTTTAAGATTGACTGGTTTGACCTCTTTGCTGTCCAAGGGACTCTCAAGAGTATTTTCCAGCACCATAATTCGAAAGCATCAATTCTTCAGTGCTCAGCCTTCTATATGGTTCAATACTCACATCCATATATGACTACTTGAAAAACCATAGAGTCGATTATACATGTATATAACTGCAGCAAACACTGTTGGTTGCCTGTCCCAAACCATCAACTATTCCATCATCTTCCTAGAGAAATGAATTCTGCTTTTGTTCATGTGGAAGTATGCTTAGCTCCAGGAAAGAAATCATGATTAGTTTAACTAGTGATTCTCATTCCTGGTTACCTATTGGGGTTTTCTTGGGAGTTGAAGAAAAATGCCATTGCTCGAAACAGTTTCAGAGTTTCTGACGTAATTGGTCTGAGACAGGGCACAGATGTTAGTGTCTCTAATTTGCTGTTTACTCTGCTGCTGCTGCTGCTAAGTCACTTCAGTTGTGTCTGACTCTGTGCGATCCCATAGATGGCAGCCCACCAGGCTCCCCGGTCCCTGGGATTCTCCAGGCAAGAGTACTGGAGTGGGGTGCCATTTCCTTCTCCAATGCGTGAAAGTGAAAAGTGAAAGTGAAGCCGCTCAGTCGTGTCCAACTCTTCGCGACCCCATGGACTGCAGCCTACCAGGCTCCTCCGTCCATAGGATTTTCCAGGCAAGAGTACTGGAGTGGGGTGCCATTGCCTTCTCCGATGTACTCTGCAGGTAATTCTAATATGTAGCCAGGCAAGACAGCCATGGCTCCAAACCCATTTTCCATTGGCCCAAGGCTCTGCACATAGCCAAATATGGGAATTTCTGCTAATGTTTTCTGGAAAAGCTTTGCTTTCGCAATTAAAAAAAAGAATTCAATAAATTCAGAGTCTCCTTTGCCCTTTACTTTCCATCTCTTTTGGATGCTGTCCTGTGAGGACACTTGTAGTTGTTTAGCCATCTGGATATGCTGAACTGGTAAGTCAACCTGCTGAGGATGGCAGAGTAGAAAAGGATAAAGAACCTGGGTCTCTGATGTCATTGTTGAATCTATGAACCAACTAGAACCTGACAGACTCTAGACTTTAGGTTAGGAAAGGGATAAATATTCTTAGGTTTAAGTCACTGTCTTAGGTTTAAGTCACTGTCTGTTAGTTCTTAGGTATTTTGCTGAAAGAATGCTTGTGATAGAGTGCCCCATCTAACCACCTAGACCAGGAGTCAAAACGTTTTTTCTGTAAAAGGCCAGATGGTAAAAATTGTAACCATTGTGGGCCAGTAGTGTCTGTTGCAACTACTCATTGCTGCTCTTGTAGCAGAAAAGCAGCCATAGACAATATATGAACAAATGAGTGTGGTTGTGTTGCAATGTAAAGTACTTATATGAACAAGCAGACAACCAAATTTGAACTGTGAGCTACAGTTTGGGGACTCTTGCCCTAAATCATCATTAAGAAATGAGAAGGTATCAACTTCTAGAGGGCTAACTACATCTTTGATATTTTTCTGGCAAGATAAGATTAGCTCCCTTTTGTGGGGCCATATAGGAAATAACTACAGAATTTGTAACTGAGTACAAGGGAGGCAAAGTTGAATTATTAATAGCTGGATTCAGAATGTAAAAGAGCACCATTTGGAGGCAAGAATCTTAGGATTACCATGGAAGTTTTAGATGGTCACTAATAATTCTAAATGTTTTGTGTCATGAGTGTAAAGAGAAGGAGACATTACCTCCATCAACAAAACACTTATGGGACTTTTTGAAGCCTCAAAATCTATTTTGACTCAGAATCTCAACATTTGTTATATGGAGAAAGAAAAATTTGCTAGAGTACATAAATAATGGTGGGCTTCCCTGGTGGCTCAGGTGGTAAACAATCTGCCTGCAATGTGGGAGACCTGGGTTTGATCCCTGGTTGGGAAGATCCCCTGGAGGAGGGCACGGTGACCCACTCCAGTGTTCTTGCCTGCAGAATCCCCATGGACAGAGGAGCCTGGTGGGCTAGAGTCCATTGGGTAGCACAGAGTCAGACATGACTGAGCGACTAAGCACATAAATGATAGTGAGAGGCCAAAAATCCGTCTCTGCACTGGTGCTGAGTCAAATCTCAGAAACAGAGTTTTAGGTGAAGTAGGAAAGAACAGCTTTATTGCTTTGCCAGGCAAAGTGGACGCAGCAGACTCTTACCCTCAAAAATTGAGTGTCCCAACCTGAGAGAATTTGATGAGAAATTTTACAGGGTGGGGTTCAAGGGTGGGGATGCTAATAAGGATCAAGGTGTGTGTAAGGCCTCCTTTAATCTGGCCTCAGGTGGTCTCTTGATGTGCTTCTCTGGAATGAAGAATGCTGACATCTTCCATTTGTTGGGTGTTTTAGTTCTACAAACAGTGTAAAGATATTGTTTTGTGTATCACTTAAGGCGGAATCAGGACCCTGCCCCAAGGCTGCACTGAGGTTTCTTGGCTGGTCCTTGTTTGTCCCTACCTCCCCTCCTTTCCCTGATTAGCAACTATGAAAGGCTTCTGTGCCCAGGAGCCCCACAGGGTCCTGTTTGGTCTCAGGAGAACAAAAAGTTCTAGGTAGGATCCTGATTTATCAAGCTGGGCCTCTGTAGGTCCCTTAATGGATGAACAGGTTTTTCGTCCTGTAGCAAATTAAAATGGGCTTCCCAGGTGGTGCAGTGGTAAAGAATACGCCTGCCAGTGCATGAGACGCCAGAGACCCGTGTTTGATCCCTGAGTTGAGAGGATGCTCTGGAGGAGGAAGTGGCAACCCACTTCAGCGTTCTTGCCTGGGAAATAACCTGGACAGGGGAGTCTGGTGGGCTGTAGTCCATGGAGTCTCAGAGAGTCGGACACAACTGAGCACACATAACAGCAGATTAAAATAATGGGGCAGTTTTTGCCATGAAATCTGTTCTTTCTTTGAAAGAGGCACAAGCTAGCTTTAACTCATCAATTCACAGCTGTTAGTTGTAAACAAATTACTTCGTCTCTTTATGCCTCTATTTCCTTCTCTGTAAGATGGAGATTAATGTAGAGCTTACTCAGAGTGTTGTAAGGCTTAAGTGAGGTCACATGGTGGAGCCTTTAGCATGGTGGCTGCTGCTGCTGCTGCTAAGTCTTCAGTCGTGTCCGGCTCTGCGCGACCCCACAGACGGCAGCCCCCCAGGCTCCCCGTCCCCGGGATTCTCCAGGCGAGAACACTGGAGTGGGGTGCCATTGCCTTCTCCAGTGCATGAGAGTGAAAAGTGAAGGTGAAGTCGCTCAGTCGTGTCCGACTCTGTGCGACCCCACAGACGGCAGCCCCCCAGGCTCCCCGTCCCTGGGATTCTCCAGGCAAGAACACTGGAGTGGGGTGCCATTGCCTTCTCCAATGCATGAAAGTGACAAGTGAAGGTGAAGTCGCTCAGTCGTGTCCGACTCTGCGCAACCCCACAGACGGCAGCCCGCCAGGTCCATGGGATTCTCTAGGCGAGAGTACTGGAGTGGGGTGCCATTGCCTTCTCCGAGCATGGTGGCTTGCAACTGTTTAATACATGTGAGCTATGATTTAAACCATTCTTGGTTTTAAACCCTTTATATCTGCTACTGCATATCTCCCCCTGGATTGCCCCATAGGTACTTCAAACTCCTGGTGCTTGCTGTCTCTGTCTTTCCCACCATATGCTCTTCATTTTTGCTAATTAGGAAAATGCCTTGGGCATAAAGCCATGTGGTGTGCTGTGTGAAACTGTGTATTTGGGCTTGGATAGACTTAATTCACAGAATAAGCTATATGTTGTCTCGTTATCCAAAGAACCAAATAAAAACTGATCCCAACATATTGATTAAATTGGATATTGGTAAAATGCAGACATTTTATCTGCATCAATATCTACTTATTGATAAAAATGCAGACATTTTTATCCTTTCGCAATTTGATAGTCCATAATAATTCTGTTGCCAGTATTTTCTGATAGAAGGAATTACTCTTCCAGTCAGTGCAATCATGCCATTTATCAGAAGAAACTTTGGACAATCAGAATGAACTTCAAACCTGTGTCCTGAGCCATCTGGCCAACACTGAGCAAGAAATTTCTTTGTCCTTTAGAGACTGAACTTTATCCCCAAGCACTAACAGAAGTGGAATAAATGGAGTTGGAATTACTCAGCTTTGTATGTGAAGAATAATTTTCTGTTTATGCCCATGAAGGGACATTTTATAAAGAAAGGAAGCAGGTATAAGCTGTTTACTCCCTGCCTCACTGACCTCTTCATTTTAACCTTGCTCTTTTTTAGTTGGGGGATGTTTTTACTCTGTTTATTGATTTGTGTCCAGGAATGCAAACCCTTCATGTAATTCATTCATTTATTCAATATTGACTGAATGCCAATAGTCCTGTCACCATTTTAGGTGCTAAAATAGAAAGATATTTTTGTGCCAGTGGAGGCTGAGCCCTGGCCTTGAGATATGTTGAGGAGGAAGAAATTTTCAGCCTAGGAATTGATGGGAGACAGATTAGCAGGAGAAAGTCAAGCAGAAGTTTAATATCATGTATGCATGGGAAAGACCCAGAAACAAGAAGTCACTCACCAAAATGGCTGAAACCCTGAGCTTAATACAGTCTTCAGCTAAAGACAAAAGAAGATATTGGGAGTAGTGGTTTGAGACTTTCAAAGGGGAGGAAGGCAATTCACATGGATATGAAAAGCCAATATTTGGTGAACAGATGTTTTCTGGGCCACATGTGTAGACACATGAAACCCAGAGCTGAATTTTGACAAACGTATTTTGCTGGATTCCTCCATGTCTATCACAACTATATCGAACTGTAGTGATCTGTGGTGACAGCGCCCTTCCTGGAACAGGTACTCTGTCTACAGTCTTTTAGGCAGTTAGGGTGAAGGTGAAAAGAAAGACTTCCTGAGTCTTCAGCTTCTTAAAAATAATCAACCTAGGGACTCCCCTGGGGGTCCATGGTTAAGAATCCGCCTTGCAATGCAGGGGATGCAGATTCAGTCCCTCGCCTGGGAACTGAGATCCCACATGCTGCAGAGCAACTAAGCCCATGCGCCACAACTTAACGCCCAAGGCAGCCGAGATGAATAAATGAAATAAATAATTTTTTTAAATAATCAACCTAAATTAATCAGTGTGCCAAAGAGCTGCATCTTAGGGTGGCACACTGTGCTCCCTTACTGGTGTCTGGTAGGACAGACCTGAGCTGAAGGCCGTGGGGTGTGACACAGAGTAACGAGGCAGGAAAAAAGTGATTCCAAAGGGAAAACTTGATGTAGACTCTACATTTCTTTTCTTTTTCTGTTTTGCTTTCCAAAGCAAGTCACATATTTTTATTGAGTGCTCCCTAGTGCAAAGAACTAGCAATAGTGAAATGTATTATGTAATTTAGTATGAGAGACTATGGGGTGTGTGTGTTTGTGCACGCGCGCACATGTGCTCAGTTACTCAGTCGTGTCTGGCTCTTTGCAAGCCCATGAACTGTAGCCCCCCAGGCTCCTTTGTCAGTGGGATTTCCCAGGCAAGAATACTGGAGTAGGTTGCCATTTCCTTCTCCAGAGAATCTTATCAGACCAGGGATAGAACCCTTATCTCCTGCATTGGCAGTCAGATTCTTTGCCACTGAGCCACCTGGGAAATACATTTCCATGAAAATACAGGGAAAGGGGAGAGTGGCAGATTCTTGTTATGTATGACAGAAAACCACAAAATTCTGTAAAGCAATTGCCCTTCAGTTAAAAAAATAAATAAAGTGGCAAAAAAGAGAAGGGAGGGGAAATTCTACTGAGGATCTGTAAGAATGTATTCTGGAAGGCATTCTTCTTTCCAGCTCTGGAAGTATAAACATGTCAGACATAGCTGTGGAAATTGTTTCAGTAAGACTAGAATCTACATTTCTTAAAGTGTCAAGAATGCCATAAAACAAATACCAGTTTTTCTGTCATGCTTCTAACACTTTTCACTGTAGCATTCACTATAGCATTTAGAGCACCTATTTAACTCAGAAGCTATTATGCAGTCTTTTCTGAATGAAGGCAATAATGATTCCTTATAATACAGTTTGGTATATGAAATCAGTAAATTCTTAGACCTCAAAACATACTATGTACCATAAAATCATGATTATAACATAGTTAATCTACATTTTGAGGTTAGCTCAGTTCCCCTCAATTATCATTATAAAAAGGTTTCACCTTGAAGAAAGAGCAGCTTAATTTGTAAAACAGTCTATATGCTGCCTAACTTAACAAAGACAGAAAAGCAAGAGGATGGAATGTGGCTTTGATGAAACACTGGCATGGAATACAAAGCAGAGTGAGTCCTAAGATAATTGCATTTCATTCTAATAATTACAGGTGATATTAACTGTTTTAAGAAAGAATAACAGGAATGAATCAAGCCTGTCTCAGGCTAGCATTTTTATGTGAGTTTTTAAGCATTTTTAATTCCAAGTTAAGGAACACAAAATGTGGTATTTTTCATTTTCGGCATGAATGCCTATGTTTATGGATACTGTTTCTATATGTAACATGTATATATTTATAGTATAACCATTTTCCTTTTCAAACACTTTTTTAAACCACCTTCCTTTCCTTACATTAATCGTTAGGCTTCCAGATCTCCTGATCCTGTACCCCTAGCTAGTCATTGTCTTTCTCAGGAATTTTAGAAATGTGAACAAAGACCATGCTCCCTTTCTCATTCTGAATCGCTGAGGCTGTAAGATGTGTACTGAGAGAATGTTGGCATCCATGTTTCTTATCATGTAGAAGATGAAACACGAGCCCAGAGGAAAAGAAGACAGACAAGAGTCCTTGGCTCCAGTTGTCCTCAGGTTCTCTGCCAGACTTCTGTTCTTGAATTGTGTAAGACTCCCTGCAATCCTGATTTCCTCTTTTTGGTTCAACTAGTTTGAGTTTCTATCATTTGCAGCCAAGCAATTTCTGACTATTGTAATCCCCACTACTACCCTATATGAACCCTTCCAATTACTTCAGGCTCTTCACTCAACTTCCTAAACTTTGTTTATATTTCTTCCTTCACACCTCTGCCCAGAGACCTTCACCAGTCTCTCCTTTTATGGAGGCTCACTCCTTACTAGCATCCAGATCAAGTTCCACTTACCGTATATATCTTTTCCTAGTTACCTGGGCATCCATTGTATTATCAGCACTTTTTTCTCAGTAAATGCTCACTGTTATTTTTCCTCAAACTGGATTTTAAACTCCTTGAGACCTGAGACAAATAACCTACCTTTGTGTCTCTCCAGTGCCTTAAACATTATATGTGCTTGATTTTGATAAAAATGATATTGCCAACTGTTGTTTTATAGTTCTATGATAATTTTGAAGATACAATTTAAATGGAAAATGAACTTAAATATAACAAACTCATGTTTGCTGAGTAAAATTATTTTCCTATTAGATTCAATTAAATAGCAATAGTTCTTATAGTGATGAGCTTTATATAAAGATACTGTTGTATGATGTACGCACACACTGTTTAGCAAGGAGGATGTGTTTTGGGAAATAGGACTGCTAGCAATGTCATATAAGGTTGTTGTAGCACAGCTGTCAGCACTATGAGTTCCTAGCATTTTATGTCAATAATACTTTTTCCATTCTCTTAAAATGACTTGAAGTCAAGACTGCTTCTGGGCCTGTTTTTTTTGTCGTGTTTTTTTCAATAGCGACAGATCAATTATCCCAAACCACAGAGATGTTTATATTGCCATTCTTAATGTCTCTGTATTTCCACCAATCCCTGAATTGTCTGCCTAGCTTCATCCTATGTTTCATCTATTTCTTTGAGGGTAACATCTGCTGCCTTAAAACTTGTATAAATACACCATCCAACATGATACTTTCCTTGCTGTCTTTGGGGAAGTCCAACTCTATCACTTTCAAACATTTTGTGAGCCAATAAGAGTAAAAATCTTGATCAGACCCAAGCTAATTGATGGAAATAAAGACTGCGGAAAGAGGAAGCCATGCAGAACGTACTAGCTACAGGAAAGCAAGCAACAGACTCAGGTAAGGGTTTTTTCAGTATGTCAGTTGTTTAGTTGCTAAATCATGTCGGTCCAACTCTTGGGACCCCATGGACTGTAACTCACCAGACTCCCCTGTCCATAAGACTTCCCAGGCAAGACTGCTGGAGTGGGTTGCCATTTCCTTCTCCAAGAGATCGTTCCCACCCAGGAATCGAACCTATGTCTTCTGCATTGCTGAAGTGAATTCTTTTACCACTGAGCCACCAGGGAAGTAGGTCAGTATGTGTCTCAATTCTTGCTGGCTTAGAGCCTGTGTAGATAATACTCAGACCATGGGGAAAATGTTCAGTGATAGAGAACTGAAATAGAGTGTGTACATATATTGATAGATGTTCATGTGATCTGGAAAAGTATTTCAGAAACAATTTGCTTTATTACAAATTAAGTGTGGATAAATAGCATTAAACCTGGTAACTTGAATAGAAAAAAGGAGAAATTAAAAGTAAATGTACACTCAATAACTTACAAGTTTGCCTTTTTTGTTAAATGCAAATGGGAGATTCAAAACTCAGGAGGTTGCTTTAGGCTTGTGCAAAGAAATGAAAGATGTTCAACATCATGAATCATAAGAGAAATGCAAATAAAAAATCACAATGAGATACTGTCTCACACCTATAAGAATGGCTATCATCAAAAAGACCACAGATAAAAATGCTAGCAAGAATGTGGAGAACAAAAAAAAAAAAAAGAATGTGGAGAAGAGGCAACCCTGGTACACTGTTGGTGGGGATGTAAAATGGTGTAACCACTATGGGAAACGGTATGGAAGTTTCGCAAAAAACTAAAAGTGGAACTACCATGTGATCCAGCAGTTAAACTCCTGGATATAGATCCAAAGAAAACAAAACCACTAACTTGAAAAGATACATGCACCCCAGTGTTCATAGCAGTATTATTTACAATTGCCAAGATATGGAAGCAACCTAGGTGTCTATCAAAAGATAAAGTGGTAAGAAGACTGGTCTTTTTACACACACACGAATATTACTCAGCTAAAAAAAACTTTTCAAAAACACAGATGGACCTAGAGGATATTGTGCTTAGTGAAATAAGTCAGAGAAAGACAAATACTCTGTGTTATCACTTTTATGTGGAATCTAAAAAATAAAACAAATATAACAAAGCAGAAATAAACTTATAAAGAGAACCAACTAGTGGTTATCAGTGGGGTCAGAGACAGTGGGAAGGTTCAAAATAGGTGTTGAAGATTAACATGTACAAACTTCCAAAGTGAATGGGGAAAGTGTTACTTGCTCAGTCATGTCCAACTCTTTGCGAACCCATGGACTGTAGCCCACCAGGTTCCTTGGTCCGTGTGATTCTCCAAGCAAGAATACTGGAGTGGTTTGCCATTCCCTTCTCCAGGGGATCTTCCTGACCCAGGGATAGCACCCAGGTCTTCTGCATTGCAGGCTGACTCTTTACCATCTAAGCCACCAGGGAAGTGACTTACAAACTGTATGTCTAAAATAATGTACAGACTTCTATGTATAAAATAAATAAGCTGGCTGCCATCACCAGTCTAGATCAGATCCTGGTCCCAGCAGCCCATTCCAGGTCTCACAGCATCTTGGACTGTCCCAGAGTGAATAAATAGCTGTAATAATATACAATATGGCACAAGGAATATAGCCAATATTTGATAATAACTTGAAGTGTAATATAATGTATAAAAATTTAAAACCATTGTGTTGTACACTGGGGCATATACACTCCGTGTGCACTCGCATTGCTGCAATAGTACAAGATGATGTGAGACCTGGAGTGGGCCGCCGAGACTAGGACCTGGTCTAGATTGGTCGTGACAGCCAGCAGTGCAGCCTTGGGAAGGCTGTAGTACTGAGACTGAGCTGGGACCCGGGCCTGGGTGTTTGTCTTAGGAGCTCATCCCTAGGGCTTTCAGTTTAGTTCAGTCACTCAGTCGTGTGTGACTCTTTGCAACCCCATGAACCGCAGCATGCCAGGCCTCCCTGTCCATCACCAATTCCTGGAGTCCACCCAAACCCACAGCCATTGAGTAGGCAATGCCATCCAACCACCTCATCCTCTGTTGTCCCCTTCTCCTCCTGCCCTCAATCTTTCCCAGCATCAGGGTCTTTTCAAATGAGTCACTTCTTTGCCCCAGGTGGCCAAAGTATTGGAGTTTCAGCTTCAGCATCAGTCCCTCCAATGAATATTCAGGACTGATTTCCCTTAGGATAGACTGGTTGGATCTCCTTGCAGTTTAAGGGACTCTCGAGAGTCTTCTCCAGCACCACAGTTCAAAAGCATCAATTCTTCGGCGCTCAGCTTTCTTTATAGTCCAACTCTCACATCCATACATGACCACTGGAAAAACCATAACTTTGACTAGATGGACCTTTCTTGGCAAAGTAATGTCTCTGCTTTTTAATATGCTGTCTAGGGTGGTCATAACTTTCCTTCCAAGGAGTAAGCGTCTTTGGATTTCATGGCTATAATCACCATCTGCAGTGATTTTGGAGCCCAGAAAAATAAAGTCAGCCACTGTTTCCTCATCTATTTGCCATAAAGTGATGGGACCAGATGCCATGATCTAAGTTTTCTGAATGTTGAGCTTTAAGCCAACTTTTTGACTCTCCTCTTTCACTTTCATCAAGAGGCTCTTTAGTTCTTCCTCACTTTCCACCATAAGGGTGGTGTCATCTGCATATCTAAGGTTATTGATATTTCTCCCGGCAATCTTGATTCCAGCTTGTGCTTGCTCCAGCCCAGCGTTTCTCATGATGTACTCTGCATATAAGTTAGATAAGCAGGGTGACAATATACAGCCTTGATGTACTCCTTTTCCTATTTGGAACCAGTCTGTTGTTCCATGTCCAGTTCTAACTGTTGCTTCCTGAACTGCATACAGGTTTCTCAAGAGGCAAGTCAGGTGGTCTGGTATTCCCATCTCTTTCAGAATTTTCCACAATTTATTGTGATCCACACAGTCAAAGGCTTTGGCATAGTCAATAAAGCAGAAATATATGTTTTTCTGGAACTCTTTTGCTTTTTTGATGATCCAGTGGATATTGTCAATTTGATCTCTGGTTCCTCTGCCTTTTCTAAAACCAGCTTGAACATCTGGAAGTTCACGGTTCAGGTATTGCTGAAACCTGGCTTGGAGAATTTTAAGCATTACTTTACTAGCATGTGAGATGAGTGCAATTGTGTGAGAGTTTGAGCATTCTTTGGTATTGCCTTTCTTTGGGACAGGAATGAAAACTGACCTTTTCCAGTCCTGTGGCTACTGCTGAGTTTTCCAAATATGTTGGCATATTGAATGCAGCACTTTCACAGCAGCATCTTTTAGGATTTGAAATAGCTCAACTGGAATTCCATCACCTCCACTAGCTTTGTTCGTAGTGATGCTTCCTAAGGCCCACTTGACTTCACATTCCAGGATGTCCGGCTCTAGGTGAGTGATCACACCATCGTGATTATCTGGGTCATGAAGATCTTTTTTGTGCAGTTCTTTGTATTCTTGCTTTAGCATAAGTATTAATCTTCTGGATGGAATGCTGATATAGGAACTGCCAGCACTTATGTACATTTTGCTAATACTGACAAGAGTGTACATGTGCACCTTGCAATAAAGTGTAATAGGGAATTACTATCATTTTTTCCAAAGAGTTTAGAATCCATGGGTTTAAAAGCTGCTATAGCATTGCAAACAGACAGCTACAGGCTTAGAAATACATATTAACTCTAATGGTCGCCCCAGTGGATGGAAAAGAACATTGTTTTCATATGTAGCATCAGATGAACCAATTACTAATAAGGATGACAAATCTAAGATTGAGTTTTCCTTTTAATTGAAAATATGATAGGGTCTATAAGCAAGTATTCTGAATTATTTGCAAATTCAAAACCACTTTTGGTTTCTTGTACAGCCTACATTTCCGGAACTCTTAGAGGAAATCTTAAATGCCATTGCACTAATTTATGTTTATCATTAAACTCAAATGCATAATACTGATTTGCATGAAGAATTAAATCTTTTTTTTTATTGGCTTTGCCCTTTTGGAAAATATGTCTTTTAAAAATATTAATTTCGGTCCGGCAGAGAGCGCGGCCAGAAGCAGACCGCGGCCTTCTCCCCTGGGCCCCCCGGCCTCTGGTGGCGGGTGAGCCGGCCCCGGGACAGCCTCGGCTGTGTTCTGCAGAGCGCTCTCCAGGCCGCCGAGGCGAATCCGCCCCCGGCCGCTGAGAACGCGGCGCCTCTGGGCGCCGGGCGTGCGGGCCTCCGATGGAGGAGGGCCGTTGGAGCCTGCGGGCCGGAGGAGTGTGAGCCAGGCGTCCGCCCCGAGGTAACCGCCGCGCCGGCGGGGGCGGCCTCGTCCGGACTAGGGACACAGGCCTTCCCGGCCCGCAGGGTGAGCGGAGCCGCAGTGGGCGGCGGGTGGAAGGTTAGCGTCGTTCTGCCGAGACCTTGCTGCCAGAGACAGAAATGGCAGAAGGACGAACCCCTCGTGGCCCACAGGAAGCGCCCGCCGCCCCGCCGGAGGATGCCTGGCCGCTGAGAGGAGGCCTGTGCGTGTAGCAGAAGCTGCTCTCAGCTGCCCCGCCACCCCAGCCGTTCAGAAGACTTCAGCTGCATCTAGGCCTCCCGCATGTACGGAGGCTGCCGACGACGTATGGTAAAGTAGAAGAATCACATGTTTTGTGAATGCCTATTTGTTTAAAAAAAAAAAAAAAAACCATAGAAAAGAAATGTCTTGGAAATGGAGTTGTTTGATTACCTCTAGAAGCAACTTTCGGAACCACCGAAGGCCCCGTTTGTTGAGTGGGTTGGAGGGCATGGAATGGAAGACCTTGAGGAGGAAGAATAGAAAGTTCCATGCCAGACTGGTCACACTTAGAAAACATTTTCATACAACCATTGTTTTGTGTGTGCATTTCATTCCTCACTACTGTATCTATAGTTGACGATAAGTACCTTTTTGAAATACTTTGTAGATGTTCTGAAGTGCCTGATATATGATAAAAGTCAAGGTAGAAAAAAGACATTTTGTAAACACCTTTTTGTTAAAATTCATATGAAATGTTGGGGGGCAGGGGGATTGGCCAGACCACCTGTTTTGTGCACTGGTTGGAGGTGCCGGGTGGTAGGGGAGAGGAGAGGGAATTGCAGGCCTCTGTGCCAGTGTGTTTATAGTAAGACAAGGTTAACCGTGGTCTTTTCTGTTAGTGCATTTTGTTTGACTTTGCTGTGTATATAGTGTACATAATGGACAAGTGAATCCTAATTTACAGCATCTAGTCTTTCTAGATGTAAAAGACGTTGCCAGTGTATGACGAAAATAGAGTTAGTAAACAATACATTTTGTACATTTTGTGTTAACAGTTTCTAGGAAAAATTGTCTTCTGAGTTTGAGCATTGTAGCTCCCTGGATATGGTGGAGAGGGGAGAGAAGGGAAGGGTCTTAGGCTAGAATACTCATATTTTGAAGACAATTTCAGATTATTACCATTACATGTGGCAGTTTATTCAAGACTGCTCTGTATATAGTGGACAAATTTAAGTCCTTGTTTAAAACGTCTAGTCCACCTAGATGTTTACAAGTGCCCCACGAATATTAAATGTAGAGGTAATGAAATATCACTTTGTAAATATCTTTTTGCTCAAATTCATAGGAATTACTGTCTTTGGGAATGTTAAATGTTAAACCAGCTCTGTGAGCAGTATGCTGTTGTCTTCACTTGTTCAGTGGGTTGAAGGAGGTGGAAGGGTAAGAATTACAAAAGGTAATATGCAAGTTGTTTGTACCTGGAAATTTTCAGATGAAACCATTTTTTGTATGTTATGTGCATTTTGCTTTGCTATGTATCTAGTGTATATCATGGACCAATGAGTCCTAATTTTATGACTTCAAGTCTCTAGATGTTAAAGAGGTTGCCAGTGTATGACAAAGTAGTAAAATTAGCATATTTTGTACATTTTTTGTTGAAATTCCCAGGGATGCTTGTTTGGTGTAAATGATTGTTGATATAAATTTATTCAAACACCTCTAAGCGTTCCACATGCCTGTGCTTGTCCACTGGATTGCTGGTGGAGAGAAGGAAGTGAGGGAGGGAATGGTTCAGGCCAAAATGGTCATATTTAGAAGGTACTTCAAGTTATTATTTTTTTTAAGTGTATTTACTTCTTTGGCTGTGCTGGGTCTTTGTTGCTGCTCAGGCTTTTCTCTGGTTGTGGTGCTTGGGCTTCTCATTGCGGTGGGCTACTTCTGTTGTGGGGCACGGGCCTTAGAGCTCATGTGGGCTCGGCAGTTGTGACTCCCGGGCTCTGGAGCACAGGCTACAGAGTTGTGGTGCATGGGCTTAGTTACTCTGTGGTGTGTTGGGTCATCTCGGACCAGGGACTGAACCTTTGTCTCCTGCTCTGGCAAGTGGATTCTTTGCCACTGAGCCACCGGGGGAGTCCTGAAATTAAATCTTTTAAAGATTTTCTTCTGCAGGAACCATTACCTCTAGATATACTAACCTTTACATTTCAAAATAATTTTTTATCCCAATTTTGACACAGTCTGTGAAATACTCTTAATAGCTCTAATAACAGTTATGTGAGCTGAGAGATCCTTCTCACAATTAAATATTGAAAAAAGTAATTTGTCATCTTTTATTTGCCAGGAACACTTTATGTGACTTTAAATTGTATCAGTTGAAAATATAGTATTCTGATGACCTGATAAATAAGGTTGCAGAAAAATGATCCAGCAAATCTTGTAATCAATGAAGATATTACATTATGTACCAAAATATTGTTTTTGTACAATTTGTAAGTTAATGTTGTTAACTTATCTATTACTATATCACTACTCATCTATTACTATATCCTTATTATGTTTATAAATAAGATATTTTTAAAGGAAATACCTTTTATATTTTAGTAACTTTACACTTCTTTCTTTTTGAATAAGGGACCCTGCGTCTTTATTTTGCACTGGGTTCCACAAATTTTGGAGCTAACCTTGCTCCCCAGAGCGGTGACTTCTCCAGTTCAGTGCACTCAACCTCTCCTGCCTTTAGGACAATCCTTGCTTTGAACACAAAGGATTGAAGATGCTTTGGCTTCACTCCCTAAGAGTCAGTATTAGGTCGCCTTGTTTGTTAGTCTTTCTTTGGTGACAACTTCTACTTTCTTTTGAACTTTGTCTTTTCTATATCTCAGTACAGGTACCTGCATTTTTATGCTCTTTTCTCTAGCCTCACTCCCAACCACTTTTCTATCACTGCCCCTCCTGGACAAAGGAAAGAAAATTGAGACATAGTCAAATGTTGCTATGAAGTTGCTTATAGCAAATGTGGTGGTTTAGAGAGATGCAACTTTGAAGTAGAACCGTATGGTTGAGTGGAGCAGGTTCCGAAAAGGCAGATTATTTTGCTGTAGAAATCTCAGAATTACTCGGCTCTGTCCCCAAATATATGATTCCTAGTTGTTTCCCATAGCGTTATTCCTGTTTTTCATCATAATAGACTTTTGAGCTGAGCATATGGCTGCCCAAAATAAAGACTACATTGTCCAGCTTGCTTTGCAACTATGTGTATCTCTGGTACCAGTTCCGATCAATGGGATGTATGCTAAGATTTTAGCAGCACCAGATAAATTTAGCAGGACTAGATAACCGGTACGTACTTCTTGCCCCTTCGTCTAGGATTCTGCTTGAAAAGTGAGTGTGACTTCTGGAAATCTAACTTAGCAGGATGATGAAGGGGTAATGAGCAGAAAGCTAGACTGTTCTGCCATCAGCCCATAAAAGCAAGTTTTTGTGATTTAGAAAAAAGCATCCATTCTGTAAGTCCTTTATTGCCAGATGCAGGAAAACTGTCACAATAAATTCACACATCTGTTTGGAATATTATGTGAATGGTATACTAGATTGTGCAGTGTGCATTTTGCACGACAAAACACAACAGTTTGGTCAAGAAGGAACCTGGATCCCCGAGGGCCACACAGAAGAAAGATACAGTATCTACCCTGATACACCTACAGGTGGACTTTTATGTGTGAGAAAAATAAGCTTTCTTGTTTAAGCTACTGTATTTTTGAGTGTCTGGTATTTGAAGCTGAATGTAATCCTGGTATGATGGCCTGTGTATGTTGCTTGTCATTTTTTCATGTGCTGTACCATAGTTGCTTCTCAAATCTTAGTGTTGATATAAATCACCTGGATATCCCGTTGGCGTGCAGGTTCTGATCCAGTGTGTGTGGGGTGAGGTATTTCTAACAAGCTCCATACAGATCACAATTTAAATAGCAGATAATCTTGAAACTACATTTACTGCCCTCTCATTGTGGGTGAGGGAGGCATGTTTTAACCAGTCATTGTTAAAACATCATCAACGAATTTTCTCAGGGCTGGTGAGAAAAATACCACATAGTCTGTTGCTTCATTTCCATTTAGAATCCTTGGGAGAATATTTCTCAATGTATAATCTGTTGACCTTCTGTATTAAAAAAAAATTTAAAAAAACCCACCTTTCTAGGGTAAGTGGAATTTGTTAGAATGGTCATACTTGTCTCAAGGCAGCTATTACATGAGAACACCTGAGAATGCGATCTCAGGATCCATATTTTTTAACTAGCTATATAGGTGATTTTGAAGCATTCTAAATTTGAGAGCTATCAGCTCAAGAGAAAGGAAAAGCTGGCAAATGAAGATCTCCAAGAGATCTGTCCGGCAAGACTTCTAGAGGTATTTACTGTCTTGAAGAAATGCCAGAAAGTGGTGGGAATAGAAACCAAATGCATACTAGAGGCCAGGAAGTCCCTCGGAGCCAGAGAGAATGAGCATGTCTACGGATTGTTGATACAAAACCAGCACAGGTAAATCCCAGAGGAATGTTGGCCAAGTGCTTATCACTGATGTCGAGAACTAAAATACTCAGACCGAAACCATCATTTTGACATTGATGTAAGGAGATCCATGTGTGCTGACAGATAGGTTTATTTTACTTGATGTCGTGGGAACACAAAAGAAACTAAAACAAAAATAAATTTAGAACCACAAGTTTTAATTCCAAGTAACAGATTTATTCTACAGTTTGTGGTTGGGCTTTCACTTATTATGGTTGAAAAATTACTCCTGGAGAATGCCTAACAAATCTACATTGTACACGGTTTAGAAAAGAGATTTTGAAGATCAGGTTTAGGAAGAGGAAACATTTTGAAGGGTTTACAAAACATAAAATGAAAAGAGAATTTTCTCTGTATTTCTGTTAGGCTTTGTTCCTAATGAGTGTGGAAGTGCAATTCTTCTCTAGTAAAACTTGAATGAGAGATAGCAGTATGGAGCGACTTTCCCTCACTAATCCCCACTCTGTCCCATCCACCACCAACTTACCCAGTGACCCCCTAGTGAATGAGGCAGATATTTTGAACTGTCTTATTCACTCCAGTCACTTCTCCAGAACTTGAATCCAACCTACAGCATGTATAAAACTGGTCCAGTCTGGTAATAGAGGCCTTATTGCTTCCCATGGATATTTTCACTGTTAAGAAGAAGATCCAAATTTATCTCCTCATGTATTTTACCTATTGTATGTCAAACTTCTGAGGGCTGCTTCTACATGACACCTCTTTAAATATTTAAAGAGGGCAATCAATCTGCCTTCTTTCTTCAGGCTAAATATCACCAGTACCTTTGCATTTAGGTTGTAGAGAACAGAGGAACATTAATCTCCTTTATATAGCTACTGTATGTCTATTAATACAACTGAAGATCATATTAGTTTCTTATTGGAGGGAGAGTCACATGTTGACTTATATTACGTTTTCAGTTGAGTAAAATATTTATGCCTTTTCTACAAATGGTTCTGTAATATCACTGTCTCACTGTCTTGTACTTTTACAATTTGGTTTTTGAATTGGTTGAATTTTGTCTTCTTTTGTTCCATCCAGCATTCTGGCCTTCTAGCTTTTTGCCTCTTATTTCTGCCATTCACTGTATTTGCTTCCCTTGTCAGCACCATGGTCTGTAGATATGATGAACAAGAGTTCTTTATTTTTTTTTTCTCTTCTTTTTGTTTTTTCTCCCTTTTATTGTTTTTGCCATACAATGCCATGATATCACTATGGGTTTACATATGCTCCCCCTCCAGAAACCCCTCCCTCCCCGCTCCCTCCTCCCTCCCCCCGGGAAATCTCGATGCACCAGCCCCGAGAATCAATCCTGGGCTGGCGATTGATAGACATATGATAATTAACATGTTTCAATGCCATTCTCCCATATCATCCCACCCTTTCGCTCATCCACAGAGTCCACGAGTCAATTCTATACATCTGCGTTCCTTTTGCTGTCTCGCATGTTGGGTTCTCGTTACTGTCTTTCTAAATTCCATATATATGTGTTAATATACTGTATTGTTGTTTTTGCTTCTGGCTTACTTCACTCTGGATAATGGGCTCCAGTTCGGTCCATCTGAGTAGAATTGCTTCAAATGAATTTTTTTTTAATGCTGAGTAATATTCCATTGTGTATATGTACCACAGCTTTCTTATCCATTCGTCAGTTGATGGGCATCTAGGTTGCTTCCATGTCCTGGCTATTGTAAACAATGCAGTGATGAACATTGGGATACACGTGGCTCTTTCAGTTCTGGTTTCCTCAGTGTATATGCCCAGCAGTGGGATTGCTAGGTCATATGGCAGGACTATTTGCAGCTTTTTCAGGAACCTCCACACTGTTTTCCATAGTGGCTGTACTAGTTTGCATTCCCACCAACAGTGTAAGAGGGTTCCCTTTTCTCCACATCCTCTCCAGCATTTATTGCTTGAGAGGATTTTTGGATTGCAGCCATTCTGATTGGTGTAAAGTGATACCTCATTGTGGTTTTGATTTGCATTTCTCTGATAATGAGTGATGTTGAGCATCTTTTCATGTGTTTGTTAGCCATTTTTATGTCTTCTTTGGAATTACTAGAGCTAATCAATGAATATAGCAAAGTTTCAGGATACAAAATAAACACACAGAAATCCCTGGCATTCCTATACACTAACAGTGAGAAATCAGAAAGAGAAATTAAGGAAACAATTCCATTCACCATCGAAACAAAAAGAATAAAATACTTAGGAGTATTTCTACCTAAAGAAACAAAAGACTTGTATATAGAAAACTATAAAACACTGATGAAAGAAATCAAAGAGGACACAAACAGATGGAGAAATGTGCCGTGTTCGTGGATTTCAATATAGTGAAAATGAGTATACTACCCACAGCAATCTATAGATTCAATGCAATTCCTATCAAGCTACCAGAGGTCTTCTTTAAAGAATTAGAACAAATAATTTCACAATTTGTATGGAAATACAAAAAACCTCGTATAGCCAAAGCAATCTTGAGAAAGAAGAATGGAACTGGCGGAATCAACCTACCTGACTTTAGGCTATACTACAGATCCACAGTCATTAAGACAGTATGGTACTGGCACAAAGACAGAAATATAGATCAATGGAACAGAATAGAAAGCCCAGAGATAAATCCACGCATCTATGGACACCTTATCTTTGACAAAGGAGGAAAGAATATACGATGGAGAAAAGACAACCTCTTTAACAAGTGGTGCTGGGAAAACTGGACAGCCACTTGTAAAAGAATGAAACTAGAACACTTTCTAACACCATACACAAAGATAAACTCAAAATGGATCAAAGATCTAAGCATAAGACCAGGAACTATAAAACTCCTAGAGGATAACATAGGCAAAACACTCTCTGACATGAACCAAAGCGGGATACTCCATGACCCACCTCCCAGAATACTGGAAATAAAAACACGAATAAACAAATGGGACCTAATTAAAATTAAAAGCTTCTGCACAACAAAGGAAACTATAAGCAAGGTGAAAAGACAGCCTTCAGAATGGGAGAAAATAATAGCCAATGAAGCAATGGACAAACAATCTCAAAAATATACAAGCAACTCCTGCAGCTCCATTCTAGAAAAATAAACGACCCAATCAAAAAGAGTTCTTTATTTTTAAACATGTCATTGGACACGCAACATTCTGTGTTCTACCTTTGGAAATCTCTTTTTAAGGCTAGTATTCATCCATTAATTAGTCTCTGATGTCACTTTTCTAGTTATAGATCCTCCTAGATGTCCTAGGATCTGGTTCACATTTCTCTAACTTGACTGCAAAAATCTTAGGGGAAACTTTAAAATTCCTTGATTCTATCTGGATGCATTTTCTATCTATAACATTTCCCCTAGTCATTCCTTTAAGTCCATCAACATAATTTTGCTAAATAGCAATGAATTTTTTAAAAACTGACTTGTTTTACGTCAAGATCTTTACTTTTCCACCTGGGTAGAGGAGTGGTTGATGGTGGTGTGCAGATTGTGAAGGGCCCTGTGACTCTTGCTAAATTGCTATGGCTGTTTTGCACACAGAAGCGGACTGCTGCTGTTGAGCAAAGGAGGAGCATAATTATGGAGCTGGCCAAAAAACCCGAATGAACTTTTTGGTCAACCCAGAGTATCTAAGTATGATGTATGGGGCTGGTGGCTGCCCAAACCCTAAGAGAAGCTGGGTAACCAAAGATCTGAAGGAATGAAGCTGCATGTATAGTGTCCATAAACCATCAGGAGGAAATGCTGAAGCCCAGGCCTTCAGTTTTTTGTTAGGGTTCATTTTCCTAACTAAAGTGATGGTATTAAAACATTGAGGAAGCTTCTTAAATATCAGAGTGGAGGCAAGTCTTCATTCTTAAGTCAAAATCTCACTCCTTGCAACTGCCTCATTTATTCTACTACTATCATTGTGAGCAACTTTGAAAGTTCATTTATCCCCCTTTCTGTGTAAAAAATTCTTAAATATTTTTAAATAGTTTTCATGTTTTATTCAGGCTGAGCATTTCCAATTTCTGTACTAGAAATGTTGACTTAGTGTTATCATAAATAAGGGAGTAATTCTCTTCTGCAATAGAGTTTATTAAAAAAAAGTGAATTCAATTTTCATATTTTATTTTCATCTTACTTTTTGAGTCACTAGATTTCAATATATTAAAAAATTTCCCCCGAAAGGATCATTTTTAAAATTAAAAAAAAATTTTAAAAATGTGATTATCTCCCTAAGCTTCCTTTCTTCTGAACAAAGATTTTCATGAAACAAAATCTCCATTAATTAAACCAGTGGAAAATGAAAAAATTATGATTATGTTACTAAAACAAACTTATGTCTGCTTGCTCACCTCACAGCAGAACTCGTCTATTGACACCAGGTTGTAATGGAGGAAATTAGAGGTTTTTTGCAGGCACCAAGCAAGAAGTACAGGTGGCTTCTACTTAAAAGACCAAAACTTCTCAATGGTTTTCAGAGAGAATTTTTAAAGGCAACATTTGGGGCGAGAGTTGCAAAGAGGCAGGACTTTCTTCTGATTGGTTGGTGGTAGCCTAACAGATTGATGTTTCAGGAATCTTAATCAGCCTTTTAATTTCAACCAGTCTGGGATCTGTGTGCTTATGTTCAGCCTCTAGTCACCATCCTCTCCGTGGGTGGAGGTCTTGGTTCTTGCAGAATGATTAAAAGATATGCATCAAATTGTTACATATATCCTTTGAGGAGGAACTAGTGTCATTAATTTTCTTGCTTAACTGCTTTTCCTTTGTTTCTGCATTCCCTCACTTACCCAATTAGTAGTAGCTTAAGTCGGCTTTTTGGAACTCTGGGAAGGCCTCGCAGACTAAAGCCTTGTTCTGCAAATGACAGACTAGGAACATAGAGGAACTTTTGTACTTGGGAGGGCCCCACAGGGTCCTGCTTGGTTTCCATCCTCCTATTTCTTTGATCGTCCTCAATCCTGAGGGAAACAGGGAACAGGACAAAGAAGGAGAATAAATAGTAAACTTTGCAAGGGAACTTGGCTTTAGGGGGACTCACTTTCAATTAATTAACATTGTTTTTGCATCAGAATGTATTTTGTTTCAGCCTTAGTTTTCTGACATAGAATATTAGTAAGAAAATGCATGCATGCTCAGTAACTCAGTTGTGTCTGACTCTTTGCGACCTATGGACGGTAGCTCATATCAAAGGGAGCCATAAAATCATTTGGGAGCTTGCAGTAAACTAGAATTGATATGTTAAAGCATGTATTTTAATTGTGCTGAGGGTAACAGTAAGGAAAGAAAATTGTAGGGAAAGAATTTGTTGGACAAAGGAGAGAGAAGTCCTTCTGTGTATGTTAATGGTGCACGATGGGCTGGTGCCTTGGAGTTGTTCTACATCTTTGTCCTCTAGATCTGGGATACTCAACCTAGTCCTGTTGACATATTGTGCTGAGTGATTCTTTACTGGGGGAAGGGAGCATCCTGTACATACTAGGATGTTTAGCAGCAACCTGGGCCTCTGTCTACTCATTGAACATAGTACCTCTCTGTTATTGAAACAAACATAGACAGAACATCTCCATGCATTGCCAATTCTCCCCCTGAGGGGCAAAATTACCCTCATTGAGAACCACTGTCATATTCCTTTTTTTAATATAAATTTTAAAAATTTACTGATTTTTAATTGAAGAATAATTGCTTTACAGAATTTTATTGTATTCTGTCAGACCTCAACATGAATCAGCCGTAGGTATACATATATCCCCTCCCTCTTGAATCTCCCTCCCATCTCCTTCCCCATTCCACCCCTTTAGGTTGATACAGAGCCCCTGTTTGAGTTTCCTGAGACATACAGCAAATTCCCATTGGCTCTCTGTTTTACAACCAGTCCATCCTAAAGGAGATCAGTCCTGGATGTTTGTTGGAAGGACTAATGTTGAAGCTGTAACTCCAATACTTTGGCCACCTGATGCAAAGAGCTGACTCATTTGAAAAGACCCTGATGCTGGGAAAGATTGAAGGCAAGAGGAGAAGGGGATGACAGAGGATAAGATGGCTAGATGGCATCACCGACTCAGCGGACATGGGTTTGGGTGGACAGCGGGAGTTGGTGATGGACAGGGAGGCCTGACATGTTGAAGTTCATGGGGTTGCAAAGAGTCAGACACGACTGAGCAACTGAACTGAACTGATCTATTTTACATATGGTAATATAAGTTTCCATGTTACTCTCTCCATACATCTCATCCTCTCCTCCCCTCTTCCCATGTCCATAGTCTGTTCTCTATGTCTGTATCTCCATTGCTGCCCTGCAGCTAAATTCTTCAGTACCATCTTTCTAGATGACGTATGTATGTGTTAGTATATGATATTTATCTTTCTCTTTCTGACTGACTTCAGTCTGTATATAGGCTGTAGGTTTACTCAGCATAGCCATCTTGCCATGCCCAATTCCTGGAGAAGCTGTCCTGAGAGTAAACATTTTTTCCTGCTCATTGAACCACTACCTCTGACTTGTGACTGTTAGACGAAAAATGGGTTGGAAAAGTAGAGACAGAGGATAGTAAACTTAAAAAGTTTTATTTTTTAAAAAAATAGCCATTCCCTTGCTTTAACCCATGTTTTCTGCTTAATTAGTTTCCTTTCCTTCTTTCATTTCTTGAATTTTGCCTTTATTCTTCTTTGATGTTTTTCCAGTCTTATCAGATCTATATATTTTGTTTTGTTACTGCACATCATTTTTAGAAGCAGAGAGATATTAATAAATAGCACCATAAAATCTCATTAGCACTATATCACTTCTCCTTTGGTTAGCAGTTTAGCTTAACACCACATTTTTTAAAAAATCACAGTTTCAAATTCAATACCTATCATTTCAAGTATTTACAACCTAATTGTAAGAACTAAGTGTAGATTAAAAGTGAAATTGATTACAAAGAAGTGGTGACTTGAAATCATTATATTTTATACTTTTAATTTTATTCTAATAAATAGGTATTCTTCACCAGGGAATTATGCATTTCTAGTCTTTTGCCACCTTTATTAATCTCTTGCTAACAGTTGATTTCTTAAAAACAAATTCTTGTGCAGTGACATTAGCATTAATTCCATGTTCTTTCTCACCCAATATTTAAAAATGCTCATTTCTTTGTGATATGCTTTTCCTAAGAAATCTGGATCCTTAGTATTTTTTGCCCTTTGAGTGAAGTAGGTCTTCTAGACTGTAACCTGCACATTTCTAGGTGTGATCACTGACCATGGTCCATGGGGCGGTCTTTTAGGGAGACCTTTCAGAGCCTGGTTGAGGCTTATTAGCTTGGGAGCTCCAGCCTGTACTCACATTTCCTCAACTGCCCATCCTCCTCATTTACAAAACCCTGACTTTTTCCAAGAATACCTGGTCCTGCTTAGGAGACCTATCAATAATTGGAATGTTTGGGCCTTATTTGGATCTCAACTCAAACTGTCTAAATACACAACCTACATGCATGGACATAGATACACTTGCTGATACATAGTTATGAGGTAGTTGGAAATATTTGAATACTAACAGGGTATTTGTTGTATTAGGAAACTTCTTTTTTCAAGATATGATAATTGTATTGTGGCTTTTTTTATAGGAGTCTTTAAAAGACATATACTGATATATATTTGGCTTCCCTGGTGGTTCAGTGGTAAAGAATCTGCCTGCTAATGCAGGAGACGTGGGTTTGATACCTGGATCAGGAAGACCCTCTGAAGAAGGAAAAGGCAACCCACCCCATTGTTCTTGTCTGGGAAATCCCATGGACAGAGGAGCCTGGTGGGCTACAGTCCCGTGGAGTTGCAAAGAGTCAAACATAACTGAGCGACTAAACTGCAGCTGATATATTTATAGGTGAAATAATGTGAGAGCTGGTTTTACTTCTGGGTGATCTGAGGAAGGAATGGGGGATGGATGGGGTACAGGTGAAAGGAGACTGAGCGTGAGTTAATAGTGAAGCTCGGAACTGGTTTCATGGAATGGGGTTTAGGTTTCTTATTCTTTCCATTGTGTTTTTATATAGGTTAAAATAACATTTTCCACAGTAAACAAATATATGTCATTATGTTTAATGATAGCAAAATATAAGAGAATAAAGATAAAGCATACCACTCATTTCCATGGCAAAGTGCTCAGGGCCAGGGTGTCTCTCCAGCCTCTCAGTTTCTATTGTACACCTTACCTTGATTGACATAGAAGAATTTTATTTCCCTTTTTAGTGATGGATTTTGGTAGAACAAGTGATATAATCATTCACTATGAGGTGAGAGAAAGTTTGCTGAGGGCTCCAAGGAAAGGTTGTGTTACACTTAAGAGAGAAACACTGGAGAAAATGGCCGCTTTTCCCTCTGGATGTGGTCATGGTTGGATATGTTATCTGGAGCTATTGTAGCTATCTTGTGATTATGAAGGACCAGCCTGAGAACAAAGTGGGAGAGAGATCAAGGATGAGAGCAGAAGATGAAATTGCCTGGGTCCTTGATGATGCTGTTGAGCCACTGAAACAGCCAACATTGGATTTTACTTATGCCTTAATTTCTTGTTATGCAAAACAGAAAGTGTTCTTATTGTTTGAGCCATTTTTAACATATTTTTTTCCTGCTGAAAGTGTTCTAAGTAGACTGTGTGCACACTCTACAGCATAGAAATTGTACTCTATACAGTTATATAACCTAAAGATTAACAAAATATGACATATTCATGTACTGAAATATTAAACAGCAATGAAATGAGCAAATTATAGCTCTACACGTCAGCTTAGTTGAATCTTACAAATGTACATTGAGTGAAAGATGTCAGATATAAAAATTCCCATATAATGATGTGATTCCATTAAATAAAAAAACTAAAAATAAGTAGAAAGAGTATAAAGTAAATCAAGTGAATAGTTGTCACTTGCATGAGAGCCTGGCCTCCTTTGCAGCGAGGGAAGAGGGAGCAATAAGAGGGTCATGTGAGGGTTTCCAAAGGACTGTCAGTGTTCTGATTCTTTGCCTGCATGGTGCTTTCATAAGTTCCTGCTTTTATTATTATTGTTTTTTTAAATGTACATTTGATCAATTTGCTTTCCTATATACATTGATAACGGGGCTTCCCTTATGGCTAAGCTGGTAAAGAATCCGCCTGCAATGAGGGAGACCTGGGTTCGAACCCTGCGTTGGGAAGGTCCCCTGGAGGAAGGAAAGGCTGCCCACTCCAGTGTTCTGGCCTGGTGAATTTCATGGGGTTGCAAAGAGTCGGAGAGGACTGAGCGACTTCCACTTTCACTTTCATGCATTGATAATACTTCAAAAGAATTTTTTAGTAAGTCCTTAAAAATGGTGGTAGTGTAGTAGAAAATAAACAAGATTGCTACTCATCTTATTTGAGTATGTCATTGCCAAGGACTCAAGTTTCTATTTCTATAAAATGAGGGAATTGAACCACAGAGCCTTTTCTTACTGTAATTTTCTATTTTTCCATGATATGTCACTTCATTCTACCTTTTCTTCTTTAAAGCTTATTGGCTGTTGGTCTTGAGTACAGACCATGTGAAACTTGTGAATTTCCAGATGCCATAGAAACTTCTGTATAAAATTTATGTGTGAAAACTACATAGTCTGTTAGAAAACTGTCAACTACATCTCTGGACAGGGATAGCGGGAGAAAGTTCAGTCTTGTTTAATTGGCTGCCTTCAGTTCTCAAATTGCTCTCTCTGTTTCATGTTATTCTGAACTGGGTTTTGATGATCCATTAAAAAAAAACTCTTGTTCTGCGTTTTCTTGGCGGGATGATATTTTGGCACAATCTTACAGCGTCTGTTTCAGAGAGTTTCTCTGAGACGCTGTCACTCTCTGAGAGATTCACTATTTAGGGAAACATTTGTTAAAGAAGAAAAGAAAGAGTACTGGACAGTGTCTTCTGCAATACTGAGTTTTTTTTTAGCAGAGTAGATTATCGGGGTTGAGAACTGGAAAATGTGAGCAATGTTCTGAGTGCATCAGTTTACTGCATGGATTACATTTCATTGGCTCATCCACCGATATCAGTGATTTCTTTTTTAATGGTTCAGGTTTAGGATAGTCTCCTTTTGCTGTGCTGTGCTTAGTTGCTCAGTTGTGTCCTACTCTTTGTGACCCCGTGGATTGTAGCTCACTAGGCTTCTCTGTCCATGGGATTCTTCAGGCAAGAATACTGGAGTGGGTTGCCATGCCCTCCTCCAGGGAATCTTCCCAACCCAGGGATTGAACCCAGGTCTCCCACATTGCAGGCAGATTCTTTACCATCTGAGCCACCAGGGAAGCCCAAGAATACTGGAGAGGGTAGCCTACCCCTTCTCCAGGGCATCTTCCCAACTGAGAAATGAAACGGGAGTCTCCTGCATTGCAGGTGGATTTGTTACCAGCTGAGCTACCAGGGAAGCCCAGTCTCCTCTTAGCTAATGATAAAGAATGAAGAGGTTTTACAGGTGAAATAAGGTAAAAGAAAAGAACTTCAGTTGGTTAAAAAAAAAAATGAAATAAAACTTTGTTCATCGCTGGTCCTGGTATTTACGTGAAAAGAGCACTGAACTACTGAGGCAACTTGAGCTTTATCATTATGGAGGCTGTTATACCTTCCCAGAGATCTGACTGTCCCCTTGACTGGAGTCCTGAGTTACAGAAAGCAAGGTCTTCATTTCTAATGGGCCATCTCAGTTTCTCTCCCCTTCTTCCTTAGAGTTTTATCTAATTGCTCACTGATATTCTAACACTCCTGTTAAAATTCTACTTGTTTTCAAAATCCATGTAGAGCAAAAACAAAGACACGAGCCTGTTCACCAAGCCCTCATTACTCCAGATTGTCACTTCATGCATTTATATTACCCCTCAGTCCCCCAAAGCCTTGAGATTTGGGATCTCTAGCTTATATAACCAGAAGACATTAGGGTAATAGCAGTATCTGACACCTCCTAAAGTATAGAGCACTGGAGAACTGATGCTTTTGAACTGTGGTGTTGGAGAAGACTCTTGAGAATCCCTTGGACTGCAAGGAGATCTAACCAGTCCGTCGTAAAGGACATCAGTCCTGAATGTTCATTGGAAGGACTGATGTTGAAGCAGAGACTCCAATACTTTGGCCACCTGATGTGAAAAGCTGATTCATTTGAAAAGACCCTGATGCCAGGAAAGATTGAAGGCGGGAGGAGAAGGGGACGACCAAGGATGAGATGGTTGGATGGCATCACTGACTCAATGGACATGGGTTTGGGTGGACTGCGGGAGTTGGTGATGGACAGGGAGGCCTGATGTGCTGTGGTTCCTGGGGTTGCAAAGAGTCAGACACGACTGAGTGACTGAACTGAACTGAAAGTATAGAATTGAACTGAACTGAAAGAATTGGCAAACAGTAGAAATTGTACGTGGAAAGTATAGGGCTACTTAAAAATCATAAATATAGCCTAAATAAAAGGAAGTGGTTTTCTTGCTAGAAATAGACTCACAGCTCTAAAATAACATGACTCTTATGTTAAATGAACAGAAAATATTATAGTTGAAATTAGAATATACTCAGAATGTTTTTACCATTTGTCGCTCACCAAATGTTGTTTCATTCAACTGTCAGATTAAGAAAGCTCTCCTAACTGGACCATAGATCAATGGAACATAGCAGCTACTGTTTTCTTTTGGGCAAAAATATCGCCTTTTGTTGCTGATTATTAACATTCATTTTCCTTTTCAAACGTAAATCCAGTAAGCGCTGATCGCTGAATGGGTAAAGTGCACTCCTAAGTGGGTATAATTTCTGTCCTGCTTACAGATAATTTCTGAGAAGCAAAGATGTACAGCTAGTGGAGCACTGGGATAAGGGGCCTTGATTCTGAACTAACTGCCTGTGTAAAAGTCATTTCACCTCTTTGAGCCTCAGCTTCTTACCTGCAGGGAGGAGAAAGATTGAGATAAATGACCTCTGGGTTTACAGTTGGAAGTGGACAGCAACTTGTCAGTGAGTAGAAGTCTAAACTATGACTGAGCCAGGACTACTGCCATATGAGTGCTCACGGGTGACATTTTATCACTCAGTAAAATATTTAATATTTAAATTGGCAATGCTGGAGGTTATTTGGCTTAAACTGATTTTTAAAATCACTTTTCATTGTTTATATAGCTGAAGGATCAGTTTTTCATCTAAAGTTTTATAGATCCCTAACTGCTTGGCATTTTTTTTAAATAAAACTTAGAAAACATTTAAACTGTCAAACAATCTATAAACATCTATTTCTAAACTGTAAGCAAATTTAGATACAGTGAGAGTGAGTCCGAGTGGATTGTAAATTCTACCTCAGAATGCAACCTCATGCTTGTCACAGCTACTCCAGGGAGCTACTTCAGGTGGGCTCTAGGCCTTTATTGTTCTTTGATCCTCAACATTCTCACCTGTTCAGATCACTAGCACTGTACTCATATGCGATCCTATTCAAATAAAGATGAAGGTTTTGACCCATCTGCCGGATTGTGTTTCACAGTGATGATGGATTTGCAATAATCCATCCACCTCCATTGCCATGCTGTAGTGAACAGTGGCACACATTTTTTAAAGGCTTTGTTGTGGCATTAAATCAAGCTGACTGACCTTTGTGCCTCAGTCCCCCAACATCCCCTCACTGAATGTGTTAAAGAATGAGTGCATGGTTAGTTCAGTGGTTACGGTATGAAAGGTTCGGTCTGTAACTTTGATCTGCTCGAAACTGCTGAGCTATGGAGTAGAATAGTGATTCCCAGACTTTGGAGTGTCAGAGATCAGTGATATTTAGAGGAAAAAAAGTTGGGGATAGGTTTGCCAACTTTTGCTTGATGCAAACATTAAAAAATCCACAGACAGTATTAATATTGAGTCACCATAATTTATGATAGAAAGAACTTTGCTGTACTGAAAAGTTTTGAGGACAGACTCAGAATTAAAACATTACATTATTTGGTTAGTTTTATGAAAAACTTGACATTTTTGTTTCTTCATTTGGTTCAGTGAAAAGCATGTCTTAGACTGACTGCTGGCTATGCATAGCATTTTTATGTCCAAATATTTCATTGTTTTTACACTTCATGAAAAAAATCCTTGTTATAAAGCATAATGTTGATTTAAGAACCCACCCCATGAGTCACAAGAAACAGTTTGAAAAATACTGCTATGGTGTGTAGGCAACAGTACAATTACTGAGTTTAAGGTACATGACCTTTTAATTTCAGTAGTTCAGTTCAGTCATTCAGTTGTGTCCAACTCTTTGCAACCCAATGGACTGCAGCACACCAGGCCTCCCTGTCCATCACCAACTCCTGGAGTTTACTCAAACTCAAGTCCATTGAGTTGGTGATGCCACCCAACCATCTCATCCTCTGTTGTCCCCTTCTCCCCCAACCATCAATCTTTCCCGGCATTAGGGTCTTTTCAAATGAGTCAGTTCTTGGCATCAGGTGGCCAAAGTATTGGAGTTTCAGCTTCACATCAGTCCTTCCAATGAATATTCAGGACTGATTTCCTTTAAGATGGACTGGTTGGATCTCCTTGCAGTCCAAGGGACTCTCAAGGGTCTTCTTCAACACCACAGTTCAAAAGCATCAATTCTTCGGCACTCAGCTTTCTTTATAGTCCAACTCTCACATCCGTACAGTATGAATGTCAATAGAAATGACACTGAATTGTTCTTCAGTATGTTCAAACTAGTTATTTTTTCACTGATTTCATATGCTGCTGCTGCTGCTGCTAAGTCGCTTTAGTCATGTCTGACTCTGTGCAACCCTATAGACGGCAGCCCACCAGGCTCCCCCATCCCTGGGATTTTCCAGGCAAAAACACTGGAGTGGGTTGCGATTTCCTTCTCCAGTGCATGAAAGTGAAGACGCTCAGTCGTGTCTGACTCTTAGCGACCCCATGGACTGCAGCCCACCAGGCTCTTCCATCCATGGGATTTTCCAGGCAAGAGTACTGGAGTGGGGTGCCATTGCCTTCTCTGGATTTCATATGAGAATATAGTTTTATCCACTCTTTTGTTAACTCTTGATATTTGAGGTCTTAAAAGTTCTCGTCAATGCTATAGGTTAAAAAAAAATGGGATATTAATTTGATTTTGTGAGTTTTTACAAAAATATATATTCTGGATACTGATTTTCTTTGGTATCTAATCCAATGCCCCCCAACACTGTTTGCATTTTAATCATGTTTAGATATCCATGTTTATTTAAAATTTTAGATTTAGTTAATATACATACCAAAAAGTGCCCACATATGTGCAGCCTGATATCTTTCAAAAAGTGTAATCATCACCCAAATCAGAAGCAAAAGCTTCACCAGCACTCAGAGGCCCCCCCTTATAAACCTCTCCAATTATTACCCACACATCCCTTCCTCAAAGTGAAAGCCATTCAGTTGTGTCTCAGTTGTGTCCAACTCTTTGCAACCCCAGGAACTAGTCCGTGGAATTGTCCAGGCTGGAATATTAAAGTGGGTAGCCTTTCCCTGCTCCAGGGGGTCTTCCCAACTCAGGGATTGAACCCAGTCTCCCACATTACAGGCAGATTCTTTATCAGCTGAGCCACATGGGAAGCCCAAAGAATACTGGAGTGGGTAGCCTATCCCTTCTCCAGCAGATCTTCCTGACCCAGGAATCAAACTGGGTCTCCTGCATTGCAGGCCGATTCTTTACCAGCTGAGCCACATGGGAAGCCCAAAGAATACTGGAGTGGGTAGCCTATCCCTTCTCCAGTGGATCTTCCTGACCCAGGAATCAAACTGGGGTCTCCTGCATTGCAGGCAGATTCTTTACCAACTGAGCTACCAGGGAAGCACCTCCTTCCTCAAAGGTAACCATTATTCTGATTTCAATCACCATAGACTAACTTTTAACATTTACATAAATGAGCTTACGGAGTAAATTTGAATGTATTTTGATGTTTAGCCATTATATATTTTATTTAGTCAGATATGTTTATCTTTCCTTTATGTCTTTGTAACTTAAGAAAGCTTCTCATCTGGAACTCAAGTTGTCTTTTAAATAGATTTGCAGTTTTAATTTCCACATTTAATTCCCTAACCCATCTGATCTTTTCCTTATATGAAGTAGGAATATAATTTTTTTCTTTCTGAAAAGCAAAATGTACCTGAAGTGCCTTGAACAGAGCCCTTCCCCAGTGATTCATGACATGCCATAGGACTACCTATTCTGTATTGTTACTTTATTTGTATACCCTTGTTAAAAGAACATGCTTTTATTATTTTTAATATTTTGATAGATGTAGCCCAAAGTTCTCTCCTAACACTGTCCTGTAAAAAAAATTCTTGATATTCATACAGCTTTCCAAAGTGAATCTTGTAGTTAGTTTGTCAAGTTCTTTGAGAATACTTATTGGTATTGGAATTGATTGGAATTGCGGGCTTCCCAGGTGGTGCAGTGGTGAAGAATCTGCCTGACTACACAGGAGACATGGGTTCGATCTCTGGGTCAGGAAGATCCCTTGGAGTAGGAAATGGCAACCCACTCCAATATTCTTTCCTGGAAAATTCCATGGACAGAGAAGCCTGGCAGGCTGCAGTCCATTAGGGAGAGAAAAATATTTTTTTAAACGTTGAATCATAACCATGAGTTGATTTGTTTTTCTAATAACTTAACAGCATTTCTCACTGTCTTATTGTTTCTTTGCTCTGAGTTACATGTGTTGTCTTTCTTTTCTCTGGATGCAGGCATTCCCATGTGCTGTGTCTCTCTTGTTTGTGAGTTCCCTTTCCTAGATCATCACCCCATTTCTGAGCCCCTCCATGTATACCCTCAATTGTGGACATTTCCCCTTGTAGCCTTACCTAGGCACTGTCACTGTCCCTGAGCAAGGTCTTATGTTTGTGTTTTGTCTCTGGTTTTTTTGGATTTAAACATTGTAACTAGGCAGTGACACATCATATGACACAGATCCAAGGTTCTGGAATTCCATGGGAAGCTATTTGCAACCATGGCTTGGGTGGACAATTTGCTTACCAGGTCCTATATTCTCACAGGAAGCACACCTTGGGGCCTAGGCATAGTTAAGAATTACATCATTTTGGTTTTCCACCACAGGGATGAGATTTGTAACTCTTAACGCTCATCCTCACATTTGTGTTGAAGTACAGATTCCATGCTTCTGTTTACTCCCAGGATCTCCCAGGATACCATAAGCTGCCAGAACTCAGCCTAAAATCACTACATTTCTGACACCTGGGTATTTCTCATTATTCCTTTCATCCAGCTTATTTACATAAAAATAGAGTTTATATGTTTTATCTAGTATTTTATTGTTGGAATGGAAGTGAGGACTTAAATCCTTAATTGTACTTAATATGTCATCTTGACTTAAAAATACCTATGGCTGATTCATGTTGAGGTTTGACAGGAAACAACAAAATTCTGTAAAGCAATTATCCTTCAATAAAAAAATAAACCAAAAATAAACAAATAAAAATTTCCTGACCACCCCCCTGCAAAAAAATTCTCCACAGTGTTCCCCTCATACAGACATGGAAAGAAATTATTTACAGGATGTCTACATAAGAACACATTGTGTTTCTTACCATAAATCTTGTAACTGAAAGTTTTTTCTCAGTACAGGTAGATTATGGCCCAATTTGTCTCTCATTTCTAGCACCTGTAGATACAGCATCTTGGATGTCCTGCAGTTAAAAATATTCCTTTTTTTTGTCTCTCTTGACTATTAATCTTTTTTAAAGTGACTCTCTCAACTATTAATTTTATATTTCTGCATTATATAAATTTTTGATAGAATGAAGTGGCATATAAATAAAATGCTCATAATTATTATTTTATTAGCATGTCTATCAATAGTAGCAGATTATGACCTGAAGAAAAATAAAAATGGTATTTCTCTTTGAATATGTATGGAGTGTGATAGCTTTTTTTTACTGTAGCTGCTGCTTAAAAAGTGCTGATTGAGTGAAGAATTAAGCATGGGGAGTGTGACTCTCTCCACAAGCCTTTACTTATTCTTCCCTGTTTCATCTATATGTCAGGCAGGCCGAGGGTAAGTGTTATTGTAGAGGATAATGTCACGTGGAGCTACATTTTCCTTACTAGAGCAAACGAAGAATCCAGACTCACTGTCAATTTCATTTAGCCTTCTTCCTCATGTATCTCCATTAGAAACCTGACTTGTTTTTTGTCACTTATTATAAAACATTTCTCAAAAAATATTACATGTTCAAATGCTATTGTGGGCCTTGAGTACACTGAATGAACAAGACATGGTCTTTGTCTCAAGGACCTTTTGGGTTAGTGGTGGAAGAGCACATGTTGGCAGGTGGTTTAAGCTTTATTGGGCAGCTGTGCTGGCACAAGTGGCCCACTGAGAAGGCTGAAAGCACACAGACGGAAGGGACAGGGGAGAAGCACAGTGGTACTCCAGGCACTGTTGTAGCAAAGGGTCAGACTGGGCCAAGTGAGAGTTCAAGGGGCTAGGTCTTTGTGTTAGGAACTGACGGGTACCCGGTCCATGAGCAGAGTTCAGAGTTCCAAGGGCGAGAGTTGAAAAAGTGCATATAACTCGCTCACTCGCTCTCTTTCTGCCGCAATCTTGGTTCCGCGTTTCCCGCACAGAATGCCCGGTGAAGCCACAGAAACCGTCCCTGCTACAGAGCAGGAGTTGCCACAGCCCCAGGCTGAGACAGGGTCTGGAACAGAATCTGATAGTGATGAATCAGGACCAGAGCTTGAGGAACAGGATTCTACACAGGCAACCACACAACAAGCTCAGCTGGCAGCAGCAGCTGAAATCGATGAAGAACCAGTCAGTAAAGCAAAACAGAGTCGGAGTGAAAAGAAGGCACGGAAGGCTATGTCCAAACTGGGTCTACGACAGGTTACAGGGGTAACTAGAGTCACTATCCGGAAATCTAAGAATATCCTTTTTGTCATCACAAAACCAGATGTGTACAAGAGCCCAGCTTCAGATAACTACATTGTTTTTGGGGAAGCCAAGATTGAGGATTTATCTCAGCAAGCACAGTTAGCAGCTGCTGAGAAATTCAAAGTTCAAGGTGAAGCTGTCTCAAACATCCAAGAAAACACACAGACTCCAACTCTACAAGAGGAGAGTGAAGAGGAAGAGGTTGATGAAACAGGTGTGGAACTTAAGGACATAGAATTGGTCATGTCACAAGCAAATGTGTCGAGAGCAAAGGCAGTCCGAGCCCTGAAGAACAACAGTAATGATATTGTAAATGCTATTATGGAATTAATGATGTAACCATCTGAAAAGAGGACCTTTTTTTGGTGTTTCAAAAGAGTAACTGCAGCTGGGTTTGAAATTTGTTCTGTTTCTATTATTAATAAAGTTATGGCTTCTTGTTGGATTTCACCTTTTTCTCAAGCGCACATGGGACCTTCTCCAGGATAGATCACATCCTGGGCCATAAATCTGGCCTTGGTAAATTCAAAAATATCGAAATCATTCCAAGCATCTTTTCTGACCACAATGCAGTGAGATTACATATCAATTACAGGAGAAAACCATTCAAAACTTCCAACATATGGAGGCTCAACAACACACTCCTGAATAACCAACAAATCACAGAAGAAATCAAAAAAGAAATTAAAATATGCATAGAAATGAATGAAAATGAAAACACAACAACCCAAAACCTATGGGACACAGTAAAAGCAGTGCTAAGGGGAAAGTTCATAGCAATACAAGCTCACCTCAGAAAACAAGAAAAAAGTCAAATAAATAACCTTACTTTACACCTAAAGCAACTAGAAATGGAAGAGATGCAGAAGCCCAGGTCTAGTAGAAGGAAAGAAATCTTCAAGATCAGGGCAGAAATAAATGCAAAGGAAACAAAAGAGACCATAGCAAAAATCAACAAAGCCAAGAGCTGGTTCTTTGAGAAGATAAATAAGATTGACAAACCATTAGCCAGACTCATCAAGAAACAAAGGGAGAAGAACCAAATCAACAGAATTAGAAATGAAAACGGAGAGATCACAACAGAAAACACAGAAATACAAAGGATCATAAGAGACTATTACCAGCAACTATATGCAAATAAACTGGACAACCTGGATGAAATGGACAAATTCCTAGAAAAGTACAACTTTCCAAGACTAAACCAGGAAGAGATAGATAATATTAATAGACCCATCACAAGCACGGAAATTGAAACCGTAATCAGAAATCTTCCAAAAAACAAAAGTCCAGGACCAGATGGCTTCACAGCGGAATTCTACCAAAGATCTAGAGAAGAGCTAACACCTATTCTACTCAAACTCTTCCAGAAAATTGCAGAGGAAGGTAAACTTCCAAACTCATTCTACAAGGCTACCATCACCCTAATTCCAAAACCCAACAAAGATGCCACAAAAAAAGAAAACTACAGGCCAATATCACTGATGAACATAGATGCAAAAATCCTTAACAAAATTCTAGCAAATAGAATCCAACAACACATTAAAAAGATCATACATCATGATCAAGTAGGCTTTATACCAGGGATACAAGGATTCTTCAGTATTCGCAAATCAATCAATGTAATACACCACATCAACAAATTGTAAAATAAAAACCAAATGATTATCTCAATAGATGCAGAGAAAGCCTTTGACAAAATTCAGCATCCATTTATGATTAAAACACTCCAAAAAGCAGGAATAGAAGGAACATACCTCAACATAATAAAAGCTATACATCACTAAACCCACAGCAAACATTATCCTCAATGGTGAAAAACTGAAAGCATTTCCCCTGAAGTAAGGAACAAGACAAGGGTGCCCACTCTCACCGCTACTATTCAACATAGTTTTGGAAGTCTTGGCCACGGCAGTCAGAGCAGATAAAGATATAAAAGCGATCCAGATTGGAAAAGAAGAAGTAAAACTCTCTCTGTTTGCAGATGACATGATCCTCTACATAGAAAACCCTAAAGACTCTACAAGAAAATTACTAGAGCTAATCAGTGAATATAGTAAAGTTTCAGGATACAATATCAACACACAGAAATCCCTGGCATTCCTATACACTAACAATGAGAAAACAGAAAGAGAAATTAAGGAAACAATTCCATTCACCATGGAAACAAAAAGAATAAAATACTTAGGAGTATTTCTACCTAAAGAAACAAAAGACTTGTATATAGAAAACTATAAAACACTGATGAAAGAAATCAAAGAGGACACAAATAGATGGAGAAATGTGCCGTGTTCGTGGATTGGAAGAATCAATATAGTGAAAATGAGTATGCTACCCAAAGCAATCTATAGATTCAATGCAATTCCTATCAAGCTACCAGAGGCCTTTTCCAGAGAATTAGAACAAATAATTTCACAATTTGTATGGAAATACAAAAAACCTCATATAGCCAAAGCAATCTTGAGAAAGAAGAATGGAACTGGAGGAATCAACCTACCTGACTTTAGGCTATACTACAAATCCACAGTCATTAAGACAGTATGGTACTGGCACAAAGACAGAAATATAGATCAATGGAACAGAATAGAAAGCCCAGAGATAAATCCACGCATCTATGGACACCTTATCTTTGACAAAGGAGGCATGAATATACAATGGAGAAAGGACAACCTCTTTAACAAGTGGTGCTGGTAAAACTGGACAGCCACTTGTAAAAGAATGAAACTAGAACACTTTCTAACACCATACACAAAAATAAACTCAAAATGGATCAAAGATCTAAGCATAAGACCAGAAACTATAAAACTCCTAGAGGATAACATAGGCAAAACACTCTCTGACATAAACCAAAGCGGGATCCTCTATGACCCACTTCCCAGAATATCGGAAATAAAAGCATGAATACACAAATGGGACCTAATTAAAATTAAAAGGTTCTGCACAACAAAGGAAACTATAAGCAAGGTGAAAAGACAGCCTTCAGAATTGGAGAAAATAATATCCAATGAAACAACGGACAAGCAATTAATCTCAAAAATATACAAGCAACTCCTGCAGCTCCATTCTAGAAAAATAAATGACCCAATCAAAAAGTGGCCCAAAGAACTTAACAGACATTTCTCCAAAGAAGACATAAAAATGGCTAACAAACACATGAAAAGATGCTCAGCATCACTCATTATCAGAGAAATGCAAATCAAAACCACAATGAGGTACCACTTTACACCAGTCAGAATGGCTGCCATCCAAAAATCTACAAGCAATAAATGCTGGAGAGGATGTGGAGAAAAGGGAACCCTCTTACACTGTTGGTGGGAATGCAAACTAGTACAGCCACTATGGAAAACAGTGTGGAGGTTCCTTAAAAAGCTGCAAATAGAACTGCCATATGACCCAGCAATCCCACTGCTGGGCATACACACCGAGGAATCCAGAATTGAAAGAGACACGTGTACCCCACTGTTCATCACTGCATTGTTTACAATAGCCAGGACATGGAAGCAACCTAGATGCCCATCAACTGACGAATGGATAAGAAAGGTGTGGTACATATACACAATGGAATATTACTCAGCATTAAAAAAAAATTCATTTGAATCAGTTCTACTCAGGTGGATGGAACTGGAGCCTATTATCCAGAGTGAAGTAAGCCAGAAGGAAAAACAACAATACAGTATACTAACGCATATATATGGAATTTAGAAAGATGGTAACGAGAACCTTGCATGCGAGACAGCAAAGGGAACGCAGATGTATAGAACAGACACGTGGACTCTGTGGAACAGGGCAAGGGTGGGATGATATGGGAGAACTGCATTGAAACATGTTAATTACCATATGTGAAATCAATCGCCAGCCCAGGGTTGATGCTCCAGGCTGGTGCACCGGGATGTCCCAGGGGGAGGGAGTTGGGAGGGAGGAGGGAGAGGGGTTCTGGAGGGGGAGCATGTGTGGACCCATGGCAATATCATGTCATTGTATGGCAAAACCAACACAATAAAGTAAAGAAAATTTTTAAAAAAAAGAAAAACTGCATATAAAGTCAATAAATAAATAGTTACTTGACACATTTAAAAGATGATAGTAGGGCGTTGGAGGTCAGCAAGATGCCACAGGACATGCAAGGTAGAGGCTAGAGTAAATTCTTTGGAACAGTAACGCAGGCACTACTGTCTTTGGTCTGGACCTGTCTCCCTGTACACACTGTTATGGACTGAACTGCGTCCCTGAAAAAATCATATGTTGAAGCTGTAAACCCGCAGAGATATGGCCTTTGAGGAGGTGGTTAAGATTGAGGCCATCAAGGTGGGACATTAATTCAACAGGACTGATAGCCTTGTGAGATAGAAAGAGACACAGGAAGGGACACACAGAGGACAGTTCATGTGAGGACATGTAGAGGAGGTGGTCACCCGAAAGCCAAAGAGAAAGACATGAAACCAATCCTGCTAACACCTTGAGCTTGGGCTTCCAGCAAATTGTGAGAAAATAAATTTCTGTTGTTTAAATGACTAAGTCTAGATGTTTTGTTATGGCAGTCTTAGCAGACTATTTTATATATGCTGTCTGCCTTTTTTTTCTTAAAATAATTAATCTGCTTCTGACAGTAGGTTAGTCCTTAATATCATCTGCAACGTCTTGCACTTAGTCTTTTGTATTGGTTACCAATAATCATCAAATGTATTTTTCAAAAAGTTATTTAACATCCTATTCTTGCCCTCTCTTTGCTCCTACCAGAAGGTGGTACAGTATGGTCTGAGAGCAGGGTCCCAGCTTCTTGCCCTGTGCAAACACTGGAGGTATTTTAAATGCCTTAGATCGCCCTGTCCTCACTGTAACATGGAAAGAACCTGTCGCTTTCCATTTCATCTATTTATTATTTCTTACTTTGCATTTCTATTCTCTACCTTTCTATATCCTTCTAATTTTTTCTCCTTTTTATTTTCTAAATACATCTTTGTGAGCAAAGGAGAAGGTGGTATTCTCCAATCTAACAATGGATACTTTCAAGTGTAGAGAAATTGTCATTTGTTAGAGCAAGTAATTTAAATGATATGAAAATACATCTATTTGGGACTCTAAAAAATGCCATTCTTTGACAGTTTTGGGAAGTCAGAAAAAAAATCAAGTAAAATATATCACTGCTTAAAGCTTTGATAACATTCACAGCTTCTGCCAAATCAATACACAATGAAACAGTTCCTTTCCCCATTAACATAATTATTTTATATTAATGGGTTGTTAATAACAGATGAGGCACTGCCTAGAAGTGACTTTTTTTTCTCCTGACCCAAGCCAGTAATGTTTCCCTGTAACTTTAATTTATTATTTCTAGCTCTTTCTCTGGATCTGGACATAAAATATGAAATCCAGCTTCTACCTGACACTTCCTCTAATGTCTGAAGATGACTGTATGATATACCAAATATGCCATCACAGAGCCTGTATTTTTCCATCTTGGCTAGAATGTCATGAGAGAGTTAATCATGTGCCTGGCTGAAAGTTAGACATCCATTCACTTTAATTAAATTCACATTAGTGAGACATGGAGGGCCCCAGAGAATAATTTCCCAGTTCCTTAGCTGGCTTACACCTCACTCTCCTGCCCTAATCCATCTTACTCTTGCTGGTGCTTCCATGAGTACTTGTGCTCCTACTTCAAGGACAGGAGGCTAGGACTTCCCACCCCCTAGAGTAGTTATTTTAAAAATATTTCCCCTAAACATGCCATGTATTTCCACATCAGTGTGCCTTTACATATGTTGGTCCTTCTACCTGGACTATCCTTCTCCTCTTTCGCCATTACTTTTTACAACAGAACTCAAATTTTCTGAAAAGACACCTCAATTCTCTGAGGAAGAGTTTGTTTCTGTCTGCTCCCAGATCTTGACACTTAGTTCGTGTCCTCCTTTCCACTCTGTAATGTGACTTAGTATCTGAGAAATTTCTGAAGGCAGGAACCGTGTCTTCTTTAATCTGTGTTTTCCCCATTTATTGAGTTGGCCCTCAGTAAATACTGTTTGGACACATGTTTCCTAGAGAATGAGAACAAACTCAAACAAAGCTTAAAAACCAGACATTTTTAGAAGACAACTAGTCCGATAGAAAGGAGAAAAAAGACAATAGTGGAATAAGTTGCCAGTAATACAGGAGAAAATGTTTGGGAACATAACTAACAGTCTCCGATGATTCTGTACCCAGGCGCAGAGCGTTCAAAAGGAAATCCACTGACTCATTTCCAAGGTGTATGGTAGCCATGACCGTGTCTGCTGCCAAGTGGCCTCGCTGCATACCAATGCCTGCTTGCTCATACCCCTCTGGGAAGCACAAGCCTGACAAGGCTTTGAGCTATGCTGCCCTGAATCACTCACCCCCATGGTGGGAAGTCCCTGCCTCCTGTCCTTAAGTATTAGCACATGTGCCTGTATTATGATAGCCCAACTTGTACCTCACCGTAGCTGGAATTGTGCTAATCATCTCATATCATATGTATTATTAATAGCTCTCTTCTTCTGCTTCTCCTCATGCTGATTTTCTCTTGTTTCATCAGGGTTCCTGTCTTGCTTCTCTCACCCAGTTTTTCTCTCTTCACATTTATTTCCTTTCCCTCTTTAAATTCACCTAGATCAACAGACTGACTGTAAAATTGAGGTGCTATTTGGCATTTCAGGGCTCTGAGAATGCGTCAATAACTGACACGTATAAACTTCTTTCCTTCTTGCCCTTCCCTTGCTACCTCCTTGTCTCATTTACCTATTCAGGTTATAGGAATACCCATGAGGAGGAGCATTTCCCTTACCATAGCCAACTGAATAAATGAAATGACAATAACCTAGACTCTTGTAAAGCATAAAATCAAAGGCCTTGGGAAGATAAAAAGCTGATTTACTTCCATCAAAGAGTTTGATCAAAACTGGATAATCTAGAGGTACCTAGACAGTGAACCTCATCTCCAGAGTAGTCAGAAGCACAGATGAGTCCTTCCTTCTCTCAGTGTGTTCTCACCACTGCCAGTCTAGTTGGCCTTATGTGAAGGTGGTGGAAACTGCACTTTGATGATGCTGTGTGGAGACCTGGTATCCCAGGCTGAAAGAGTAGGACTTCTCTCTACATTCAAGAAAAACCACCAGGGTTCTGTTTCACAGTGCAACTTATCTGTGAATGGAAGGAGTAGGAAGTTGTGTTCAGCAGAGAGCAAATTAACTCTAGAACTTGGTACACACGATCCAGATGCATAGATCCTTAAAGAGAGCGGGCCTGGGGTGGAGGTGTCAGGAAAGAGAATAGGATATAGTGTTTGCAAGAAGGAACCTAAGGTGGGAACAGATAGGGAGATAGCCTTTAGCACTTTTGTGCCTCAGCCTGACATTGGGATGGAGTTAGACCATTGTCTACCATTTAAATTATTGCCCTGAAACATGTCCCACAGATATAGATGTGAGCCATTATAATACAAATCCAGGATATCTGAAATGAAACCACAAGAAAATTAGACAAGATTCGAAAGTTTTTGAGACTTCAAGTGCTAGTAGGGTTAGGAACAAGGAGAATGGGGATGTTTGTACATCATTGAAGAGAATGTAAATTGGTCCATTAGTTTGGGAGGCACCTGGCAATATTTGGTAAAATTGAATATTTATGTAGTCTTCAATTCAAACATGTCCCTGCTAAGCTTCTACCCTAAAGTAGGGGTTGGCAAACTTTTACTGTAAAAGATCAGATAAACACTTTCAGTTTTGCATGCTGTATATTATCTGTCACAGCTACTCAACTCTGCAACTGTAGTATGAAAGCAGCCATTCATTGTTGTTGCTCAGTTGCTAAGTCATGTCCAGCTCTTTGCGACCTCATGTACTATAGCACATCAGGCTTCGCTGTCCTTCACTGTCTCCTAGGGTCTGCTCAAACTCATGTCTATTCAGTCAGAGATGCCATTCAACCATCTCATCCTCTGTTGTCCGTTTCTCCTCCTGCCCTCAAATCTCTCCCAGCAACACGGTCTTTTCCAATGAGCTGGCTCTTCAAACCAGGTGGCCAAAGTACTGGAGCTTCAGCTTCAGCATCACTCCTTCCAGTGAATATTCAGGGCTGATTTATTTTAGGATTGACTGGTTGGATCTCCTTGTCCAAGGGACTCTCAAGAGTCTTCAAAACCACAATTCAAAAGTGTCAGTTCTTCCGTGCTCAGCCTTCTTTTTGGTCCAACTCACATTCATACATGATTACTGGAAAAACCATAGCTTTGACTATACAGAATTTGTTGGCAAAGTGATGTCTCTGCTTTTTAATATGTTGTTTAGGTTTGTTATAGCTTTTCTTCCAAGGAGCAAGCATCTTTTAATTTCATGGCTGTAGTCACAGTCTGCAGTGATTTTGGAGCCTAAGAAAATAAAATCTGTCACTGTTTCCATTGTTTCCCAATCTGTTTGCCATGAAATGATGGGACCAGATGCCATGATGTTAGTTTTTTGAATGTTGAGGTTTTTTACACTCCTTTTTCACCTTCATCAAGAAGCTCTTTTGTTTCTTGATGCCACGAGGGTGGTGTTATCTGGATATCTGAGGTTGTTGATATTTCTCCTGGCAGTCTTGATTCTAGCTTGTGATTCATCTAGCCCACACTTGACATGAGGTACTGTGCAAATAAGTTAAATAAGCAGGGTGACAATATACAGCCTTGACCTACTCCTTTCCCAATTTGGAACCAGTCTGTTGTTCCATGTCTGGTTCTAACTCTTGCTGATAAGGTAGTTTGGTATTCCTATCTCTTTAAGAATTTTCCACAGTTTGTTGTGATCTACACAGTCAAAGGCTTTGGCATAGTCAATAAAACAGAAATAGATATTTTTCTGGAATTCTCTTGCTTTATCTATGATCCAACAGATGTTGGCAGTTTGATCTCTGATTCCTCTGCCTTTTCTAAATCCAGCTTGTACCTCTGGAAGTTCCTGGTTCACATAATGTTGAAATCTAGTTTGAAGGGTTTTGAGCATTATCTTGTTATCGTGTGAAATGAGCACAATTGTACAGTAGTTTGAACATTCTTTCGCATTGCTTTTCTTTGGGATTGGAATGAAAACTGACCTTTCCCAGTCCTGGGCCCACTGCTGAGTTTTCCAAATTTGTTGACATACTGAGTACAGCACTTTAACAGTATCGTTTCTTAGGATTTGAAATAGCTCCGTTGGAATTCCACCACCTCCACTAGCTTTGTTCTTAGTAATGCTTCCTAAGGTCCACTTTACTTCACATTCCAGGGTATCTGGCTCTAGGTGAGTGACGACACTGTCGTGATTATCCAGATCATTAAGGCCTTTTTTGTATAGTTCTTCTGTGTATTCTTGCCACCTCTTCTTAATCTCTTCTGTTTCTGTCAGGTTCTTGCTGTTTTCTGTCCTTTATTGTGCGCATCTTTACATGAAATGTTCCCTTGGTAACTCCAGTTTTCTTGAAGAAATCTCTAGTCTTTCCCATTCTATTGTTTTCCTCTGTTTCCTTGCTTTGTTCACTTAAGAAGGCTTTCTTATCTCTTCTTGCTGTTTTCTGGAACTCAGCATTCAATTGGAAATATCTTTCCCTTTCTCTCTTGCCTTTTGCTTCTCTTCTTTCCTCAGCTCTCTGTAAGGCCTCCTCAGACAACCATTTTGCCTTCTTGCATTTCTTTTTCTTTGGGATGGTTTTGGTCACTGTCTCCTGTACAGTGTTACTATCCTCTGTCCATAGCTCTTTTTTTTTTTAAAGTAATGCCTCTGCTTTTTATTTTTCTTTTTCTTTTTTTTATTAGTTTTGCCAAACAATGACATGGTATCACCATGGGTTTACATATGCTCCCCCTCCAGAACCCCCCTCCCTCCTCCTTCCCCCCAGGAAATCTCGTTGCACCAGCCCCGAGCATCAATCCTGGGCTGGTGATTGATTAGACATATGATAATTAACATGTTTCAATGCCATTCTCCCATATCATCCCACCCTTTCCCTCATCCACAGAGTCCACGAGTCTATTCTATACATCTGCGTTCCTTTTGCTGCCTCGCATGCTGGGTTCTCGTTACCGTCTTTCTAAATTCCATATATATGCATTAATATACTGTATTGTTGTTTTTGCTTCTGGCTTACTTCACTCTGGATAATGGGCTCCAGTTTCGCCCATCTAAGTAGAACTGATTCAAATGAATTTTTTTTTAATGCTGAGTAATATTCCATTGTGTATATGAACCGCAGCCTTCTTATCCATTCATCAGTTGATGGGCATCTAGGTTGCTTCCATGTCCTGGCTATTGTAAATAAAGCAGCGATGAACATTGGGGTACACGTGGCTCTTTCAATTCTGGTTTCCTCAGTGTATATGCCCAGCAGTGGGATTGCTGGGTGATATTATTCTCTGTCCATAGCTCTTAAGGCACTCTGTCTACCAGACCTAATCCCTTAAATCTATTTGTCACTTCCACTGTCTAACCATATGAGATTTGATTTAAGCCAAACCTGAATGATCTAGTAATTTTCTCTACTTTCTTCAATTTGAGCCTGAATTTTGCAATAAGGAGCTTCATGATTTGAGCCACAGTCAGCTACAGGTTTTTTTTTTTTCTGCTAACTATATAGAGTTTCTCCATCTTTGGTTGCAAGGAATATAATCATCTGATTTTGGTGTTGACTGTCTGGTGGTGTCCATGTGCAGAGTCATCTCTTGTGTTGAAAGTAACCGTAGACAATACATAAACAAATGAAATGGCTGTCTTCTATTAAACTTTATTTACAAATGCAGATGACAAGCCAGATTTGGCCCAAAGACATAGTTTGCTGACTCTAGATAAATACATAAGAAAAAAGGTAAATACATAAGAATGTTCATAACATCATTGTTGGCAATGGAGCAAATTAGAAATAAACTAAATGTCCATCATTAGAAAAATGGATAAATGTATTGTATATATGTGTAATGAAATAACAATATCAGACAATGAATAAATACAAGTACTTTGTATATTTCTTCTTTTAAAAATATGTATTTATTTGGCTGTACTTGGGCTTAGTTGCTTAGCAACATGTGGGATCTTATTACCCTAATCAGGGATCAGACCTGAGGCTCCTGCATTGGAAGGTGGATTCTTATCCTCTGGACCACCAGGGAAGTCCCAGCACTCTATATCATCATGGGTAAATCTCACAGTGTTTAAGCAAGAAGTATGCAGACAATGTGATGTAATTTATTTGAGTTTTACAAAATAACTGCACCAATTGTTTTAAGATATGTATATGTATAATAAAAGTATGAAAAGATTTATGGAAAAGACAAACACCAAATTTAGAATAATGATACCTATGGCAAGAGTAAGTTTAGAACTATCAAGGAAGGACACGTAGGGTACTTCAGTCAATTCAGTTCAGTCGCTCAGTCATGTCCGACTCTCTGCAACCCCGTGAACCACAGCACGCCAGGCCTCCCTGTCCATTACCAACTCCCAGAGTCCACCCACACCCATGGCCATTGAGTCGATGATGCCATCCAGCCATCTCATCGTCTATCATCCCCTTCTCCTCCTGCCCTCAATCTTTCCCAGCATCAGGGTCTTTTCCAATGAGTCAGCTCTTCGCATGAGGTGGCCCAAGTATTGGAGTTTCAGCTTCAACATCAGTCCTTCCAACGAACACCCAGGACCGATCTCCTTTAGGATGGACTGGTTGGATCTCCTTGCAGTCCAAGGGGCTCTCAAGAGTCTTCTCCAACACCACAGTTCAAGAGCATCAATTCTTTGGCATTCAGCTTTCTTTATAGTCCAGCTCTCACATCCATACATGACTACTGGAAAAACCATAGCCTTGACTAGACGGACCTTTGTTGTAAAAGTAATGTCTCTGCTTTTGAATATGCGTCTAGGTTGGTCATAACTTTCCTTCCAAGGAGTAAGCATCTTTTAATTTCATGACTGCAATCACCATCTGCAGTGATTTTGAAGCCCAGAAAAATAAAATCAGCCACTGTTTCCACTGTTTCCCCATCTATCTGCCATGAAGTGATAGGACCGGATGCCATGATCTTAGTTTTCTGAATGTTGAGCCTTAAGCCAACTTTTTCACTCTCCTCTTTCGCTTTCATCACGAGGCTCTTTAGTTCTTCTGTACTTTCTGCCATAAGGGTGATGTCATCTGCATATCTGAGGTTATTGATATTTGTCCCGTCAATCTTGATTCCAGCTTATGCTTCCTCATAGGGTACTTAAATTGAAGTTTAATGCTCGTGTAGGATCTACAAATGGTGTGTAAATGAGTGCTCATTATAGCATATCCTAGACCTTTTTCTTTGTCTCAAATATTTTATAATTAAAAACATTTTTCTAGAGTTTAAAATTTTTGAATGCCTTTGTGTTAGACTGCAGGTTTTGACCTTTTTTTTTTTTTTTTAATTGTTTTTGCCATACATTGTCATGATATCACCATGGGTTTACATATGCTTCCCCTCCGGAACCCCCCTCCCTCCTCCCTCCCCCCCGGGAAATCTCGCTGCACCAGTCCCGAGCATCAATCCTGGGCTGGCGATTGATTAGACACATGACAATTAACATGCTTCAATGCCCTTCTCCCATATCATCCCACCCTTACCCTCATCCACAAAGTCCACGAGTCTATTCTATACATCTGCGTTCCTTTTGCTGTCTCGTATGTTGGGTTCTCGTTACCGTCTTTCTAAATTCCATATATATGCGTTGATATACTATATTGTTGTTTTTGCTTCTGGCTTACTTCACTCTGGATAATGGGCTCCAGTTTCGTCCATCTGAGTAGAATTGCTTCAAATGAATTTTTTTTTTTAATGCTGAGTAATATTCCATTGTGTATATGTACCACAGCTTTCTTATCCA
>ML661891.1:19508266-19521018 GCA_007570785.1 Antilocapra americana | reverse complement strand
AGATCTTTGATCCATTTTGAGTTTATCTTTGTGTATGGTGTTAGAAAGTGATCTAGGTTTTGACCTTTTGTTGACAGACAGCTGCAATTACTTGAATCGTAATGTCTCATTCAGTGGTGCAACCTACATGCTCATCCATAGAGCCTGTTTTACAGCACTTTTAATATGATAACATTTGTGTTGGACAATGAAAATGCTTTCCCTAGCCTTGGTCTTCCAGCAGCACTTTTATTTGTAATTAGAATAGGTTGCTATGGAAAATTACTGGTTGAGAGGAGAAAGTGTTGTCAAGATTCTGTTGTTGTTTTTTTTTTCATTTATTTGTCTTTATGTACTTTACCAATACTTCAGTTTTCTAGCCCAAATTCTATGGTTTATTTGTGTTCTCTGCATTTCCTCTTTGAACATTTTGGGAAGAGATCCACTAACAGTCTTTGTCCTTTATTTCACATTTAGATGTGTGAGTTTTAGTCACCAAGCCTCAAGTTAGGTGACTTTCTAGTTCTCCAGGGAGGATGAGAAAAATTGGAAATGCCTTCTACATAGGGAATTGATTAAGTTCAGATTTTTCCCACACTGGAAAGAAGCTGATTTGGATTCACAGTCATGATATGAGTCAGCCGCAGCTGGGAACATGTTGTCCACTTACAGTGAGCTGTTCCATGCTTGGGAGAGGTGGACAGACTGACAGGGCAGGAGAGAGAAGGGCTGGGGTTTAGTGTTCAGGAACTTTTTCCATGAAGACATTCCTTGGACTACCATTCACTTTTGCATGGCCCTCAGGCACAGCTGTCTGGGAAGGACTCTTGTTTTTTTCTCTGGCCGTATATGACAAGTGGTCTCTGACTTGATAGAACTGAAGTAGCCAGGACAGATTCTAGCCTACTGGTTGTTGACATAGAAGTGAGTACCATCCGGGCGTCTCTCTCTCATATGTATCCTGTGAGGGAGGGCTGAGTTACAGTGACGACTGGAAGGCTATAGTCTGTATGCTTGTTGTTTCAAAACAGTGAGAATTCATTTCAGTGTGTTTTGGCAAGCCCTTATCCAACACACTGTCTTCCACTTTCTCCACAGCTGTTCACTCCCATACATTTCTGATCCAAAATACAAAGTGGTCCAAAAAATGTAGAACACACTGAGCTGATCTTTCCACCAGGGAGATAGCATTACAGGAAATATTAAATTATTAGAATAAGACTTTTGTGGGAAACTAAATCTTTCTGGATTTATAGAGATGATTGGTTCCCTACCTCTCTCAACAGAAGTTTATCTTCATTATTTAAAATTTGGGACCAACAAATGTGTTTTCCAACAAATATAACTGATATCTAATACATTTAATGTGGCTCATGAAAATTGAAGTGGCAGCAAATACTGAGTTAGAAATCATTAGAAATGTGAGTGAGGGCTGCACGTGTGCAGTATAGCATGTGAATTTAAACTGGTAATGAATGAAGGAGCAAAGTCTAGGAACATCTCAGCAACTCATAAGAAGACATGTTTGTAAAACATCAATAAGAAATATGTTTACTTCAAACATTACTTGAATACTAAAATTTATACAATAACTAAAATATGTTATCAAAATATTCCTTGTCAATATACCTTTCTTTGAGGTATGTACAAAAATAATTTAAAATTACCACATCAGTGCACTGTTCTAAAGCGTGGTCACCTCTTAGAAGGAGGAAGAGCACAGTGTATTGGCTAAGAGCTGTAATGTTTGGCGCTAGGATCCAACCTCACTATATAAAACCCCTGAGTAGTTTCTCTCTGAGATTTAGTTTTTGCGTCTGTAAAGAGAGTAATTGCCTCATAGATTTGTTGTGAGGATTTAATAAGATAATATAAAGCAGTTAGAGTAATACCCAATCAGTACTCAATAAATTATATTTATCATAATTACATTATATAATTGATATGCAAATGATAAAACTAAAACTGTTTTTCAAAATTGATAAATATCCCTCTATAATGTAGTTCAATATTACCCATCATTTATCATGTCACATTGCTTTTTAATATTATAAAGGTAGACAATTTACTTCGGTTCTTGATTGAAAGAACACAGAATCTGAATTAATGAGATCTGAATTTAAAAGGTTTTTTTAAAAAGTAAGTTTGGTATTTAGCATCTCCAAAGATTTTAATTAATTTTAAAGTAGCTACTGTGTACAAACAACTGTAAACTATTGTGGAGGAGGGAATACAACAAATAGGGACTCCCATAGTTATACATTATTTCTTTGAATTTATAACTTTTTAAATGTCCAAGAGAAATTTGTTGAGAAATTTAAACTGTAAACTGTGTTTCCAAATCTTGATAATCATCACTGCCCCAGGAGAATTAAATTTCATCATTGTAGGGGGAAAATTGGATTAATAGTAAAGAGACTGGGATTTTCTCATTTTTCTTAGAAGAAATTTTATATGTTTCTTGGTTGTTTGGTTTTGGTTTTGATCTCTGAGTTGGTTGACTATAAAACTCTAGAAGTAGACTGGAGGAGAAGCAGAGATAATTTTGGAGGAAGTTGGGGCTGCTCTTGGCACAGAGTCAGTGGAAATTTATTTTTCAGTTGGGGAGGAGAGTAAGGAGGATATGCAGTGTCCTCTAAACAGATGCCAGCCCCTTAACAAAATGGGTTCTCTACAGTCAGCGCTGAGACACCTCCATCCTCCTCCTTTACATGTGACTTTGCTGCAAAGAATGAGAGTGGGAAGGGAGGAAATGATTGATTCTATGGGATAGCGAGAAGTTTTTAGGGGACTGTGGCCTGAGAAACAAAGCATTGTGTGTAAAACGAAAAACTGTGTATTTCATGGGTCTTATTTGGGTCAAATTAGACAGCATGAAAGTGCTTTAAAATCAAAAGCTCCATATATGAATATGAAGAACTTCAGTGTAAAGGCCCACACTGAACTCTACAAACGTTTGCCTTTTGTGGTATTGGCAGTACCCTGTCAAGGTTCATCTGAGGATCTTGTTTTTTGGGAGCAGCTGGTGGCATAAATTCTGTGCCCATTTTGTTACAACAGAAAGTGAAGCACAAATGAAATTGAATTAGCTTGACAGAAATCTCACCAGTAACTGATTAGCAGAATTGATACTTTCAGATTAGTAGATTACTCTGCTCATGGCTCTTTCAAATTTAGTTTGTCTCACATAAATGTGTATTATGCCATATAAAAATCTCTTTTGAGAGTTTCCTCTAGTCCCAGTCTCAAACATTTGGTTTAGTGGGGCTCAAACTAAGCCGACTTCCAGGGATGAGGATGTGGCCCACATCTGCTAATGAAGGTACCACTTGTCTTTGGTCACAGTGATCGGTTCAGAATTGGGCACAAAGTACAAGGGGAGCCAGTCAGAGTTAATGATAGAAATTTGCTGATGCTATCTAAATGAGTTGACTAAACTGGTTCAGGTCGTTTCTTTTTTCAGAGGCTTTGGCATAGAATAAAGCAGATACTGGGGAAAACAGGGCTGTGAAATAAAGAGAGACACAGTGTCCTAATGATATTATGGAAAACCCTGGATCCAACTATCCTGAAGTCAGATTCAGACCTCACATTCCTAATTATATGTGTCAACGATTTTATTTCTGTGATTAATTCATTTTGAGATTGGTGTCTATCTTTTCCAACAAAAATACCCTTCTTTTAAAATTGTTTTCATTTTCCTCCCTTCCATTTCTTCTTTCCTTTTTCATTTTCCTTCCCTTTCCTTTTCATCTTTTTTTTTTTTTTTGCTTTTGCCCTTAGTTTAAAGGTCTTTAGTAAGAAACTAAATACAATCAGATCATACAAGGACTTGAAAATTAGGGTAAAAGTGTTGGACTTCATCATTTATACCCTAAAGTTTTTTAATTTTGGAAATAGCATGATAGGGATGATTCCTCTGGTAGAAATGCATGGTAGACATTGAAGAATGAGAGAGTGCATTCATGAACAAAAAGTAGCGTGTTGTTCAAACTTAGAGTGAAAAGTTCTGGCTGGCTTTTGATCATTAATCTGTTAGAATAGAGATGTAGGGATAGATGTAAATCATAATAAAAATATTTAAAGGCAACATTAGTAGAAATTGTTGACTAATGAAATAAGAGAGATAAAGGAGAATTGAAGGTGATTCTGAGGTTTTGAGTATATCTAACTGGGATTTTGATTGAAGAAAGGATTGTTATCAATTGAGAAACTGGAGAGTAAGCCAGTTGAAGGCTACAGGAGATTTTATGTTGAGTTTTATTCTTGCTGAATTTGAGTAGGAAGTCATCCTGATCAAAGTACCTTTGATACCGTAGGCCAGAACTGAGTCAAGGAAAGTAATCAGGTGAGGATAGACGTCTAAGATGTTAGATGTGGGAACAAATACAACCAGAAGGAAAAAGGAGGAGGAATGAGAAAATAGGAGAGAGGTGTCAAAGCTGAAAAGGTAGGAAGCAACCTAAAAGTTCTGTTGTTAAACCAAGGAAGACGCAAATTTTAAGGTGAAAAAAACTGATGGTATCAAATATTTCAGAAATGAAAGAGACTGCTGTCTCGGAGACCTCAATCAACTAGGCAGGTTGGTTTCTCATTCAGCCTATTTATTAAGATTTGGAGAACTTCATAAATTAAATTTTAGTAATACCTCATCAATAGTAAATGCCTAATAGAATAGAATGAAACATAAACAGAAAAACTGGAAGACAAAATGAAACATTCATAAGATCTCCTGATAGAGAAAACATTTGTAAATTTAGTAGTAGACAAAAATTCATAGAAGGAAAGGTCATTAGACCTTGTCACTTAAAAATAATAAATTGGTGAATGCAGAAAAATTACTGAATAAGAAAGTATGTATGGTAAAATATGACAGTCAGTTTTATAAAAAGCTAATGAAAAAAAAATCCCAAGAAAAGAGTACACTTAATTATATAAGTAATAATAGTAAAAAGACAGAAAATTAAGTATGGCCTATTTACTTGTTTCTTTATTGTATCCTTGAGTTAGATTCTAAGTTCCACGAAGGCAGAGCCCATTTTCATGCTCTTAACTTTTCAACTTAGTATTTAACACATTACATCTTGGGATGGGATGGGATGATGATGCTTCTTCTTAGGTAGGAATGCAAGAAGGGAAAGAGTTTGGTGTGAAGATGAACTCAGATTTCCTGTGCTGGCTTCGTGCTACAGTGGGACATCTAAGTTGAGATGTTCAGTGCCCATCCGTAAGATTCTGGAACTCAGGGGAGAAGTTCAAGCTGCAGATACAGTTTTGAGATCATCAGCATACAGTAGGTTACTGAAAATATGCAGTCTTTACCACCCAAACGAAAGTGTACAGAGAAGGGACTGGGAAAGAGTGCCAAGGAAACACAGAATTTAAGGGAAAGGAAGAAGACGTAAGGAAAAATATGATAGTATGTTTCCACAGAGTTCAGGGAGGAGACTGCTTAGGGGTGTAGGGTATGTTTCACAAAAGGATGCATAACAGGAACATAGTGAATGCTCAGAAAATGTTAACTAGTGTTATTATTACTGAAGAGTAATAGCAGGATGGCTTATTAATATGTTATTGAATTTAGCAGGGGACAGAGTGGAGATGCAAAAGGAAAGCCAACTGTCAAAGCTGTGTATAAAGCTGAAGAAGGGGAAAGGAGAAGGGAGGGCACGAGAGAGTAGTGATGAGATGGAAGTGAGGTCAAAGGAGAGGAGGAGGAGGTGATACTTTAGCCCCATTATTGTGTTCTGCCTAGTGCCAGGTCTTGTTCTTCGTGCTTTAACTGCCAGCCTCACCACAGCCCTACAAAGCATTATGTTTATCCACATTTTACAGTTGAGAAAACTTAGGAAAAAAACGTTCCAGTAACTTACCTCACATTTTCTGTTACTAAGGCGTGAACACAGATTTGACACCAGGCATTTTGATTCTTGAGTCCATGTGCTTAATCCCTTCTCTGTACAGCCCCCTAATTATGTGAGCAATCATAGTAAAGTATTTTTCTCTTTTTAAAGCCAAATCTAGAGTGCAGAAGTCTATTTCCAAGGTGATCTTAGTGCACACTGCTGTTATTTGATAGCACAGACTGCTTGGCAGTGAGTTGAAGACACCTGCAGGGCTGCAGATAGAGTATAAAGCAGTCAAGATACCAGGAAAAGCAACAGAGCCTATTTTAGAGATGGTTTTTAACCCACACCAGGGATCTGAGCAGTGGTTCCATCACATGTGACCATGACCCTCATTTATCAGATGGGGATGCAGATCTTATGAGACTTTTTAAAGTGAGAAAATTTAGAATACCCACAATTGAAGTAAATGTGAATCATTTTGATTTTAGTGTTATTTGGTATAATTCTCAATAAAAATATGAAATGATATTAAACATTTTATGGTAAGCATCTGGATAAACTTTTATTAATAAACAGCTTCTAAACACTGGCAGTTTTTCCTAAAATAATTACCACAAGAATATCAAGAAAAATGTCTTTTGTAAGGTTCAATTAATATAGTTATTTTTGTAAGGATAAGATAAGATAGTGCCTTATGGAATTGATCCCTGGGAGAGGCACTCGTTTCACAAAAGCAAAAAAAAATAAAAGTTAGTTTTGCTCTTCCACAAAGTGTTGGATTGACCATTGTTGTTATTCTGTTGCTAAGTCATGTCCTACTGTTTGTGACCCCATGATCTGCAGCACCCCAGGCTTCCCTGTCCTTCACCATCTCCCAGGGTTTGCTGAAACTCATGCCCATTGAATCAGTAATGTCATCCAACCATCTCATCCTCTGTCACCACTTCTCTTCATACCCTCAAATCTTCCCAAGCATCAGAGTACACAAGACTCAGCACTCAGGAAATTCTCATTAATCATTTTGTTTTCTCCACTGACTCTACCTCCCCACCCCACCCTCCACCCCACCAAGTAGCTTCTAATTCTCCATGAGCTATTTTTTTTATGCAGGCTTACTTAATTATATTTTATCCTAGCCCTTTCACTCTTTGAAGCCAGCTGGCATTCCAGGGTATCAAAACATTTATGCTACATAATGTATGTCTCTTTAAGGAGGGATTTTTTTTCCTATTTAGAAAATTTTAAGTTTTTTTGTTTCTGAGAAACAAATATTTGCTATTCATAACAAATCTCTTACTATAAGTAAGATAAAATGAAGATAAAATACATTATTTTCAGGGGGTACCTATGATGCTTTAGGCATACAATCCATCTGAAATAGACTGAATAACAGACTCCCAAATATGTTCCTGTCAAGTCCTTGCAAACTGTGAATGTTGCCTTATATGGCAGAAGGGGCTTGGCAAATGTAATTAAGGTTTAAGATCTTGAGGTGGAAGGTTACCCTAGGTAAGGAACCTTGTAACAGAGACTCTGGAAGAGTAAGGGTCACAGTTGAAAGTGATGTGATGATGGAAACAGAGAAGGGAGTGATGTGCTTTGAGGCTGGAGGAAGGGAATGCAAGCAAAAAAGTGACCTCTAGAAACTGAAGAAAGCATGGAGATGAGCTCTCCTTGCAGTGCATTCAGAAAGAAGCAGCCACAACAGACAATCTGTGGTGACAGTGTGATTTATTTTGGGATCCTTGGGTCACACAATATGGTTGTCTACCATAGCTATGTGACCAAGCCCCAGTAAAAACACTGACTGCCAAGGCCAGAGTGAGCTTCTCCCATTGGCAGTACTCTGTACACTGTGTATTGTCACATATCTTTGTTGGGAGAAATAAGTGCTGTTGGAATGACTCCACTGGGAGAGGACCACTGGAAGCTCATACATGGAATACTCTTGACCTGTGTGTCTCTTCCCTTTGCTGCTGTTTAATTTAGTGAATTATTCAACCTAAGAATGTTTTGGGGAAACTCAGACTTGCCTTTGGTGCCAGAAGTGGGCCCGAGGACCCCCAACATTGCATTACGTGTCAGAAGTGAGGGTGGTCTTGGGTGCTTTTTCAGTCTTTGCACTGGCTCCTAGCCCTCATGGCCCATTGATGTCTGCTAAGTTCAAGCTGTGCTGAGGTCTGGGCTCTTATGGGATGTTGTCTAAGGCTCAGTAAACAGCTATTCTCTTTCTGCCTTTGGGACTAATTGGAATAGTCCTTTTTATCTTTGCTTTCTGCTGTCATCTCCCTGCCATGTAACTATGAGCACAGAGAAGATAGGGAAATATTGGAGGTGATGGGGAGTGATCAGTTACTTTTAAAAAATGCTGTACAGTCACATTTCTCTTCTAGAAAAATAATTACTAAAACTACAAAAAGAATCCTACAAAATACTCTTTCTTTTCTAGGCAGCCTTCTCATCCTCCTCCTAACTACCCGCCTCACCATGGGTCTGCATCCTGAATGAATGTGTTCCTCAAAGACAGTAACTCCCACACACCAAGCAATATCTGGCTGTGTGGGTGAGATATTCTCCAGCCTCTCCAAAGTTGTGTAGGTAAGTCTAGCTGAAGTTAACTGCCTCCATCATCTGGGGTGTGCTGTTTGTTCCTACAGGAGGTTCTTCATCCTTGCTAAGTCACCTGTGTTGGCAACACTTTCTGTTGGGCCTCACATAACAGATCCTGAGCCACTCATTGCTTAAGGCAGTAGACAGTGTGGGCTGGGTCCTGCCGTGGAGCTACAGCCACACCTTCCTCCTCCTGAGGCTCAGTGAGAAGCCTCCGAACTGCTCATGTCATGGAGGGAAAGCAGTCTAAAAAACCCTAGGTCTTTTAGGTTCTGTGTAACTCCACCCCATGGACCCTCTCTGGTTTCTGAGGCCATCTAAGTTCTCCCTAGTTTCTAGGTTAGTAGTTATGGTTTCTATTTAGGATTGCAGTCTACCATGTGATATGATGTCCATCTTTCCCTCAAGCAAGCAGAAAGGAAAAAAAAAACAAATGGTGCAGGTGTTCTTAAGTTCTTAGAAATTCTAGGATTGAGCAATGCCCTTCATGGATTGGCTAACTGATAGGATATGGGAATTTAGGAAAGCTGCAGATGAAGAATCTTTCATATCAGGAAAAAAAAATGGAACTTGGACTACTGGGAGTGATGGTATGGATGAGAAGGAATGTAATCATTTCATCCCTGACCGAAATGGTAATATCCTCTCTCAATAAAGGATTAGAGGCAATGGATTAACCAGTTAATGGGCTAACTAATAGAAGAAACCAGGAAAATGTCCAAACAGAGTTACCAGCCATTAGGACTGCAGTAGTGGTAATATCCGAATTCCTTTTGAAATTTCTGAATTCCTTTTGAAAACTGACCACTCAAAGATTGCTCTGTAGTTACTCCTTTTCTTTTCTTTGGGGTTCCTTTTCCTAAATGGAAATTGCTACTAATAGAACTAAGGAAAAGCATTCATGTCCTCTCCTGGACAAGACTTAAAAGAACAGTCTCCCTTTCCTGAGTGGCGAGCATGATGGCAACTATAAGTATCAAAGATGTTGAGCCATGGGGTGGAGGGAAAAGTGGGGCTTCTCATGTGCCTGCTCGTATGTATTCATGTCCATAGATCCCATTTCTAAAGAGTTTTAGAGGGTTGGTGATTTGATTTTTAAATGGTAAAGAAATTCCTTCAAAGGTATAATAAGGAGAAGTCAGAGGTATTCTGGGCATGAAAGATTGGCCCAGCCCGAGGACAGAGCCATTTACCTTATGGGACCTTGTCTGGTTAGAGAAAGTCCTAATTAACTCCTGTAAGTGATCTTCCTACTTACTCAGGAGTGTGGGGCTTTATTCACTTGGCTTTGGGGCTTAACCCAAATCACTGACTCAATGGACATGAGTTTGAGCAGGCCCTGGGAGTTGGTGATGCACAGGGAAGCCTGGTGTGCTGCAGTCCATGGGGTTGCAAAGAGTCGGACGTGACTGAGCAACTGAACTGAACTGACTTGGGGCTTAACAGGATAAAATCCGAGAACTGACACTGCCCACCCTGGCACTAGTGGTGCATCATTAGTGAATTATTTGACATTTTAGCAGGCACTGGCATGTGGATTGGGGGTTTTATAAACCAGATATGAATAGCTTAGCAGTCTTTGTAAGACGTGCTTTTCCTTTGCCAAATATTTGAGAGGAAAAATTCTCCTGCAAAACTAAAACAAAAAATTTTAAAGGAGAAAGCAACATTTTATTGCTTAATGGAAAGGAGAAACTAATCTGAAAGTTTGGATTTCTGGAGAAAAGTGCTAATCTTTTTGAGTAAATGTGCGTGAGTCCTGTTTTGCATGTTGTGCATTGCTAATTCTTATACCATTTCTGACTTGAGATCTAAGTCTAAACTTAGACACTTTGAATTACTCAGATAATGGCTGTGACTGTATCTCTGTAGGATGGCTGTGGTATTTTGAGTATGGTGTTGAATTATTTTGATCATTCATGGTAATACACTCATTCAGTGTATTGTGATGCTCTCTTTCTCATCCACACTTATGTTTCTTCATGTCCTAAAGAACATTTATGACTCAAGAAATTACCATAGGTGTTTTTGTTGGAAGAAAGGAGCATTAGAAGACTGTCTATAGTCACCCTAAATTTGAGAAACTATGACTTAAGCAAAAGTTAAACAGATTTCTTTGCAGAAAGACTTCTCCAAAGTCTTCAATACAGTATGTGTATGCTGTGAATCGCTATCACTTCCCCCTTTCTCCTTTTTTTTGGGGGGGGGGGTATAATATCTGTTAGTGTTATTTAGGATACTTTTCCTATAAGAAATTTGGGAAATACTCAGTTTAAGGATTCAAGATGCAGTTGGTTCAATCATAGCTAGAGGATTTTGGCCTCTCACCAGATGACTGTGAAAGTAAATCCTTAGAACAACTATCATCTCCTTTTTTGGAAAGTCATATGAGAGAGAGATCTATTTGTCTCAGAGTGCATCATATGCCCTTTTAAAGAAAGAGGAAAATGATCCAGGGGACCCCTGAAGGGCCCTGTAATTCTCTGGCTTTAGGATGTAGACTTTTAGAACATTTTATCAGTTAATATACCTTTGAAAAGGTTAGACTAAATCTTAAAAAGCATCTTTGTTATCTACTCTTTTATAACACTTTCTCCAACAAAGTAGTGGTTAAAACAACAATAATATTATATCAGCATTTGCATGAGTCAGCACTTCAGGAGCAGTTTAGCTGGATTGTTCTGGCTAAGAGTCTCTTATGAAGCTGCAGTTAGGATATAGGCAGAGACTTCCGTCATTTTCAGCCTTTACTGGGCTTGAAAGATCTGCTTCTAAATGGTTTACCTGTGTGTCTGTTGGCAGACGAGCTCCATTCCTCACCACGTGGGCCTCTCCTTGGGCTGCTTGAGTGTCCTTGTGACATGACAGGTAGCTTCATCTACTATGAGTGATCTGAGAGAGAAAGTGAAGAGGAAGCCTTTGCTCTTTGAAGACCTAGTCTCTGAAGTCGTGTACTGTCACTTCTGCCCTATGCTATTTTTTAGAATTGAGTCAGTAAGGCTACTAAATCAAGGGGGGAGATTTAGGTTTCAGTCATTTATGGAAGATCAGTGAATGGGAGCATATTTTAAAGCCAATACAAAAGGTTGAAATAATAAGGACATGAGAAGGGGCAAGATAGGACCGTGCCCGAATTATTTAGTTCAGCATCTTTGTGACATTGTTGAGGACCTGAATTCTTCCCACTTTCTGTTCTGCCTATTTGGTGCCTTGACTTTGTGCTCCTGTTGGGCCCACACATAGTTGCCAGATGACGGGCTACCATATCCAATCACAACATCCAGCAGGAAAAATGGTTTTTGTCTTCCTTGTGACATGATTTTTGAGTAAGAAAACCTTTTCTGGAAGCTTTCACTTCAATGATTTCCTGTCTTAACTATCTGACCAGAACTGCATCACCTACTCAAATCACAGGCTCTAAGAGGAGTGGCATTGCCATGAATGGCTTACATAAATTGGGATGTGTTCCTGAGCTAGAGATCAGGAAGCTTGTCCTCAGGTGGACACGGAAATAAATTAAGAATTCCCTTTGCAAGAGAGAGAGGGAGACACTACTGGGTTGGCAATAAGCTGGTAGTTAGCTTTGGATCCTTGACCTTCCGTGATGGTCTTCTAATCACCATGCCTTGTGAGCAGGACAACGGCGCCTCTCTTGTGGAATGTAAAGGTTTATACTTTAGACAGAAGGCCAAGTCCAGGTAGCCCCTCAGTAACTCTTGATATAATGCTCATTCTAGTTAAAGGGGGTAAAAATTCAGAAAATGTAATCTCAAAATACATCTTTAATAATATTCAGCGTTGGTGGAAGAGAGGGGTCGGGGATTAAAGTCACTATTGACAAGGGGATCATGTCGTTGCTGGTGAGGTAAAGTGGGCTGTTTCTTCTCCTTTGGTGTTAGTAACTGATATAGTAAATTTGTCATTTGTTCTTATGGGAGTCTAGCATCCAAAGGGAAGTTTTGAGATGTGTATTACAAGGTCTAGTATTGCATGGATTGTCCTACATTTGTTCCCCTGCCTTTTCACACCCGCCCTTCCTTCCACTGCTCTTGCTCAGTCAGAAACTGAGGCAGGCCACTGGGGCCACAGCCCAATGCTCTTGCCCCTCTTTTATACCGAGCCCTGCAGAGCTATTCGGGGTGATTTCAGCATTGCTCACCCAAAGAACATCTCCACAGCAGTTTGTCACGTTTCATCTGTGCTCTGTTTTAGTCATTTCATGGAGTTTTTACAATTGCTCAACAATTTCTCAAGACAAATTCAGGGGCAAGTGGTGCTGGGAAAACTGGACAGCCACTTGTAAAAGAATGAAAC
>ML661891.1:19496279-19507866 GCA_007570785.1 Antilocapra americana | reverse complement strand
CATGTTAATTGTCATGTGTCTAATCAATCGCCAGCCCAGGATTGATGCTCGGGACTGGTGCAGCGAGATTTCCCGGGGGGGAGGGAGGAGGGAGGGGGGACCCGGAGGGGAAGCATATGTAAACCCATGGTGATATCATAACAATGTATGGCTAAAACAATAATTAAAAAAAAAAAAAATTCAGGGGAACAGAAAAAAGAGGAAAGAGTGGAAATAATCTTCTCTTGGGAGAAAGGCTAAACTTGCTTAGGTACAAAGATATTTGGCTAGATATTTTGCATTTAATAGGTTTCTCTCTCTCTCTCTCTCTCTCTCTCTCTCTCTCTCTCTCTCTCTTTCTTTCACGCTTCTTGCCTTTCTTTCTTTTCTTTCTTTCACTTATTTGGCTTTGAGGGCTCTGAGGGCTTCTGTTTCCCCATCATTCAGGGGCCAAGTGAGTGACTGGGAGTGGAAAACTCTGTTTGGCCCACAGAAATTGCCTTGACAAATTGAATAACAGCAGATCCAAGACACATAATTAATTCCTTAAAGATTTTGCCTGAACTGAAAATGTATAAAGATTGGTGTGCAGATTTCTCATTTCCTACAGAATGCTGTGTCAGTCATATACATGCTAAGAGAAAGGAAGATTTCTATTTAAAATCAACTTGACAGTGATTGGGGAATCTAACTTCAAAGTGTCTAAATATTTGTGGCCAGCTTAAGCTCCTCCTTACCAGCTCAAGCTCCCAGGTAAAGAGTCGGCCTGCAATGCAGGAGACCTGGTTTCAATCCCTGGGTCAGGAAGATCCTCTGGTGAAGGGAATGACAACCCACTCTAGTATTTTTGCCTGGAGATTTCCATGGACAGAGCAGCCTGGTGGGCTACAGTCCATGGGGTAACTCGCGAAGAGTTGGACATGACTGAGTGATTAACACTTTCTCACAAGCTCCTTAGACATGGCGAGGAGAGTCCTCTCCTGGAGGCCAGCCCTCTGCAGAAGTGGCTGCAGCTGTTGGCTCCAGAGGCTCCCAGGCTGACTTCATGGGGAGTGAGGTGGGGGGTGAGGGGAGTGGAGACTCAGTGACTCCCTAACCCATTGGCTTTTCCCTTCAAAATGGATTGGCAAAATTCCTTAGTATCCTTCTGTTTGCCTTTCTTTGGATCATATATTTGCTCTAAATACCATAGCACTTCATAAAATATTCATATTATTTCACAATTACATATACTTTTTTGTCAAGATTAATTTGGAACCAAAGGCATTGTAGGGCCCCCTAAGGAAGTTAAGCTGCTGGCAAAGACAGAAATAAATATGTAATATAAAATGTTAGCATCATTTGCTGAATGTTCCTTTTCCTTTTGTTGTGGAGAGGGTGGGAGCATCTCTATCATATTGGCCCTGATTGGCTCAAACTCTAGATAAGACTTTGAGAACATCTATGTCTGTCTGCCATTTATCTCTCTCTTTATAATGAAAAATATACTTATAATAGAAAATATGCATATAAAGAGTTCTGCATTAGACATAGCTTTAGAATAAATTTTGTTTGTTTGTTTTTAACTGGAATACATGCTCCAGTGAGATTTTTCAGTGAATATGTAAGCTGGGCTCATTTTAAGGAATAAGCTTCTGTTTTTTAACCTCTACATTTGTTCATTCCCGAACTGGCCACCTGAGAAGGAGCCTGTGGTCTATGGGTTCTGTCCCTGCCCCTCTTTTTGTAGTTGCCTCCCTCCACTTTACTGATCCTAAATTTGGCCATGATGCCTTGCTCAGGACTCAGGACTTAACTGTCAAGGTGCCAAAGGGAGAATTTGAGACTTCACAGCTCATAAGGAAGCATTGTGTGAGGGAAATAAAGAGAAACTTCTAGTGGAAAGATCTTAAAGGAGAAACGCATTACTTGCTTTCAGTCTTCAGACTCAAGGAAAGGCTGCATACCTTCTCCATTTCTTTTAGAACTTGAATTGAGAATCAGTTGGTTAACCCAGAAACACAGATTAATATATGATTTCAATTAAATATAAAGTCAGACTTTTTTCCTGACAAAAATGGTCTGTTTTGCCTAATTGATTTGAAACTGAGAACTTTGCCATTTTCCTTTTAAGGGTATACAGTTTCTATAAATTAAAATAGCTGAATCTGAAGCTTCAAGATTTTGAGGAATATATTTAAAGCATGTATATTATATGCCAGAAATCACAACATTTTCAGCTATTTAAATTTATGATGAAAATTCTAGATGTTAAAAATCTGTGGCATGTAGATAGTCTGCAAAATTCTTTTAGGGGATATTTGGGCAAAAGTATTTGAAGACTACTGCCTTAGAATTTCATATTATCTTAGGGTGGGGCAGAACAGGAGGAGTCCATCACAAAATTGTCAAGAAAGGAAGTCTCTGGCATTTATGCCTTCTCCTCTCTCCAGTCTGCCTTTCCTTTGAAGCTTTCCTCATGGAGATCTCTGGCAGCCAGGATTCCCCAGTCCAGGGCCCCATAACACCAGACATTTTCATAGTCCTTGCACTTCCATCCTATTCTGGGTTTCGTCTCTATAGAGCCCTGACCTCCAGGAGCAGGGATCTAATTATTCAACTCAGCTTCTATTTATTTATTTCAGTTTATTTGTTTGTTTGGTTCACTGGGTCTTAGTCACAGCACATGGGATCTTCAATCTTTGTGACAGTATGTGGGATCTTTAGTTGCAGCCTGAAGGATCTAGTTCTCCGGCCAGGGATCAGAACTGGGCTCCCTATTGGGAGCTCAGTGTCTTAGCCACTAGACTACCAGCGAAGTCCTTTTAAATGTTTCTACTAGTTTAGTGACCATTCTTCTTTGCTCATCCTGTGGTTTAGAAAGTTCCCCATCCTTTGAGTCTTGATTGGAGGCTGAGCCCATCTCACATGATAAAATCTGAAAGCTTCATATATTCCCTTTCCCACCTCCTTCTACTAAGAGATATCCCTTCTACGTACTTGACAAGTAATAACTCATGTAATCCTTAATAACAGCTACTAATATATAACCCAACTCTAATAGTCTTAAATCTAGTAATCTTCATTAATACCTGTGAAATTGGTACCATTATTATCAAATTAGGCTTCCCTGGTGGCTCAGTGGTAGAGAATCCACCTGCATTGCAGGAGACGCGATAGGTTCAACCCCTTGATTGGGAAGATCCCCTGGAGGAGGGCATGGCAACCCACTCCAGTGTTCTCGTCTGGAGAATCCCATGGACAGAGGAGCCTAGTGGGCTACAGTCCACAGGGTCGCAAAGAGTCGGACACAACTAAAGCAACTGAGCATGCACACTTTATCAAATTGATACAGTTGAGGGAACTAACTGGAGCCCACAGAGAGAAAGCAATTTGCTCATGGTCACACAGCAAGTAATTGGACAAGCCAAGCTTTGAATCCAAGGCCTCTGACTCTAGAGTCTCAATTCTAAGTCAGCATGCAAAGGCACATGGCCCAAGCTCAAACAATCAGATAGTCAGTGCAGACTGTTATTCAAGAGCTGGGGCCTCAGAGAAGCAGTGACAGGAGATTCCGCCTGGGACTGGGGAGGACCACTGTGGCCACCACTTGGACTGTCTCCGGGCAACACGCCAATGATGGCCAGTGGTAGCGACTGGGGTCCAGGGTTGGCATATACAGTGCAGCGTGGGGTGCCAGCAGGGACCCCTGGTGAGGTGTGATTGTGATTGTAGCTTGGGCCATGCAACTTTCTGTGTGGTTCTCTCTCTTTCGTGGTGGCCTGGAAAAGCTACTGTTTGTCTCTTTATCTATCTATCGTCTATAAAACTCTCCTACTGTAACTATATAGTATATAGCTCCTTACATCAGTCAGAATAGGCTCCTTCTACTTGCAACCAGGGACCCTGCTGGTGATATTTTAAAGCTGAACATGGGTGCTTTTTTCAGCTTTTGTCTTTCTTGGCTCTCAGCAAAATGACAAGCATGGAGCAGGTGCTCCAAACACATTTCTTATGTGAATAATGAGCTAATGCACAGCAAGGTGTTAGTGGGTGATAATGACTTAAGGGGTGACGCTTCTAGTAATATTAGCGTTTAGCTGCAGGCCCTTAATATCCCAAGGCACTAGTTGCAACCCACTAATGGGCCCTGAAATCAATTTAGTTGCTTGCTGCTAGCATTTTAAAAAAATGAAATAGACTCAGTGATAACAAAACAATGGAAAACAGAGTGCATCAGAGGTAGGAGGAGTAAGTATTATTTCACAAATATTTGTTTTCATTATGTTTACATTTTGTTTTTATGTGCATGTGTGGGCATATATTAGGTTGTGTTGCTACCATGAGCCAGAAAGATTTGAAAACCGTAGTTGTAGGGTGGATGTTACTACTGGTCAGTGTCACATCTCCTGGCAGATGTGACAAGAGGAAAGGACTGGGAGACAGGGTTCGGAATTGCCTCAGTAATTATCTGTATCATAAACATAAGACAGGCCCAAGATACGTGTGAATATTCACTCATACTCTTTAAAGAGGAGAGAGAAGGCAACAGTTTACAGGTAACCTCTCACTCACTTTCCCTTCACACAAATCCTTTTTAAACAAAGCCTATTTCACATTCATCTCTTCTCAGCTACAAAGTACCTATGCCTATGTGAAAGGCTGGTAAACCAGTAAGTTCTAATGTTCAGTACTCATAAACAGTTTCCATATTATATAATCAGTGTATTTCCACATATAAAATATTGACAGTAATATGCCAACGTATCTGTATCTATCGTCTGCCCCCCTTCAGCTTAATTCATTTGTGCACTTTACAACTTAAACAAGTTTTGCATGTGTGTATGTGTGTGTGTGTGTGTGCACCCCTGATGAAAATGTACACCCAGGTGGCCAGTATTATGCTTCTGATCTGTGTCCTTAGGCAAGACTGCCTGAAGTTTGAGAAGGCTGTCTTCAGTGAGGGGACTGGGAAAGATTACCAAAGAAATACACACACTCAAACACACGACAGCAACCATGGAGCTGCAGTTGCAGAGAGAAGCTCTTGTACCCCGGTGCTCTTGAGCTCCACTTCCCAAGATGAGGCTGTGCTTTCACGTGTGTCTGTGATCACCTCTTGCAGTTACCCAGGCCACTCCAGCCATTTTTTTACTGGGGCTGGTGTCTTAGCTCAGGTTCCCTTGAGACTGATGCTGAGTGACAATTCATGGGCAGATAATTAACTAAGGAAGTACTCCCAAGAGAAGCTGAAAGGAAGTAGAGAAAGCGATGTAAGAGAAGAGGGAGTAAGCTGTGATTTCAGACAGCCTATGGAAGGGAGCTTCACCTCAGAGCTCTCTTGACCTGAGATCAGAAAGCTGGCCTTTGGTAGCCCATCAGCCACTGGTTCAGGGCTCAGAGGGATGCACACTCCCACGCATGTCCAGCTTTCTGACTGTACAGCTCAATAGCCGGAGGGAGTCTTTGAAAGAATAATCATCGATAAGGCCGCAGAAAGCAATCAACAAGAACGCCAGCACAAAAGGGGTGCAGAAATGGCCAAAAGGATCCAAGGTCATCGGCCTGGAGTGATAGTATTTGCTAGCCCTGGTTTGAGTGGTTGATTATCTATGTCTTAAAGTGAGAAAGTGAAAGTGTTAGTTGCTCAGTCACGTCCAACTCTTTGCGACCCCACGTGCTGTAGCCAGCTAGGCTCCTCTGTCTATGAAATTCTTCAGGCAAGAATACTGGAAGGGTAGCCATTCTCTTCTCCAGGGATCAAACCCGGGTCTCCTGCATTGTAAGTGGATTCTTTGCCATCTGAGCCACCAGGAAGCCTATGTTTACAATTAAAAGGACTTCTGTTTATGCATGGACATAGTTCAAGAGAATAATCAAAAAGAGCAAGATTTTTATGAAAATGGAAAGACCACTCCCTGAGAGCAACTTTAGGGCATATCAGAGAAATGTTCTGATATCATATCATATCAGTTCATATCAGAGAAAGTTACATGTTTAAACTTCTTAAGCTTCTCCAACCACCTAAGATGGAACTAGTCTGCCTTAAAGATGTATTCTGTAAGCAGAGAGGAACAGAAGCCAAGAACTCACTTTTGCAGTAAGTGCTTCAGCTAAAGACACACCAGCCCTTATGCTCAGAAGGCTCTTTATGCTGATCCTCGGACCTGCAGTGGGGATGTGGCCCTTAGCCAAGAGCCCACTTTTGCACCTGATTGCCATTTCCATTTAGTTTTTTGTCTACCAGTGGACTCAATTCTAAAAGTACTGTTGACCCCTGAAGAATCTTATTATGCCTATGGATGGTTACATTCCATTTATCTCCTAATTCAGACTAGGCATGCTTTTAATTTTTAGAGTAAATCTGTGGCTTGACTTGAATTTATGATCCCTCATCCATCGAAAGGTAACTTTAAGTGGCGATGTTATTTCAATGCGAAGTGTCTTCTACTTCCCTTATCTTGCCCTACCCTTTTGTCTTGGTAGTAATAGCACCATCCCTGTAATCAGAGCCAAAGATGGGAAAAGAATAGAACTTGTGGAGAAGAAAATCTTGTTTTTAGCACGCATCCCTTCTCTTCCTCTCTACTTTCTATTAGCTCCTTCTATTGGCTTCTGGTTCTCTTCTGGTCATTTGGTGTCCCCATCTTATCCCTTTGTCATGTAGTGCATTGAAATGTAGACTCACATCATCTGGGAAGATATCTGTTTGAATCTTTTTAAACTTCCTTTTCTTCCATCAGAAGTAACCTATCCTGAGTTCTGTTTATTCAAGGTTGTTCTTTCTGCTAGGTGAGAGCTTGATGGTCTTGTCACCTAGTCTTTGGCAATAGATTAAAGACAACATGCTAATTCTTCATCTCCTGAAAACACCTGCAAATTTTAAGGGGAATATTCTTATGACTCCCTCAATAATGAGGCAGTATAGGAGAAAGTGAAATCTTACCTTTGGAATTATGGCCATTGGATCAAATCCATCTCTCTTCCTTATTTCCTAAGAGATCATCCATAGTTCCTTAACCTCTCTGAACGTGCCTAATCTACGTTTTCACATCCATAAAAAAAGGATGCTAGCACTTGTCTTCCGTATTTTTGGAGCTATTTAATTAAAAATTACAAAGAGTACCCAGGTTAGTGTCTGATATACAGTAGGTACCTTACAAATTATAGTTAATATAGTAACAATATTGTAAACCAACTTATAAAACAATATTGTATTGTTTTGTATTTTTATTGTAAATACAAATGTTGTAAAATGATATTGTAACTCCAAGTAATGCTGGTAATCTTAATGAACAAATATTTCTTAGATACTCTGTATAGAAGGAAAGAAATAAGTTGTAGCTCTTAAATTAGATTCTCCTTCATCTATGCACAATACTAGGTCTTGTCTAGTCTATATCTTCTAGTCAACTATCCATTCATTTATATTAACTCATTTATGTGTTTCCACGGGGTCCCAAAGAGTCAGTAATGACTGAGCTAATAACACTTTCACTGGGTGCTAAAGGCTAGGCTGAAGGACACAGGCCCATCCTGGCATGTAGTTGAGTGTGGGTTTTTTAATAAAAAGTCTAGGTATTTTGGATATTAAAAAGACAAGAAAGAGACTATCTCAATCGTCTCTGAAGTTTGTCCTTGAATATCCAGAGTCAAACAAAAGAGACACATCTATATTCTAAAGTTGAGCAAGAGACAATTTTCAGAGCTATAGAAAGAACAGACTGTAAGTCAAGCTCTAAAGGTGGGTAGGGCAGTATATGGACACAGTAATCTGCATCAGATCAGTAGTCAAGGGCACCAGATGAACAGAGAGAAGAACAAGGCTCTGAGTGGGTGAGGTGAGGAGGTTCAACAAGCAAGTCCATGTCTGCTTGAAATGTGACCTGGGAGACCGCAGCCAGTTTGCTGTGGTGGTTTCGGTCACTTATGGGGGCTACACCAAATTGGATGAAGGAGTCACAGAGAAGAGGCTGGTGGACCAAGAGCAGAAGAAAAAGGCTGCAGAGTATTGCTATAGCAACGTGTACCAATTCATCAGCTGGGAAGAAAATTAAAGTGGCCAAAAGGTTTCAGATCTGGTCTACTTTAAGTACTGGCTATTCTAGCATAAAATTTACCATTTCAGAGAAGCTTAATGTACTAGATTGACATCTTCATAAGGCAGATGGGGCAGTGCTTTCACCCAAACTCTGGAGGCAGAAAGAGAGGACATTGCATTTTGTCCTTGCCTCTTATCAGCTGTGTACCTTTTGGCAAATGATTTGGGTTCCCACAACTAAGTTATGTTATGTGTAAAATAGGGTGAAGACTAGAATTTGTTCATGAGATGGTTTTGGACACTGAATGAAAGGCTGCTTGGATATGTCTTAGCACCGTGCTTGGCGCATAGTAGCTAGGCAAGGAGTATAAGTTATTTTGAGTTTGGATTCTACATGTATGTCTAGAGGTCTCCTCAAGCTTATATAATCTGACCTGTCATATAATTGTGCCTATTTTTATGTCTTTAGCTGGTCATAAAAATAACTTAGACCCTATGACTAAAGCCAAAAAGAAGTCAAATTGAGCCTGAAGAATAGCAGCACACTTATGACCCATTTAATCTCTTTGACATCTCATTTTCTCTCTTACTTGCGAATTATTTATGTGATCTGTACTTTGGGAAAGAAGTCCAAACACATCTCTGTCTCTCTCAGACTCCTGGAGGAGCAGTCCAGGGTCCCAAAGGATTCCTGCTTCCTAGTACATGCTTCCTCAGGGTTTGTCTGGGTGGATGGCATTGGAAGTGTGGATAACACCCATGCAGATACTTGGGTTTTATTGGGTAGAACTAGTGAATAGGTAATGTTTCCTGGGAAACGCATAACTAAAAATACAAAATAAAGAAAGTAAATAGGTCCTTGTTCATCATTTTACTCAGAAAAATTCATCAAGTAGCATCTATGTGGCAGACACCACTCTGCACACTGGAGGTACTCAGAACAGTGGGTAAAGGGATGGTTTCTAGAATAAGGAACCAGTGTCACTGCAGTGCTAATTAGAACTGACCCTGATGGTGATTAAGTAGCATCCTGGAGGTGCTCTTCTCTGCCAGGTGATGCCTGGTGCCAGGTGGTACCTTTCCTAAGTATCCAGGACCAAGAAGGGGCTGGGGTGGTGGGAGGCCATTTGGGAGATGCACAACAGGAGCTATACATGGACTTATTAGAAATTATAATTTAATGTCTGGAAACCTGTGGTTTAGAAACCTGAGTATACTAATGTATTCTGGCAGTGACAAGATAGACAAGGTTCCTTCCTCCCGGGGCTTTCTTTTCAAGAGTTAGCCATCAGAGGGCCTGGGGCTTTGATGGTGCCAAGTAGCGTCAAGACTTCCCAGGTGTGCTAGTGGTAAAGAAGCCTCCTGCCAATGCAGGAGACATAACAGACACAAGTTCGATCCCTGGACCAGGAAGATCCCCTGGAGGAGGGCTTGGCAACCCACTCTAGAATTCTTGCCTGGAGAGTCCCATGCACAGAGGAGTCTGGAAGGCTACAGTCCATGGGGTTGCAAAGAGTTGGATATGACTGAAGTTAAGCATTCCATAGAGTTGCAAGAGTTGGACAAGACTGAAGAGTTAGCATGCACTAGACCCACACGTGGCAACATTCTTATCCTTAGCACCTTTCATATTTTTTGAATTTTATCTTTGACACCATTTATGCTGCTAAGTCGCTTCAATCGTGTCCGACTCTGTGCGACCCCATAGATGGCAGCCCACCAGGCTCCCCCGTCCCTGGGACTCTCCAGGCAAGAACTGGAGTGGGTTGCCATTTCCTTCTCCAATGCATGAAAGTGAAAAGGGAAAGTGAAGTCACTCAGTCGTGTCCGACTCTTAGCGACCCCTTGGACTACAGCCCACCAGGCCCCTCCATCCATGGGATTGTCCAAGCAAGAGGACTGGAGTGGGTTGCCATTGCCTTCTCTGTGATACCATTTATAATTTACTTCAAATTTCTTTTCATGGAGAAAGCCAGTTATGATAAGTATGTGAGTCCTTCTGAATTTTTCAGTTCTTAAGGTATTTTTTGTTATAAGGGCACTCTGCTAAACTATCCTGCATAATAAAAACAGGAGACAACTAATTCCCACACACTGGCCCTTTGTGATATTCCCTGAGAGAACTCTGATTATAGAAAAAAGATGATTTAACTTAAACTCTTATAGAAAAGTGGCAAGTGTTTTTTATTCAGTCTATATTTGTAAACATTTAAAATGCTTCCATGCCAGAAACTTTTTTAAATGAATGTTATCTTTTGTTGGTATCCAGACTGAAAATTCAGGGAGATAAATGGGCATTTTAACCATTAATTTTGCTAGCTGAAGATAATTGAATTTAAGGAAATGAAAAATATAACATCACTCTGAAAGTGAAAGTGGTAGTCACTCAGACATATCTGACTCTTTGCAACCCCATGGACTATATAGCCTGCCAGGCTTTTCTGTCCACTGACTTCTCTAGGCAAGAATAATGGAGTGGGTAGCTATTCCTTCTCCAGGGGATCTTTCTGACCCAGGAATCAAGCCCGAATTTCCTGCATTGCAGGCAGATTCTTTATCATCAGAGCCACCAGGGAAGCCCACTCTGTGTCTGCATGCTCAGTCACTTCAGGCGTGTCTGACTCTTTGCAACCCCATGGACTGTAGCCCACCAGGCTCCTCTGTTTATGGGATTCTCCAGGCAAGAATACTGGACTGAGTTGCCATGCTTCTTCCAGGGGATCTTCCCGATCTAGGGATCAAACCCGTGACTCTCATGTCTCCTGCATTGGCAGGCAGGTTCTTTACCACTAGCGCCACCTGGGAAGCTCGAAACCTGCTCTAGTCTACAACAAATTCAGTAATTTATATTCTCTTGTATTATATGTATTATATGGTAATAGCAAATTACATTGTGCCCTTCTGAGACTTACTAAGTCAGTCCTATACATGAGAAGAAAGAAGTCCCAAATTAAGCTGTGTTCCAGACATTTAATCATAAATGCCTACTTAATCCACAAAAGATGAATTTTATGGTTAGAGTTGCAGGTATGATAATGCAATGATGGCAGAGCTGTGTGTATCCAGTTGCGCCTCCCATGCTCATCACAAAACTGTCAGATGAATTGTTACTGCTAGATCTGTTATCTGGCATTGATAAAGGCTGAGAGAACACAGCTTGGCATTGAAGCTCTGGGTGGAATTTGTATTAGAAAATGAGAACTTTGACATGTAGATGGGATACATTTGATATGTAAACCATTACAAAAGTATAAGTGGGGATTCACACAAAAGTACATTCCTGCTGTAACCGGCTGTTCAAGTATCTCTCTTTTCTTTTAGTGGTTTTTAGATCATAAAGTCCTAGAAGCCTAACATGTTTGCTTCACACGGGGAGAGCAAATTTACACACCAATCCATTTCCCATGGGATCTTGAGCTGCTAAACACAGTTATAGAGAAGCAAATCTTATTTCACTTTGTAAGTGCATAAAGTAGCTCTCCTTAATATACACTAAATTCATGAAGCAACAGACAAACAATTAATCTCAAAAATATACAAGCAACTCCTGCAGCTCCATTCTAGAAAAATAAACAACCCAATTAAAAA
>ML661891.1:19405661-19495879 GCA_007570785.1 Antilocapra americana | reverse complement strand
AAAAAAAAAATTCATTTGAAGCAATTCTACTCAGATGGACGAAACTGGAACCCATTATCCAGAGTGAAGTAAGCCAGAAGCAAAAACAGCAATACAGTATATTAACACATATATATGGAATTTAGAAAGAGGGTAACGAGAACCCAACATGCGAGACAGCAAAAGGAACACAGATGTATAGAATAGACTCATGGACTTTGTGGATGAGGGTAAGGGTGGGATGATATGGGAGAAGGGCATTGAAACAAGTTAATTATCATATGTGTAATCAATCACCAGCCCAGGATTGATGCTCGGGGCTGGTGCAGCGAGATTTCCTGGGGGGGAGGGAGGAGGGAGGGGGGTTCTGGAGGGGAAGCGTATGTAAACCCATGGTGATATCATGACATTGTATGGCAAAAACAATAAAAAAAAAAAAGAAAGTCAAAAAAAAAAAAGAAAAAAATATATACACTAAATTCTTTAATTAAACAATCATCAATATAAAAATTGAAATTGTTTCAAACACTAATACCAAAACCAAGCCCAGATGTGCAAATTAGTATTTTATTTGTTGCTCTGCATTGATCTAGGGAAGAAAGCCTAGATGGTACATCTTGCACCCTCTTAGTTTCTCACAGTAATCTGTCCTTCTCCATGTGTGTATGTGAGTGTCAAGGGCTCATGTAACTATGCAACTATTTTGTTTAGTCCACGTTAGTGAGAAAGAAAGGGCAAATCAACATTTTACAATAAGAACAGATACAAGCTCAATTTTTAATAGCAATTTTAAGAAATAAAACATTTCTCTGTCCTTTGTTTTTAAATTGTAGGCTCATCATATTATATGTTCTCTACAATTTGAGATTAGTTGAGATGTGTCAGCCTAAGTGTTTGCCCTGAGCAGTGTGCATGTGTCCTTTTTGTAGAAGTAGGTGTACTAAGTGACTTTCCTGTCTTCTCTCTCCACTTTCTCTCGACCCATCCCTCCTCTTCCCTTTCTTTCTTTTTTGTTTTTAAACCAACAAATATTTATTGGGTGCTCACTATGTAAGACTTAGTAGTCTGTACTTTATTAATATAAAACGCTAGGATGAGATGAAAATGTAATAACTAATATTTATGTAAATATTTATTAGATTTTGGTTATTACAATTATGGAGAATAAAACATGTCACTGTTAAATCACAGGGCTCAGTACTTATAGATGGGGAGGGCAAATTGCATATTAATTTTTATATTTTTTGTACTTCTTTGGCATTGTTCACATTCCTAAATAGGTACTTTTTACTTTGCATTTCAGTTGCGTCTTTTAGTTAAATTATGCTACTGCTTTGCCTGAAACTCTCTATGGCTCTCTATTTCATCTTAGTAAAGGCTAAAGTTTTCACCGTGGCCTCCAAGGCCCTACACATTGTCATGTTGCCTCTCTGAGTTCATTTTTACTATTTTTCCCCCAAGGTGATGGGATATGGCCAAAGTTGTATTAAAACTTTGAGTATAATTCATAGACTTGAATCCCTTTGCTAGTAACAAGGAAGAATTTAGAAGGTTAATAAACATTCTATTCAAAAGACAGCAAAAGCAATCAAGCAATCACATTTTACTGATACTTGATTAGTGGGTATGTTGGTAATTTATATTTTCTCCTCTGTATTTTTATGTCATTTTCCGCAATGTCATTTATCAGATGTCAAATTAGTAAGGAAAACATTTTGTCAATGTAGAATGAGACATTTAAGTTGGGAAAATGGGAGAGCAAAGTTGTCAATAATGATGGAGCGCAAAGTTAGAGTAAACTCACTAAGTATGGAAAAGGAGAAAATATAATTCAATTTGTGTAGTCTGTGCCACTGTTTTGGTCATAATGGCATTGAAGTAATTAGGGAAAAGTTAGGATGCCAGCACGGCAGTCTTGGGAAAAGGTTGTCGGCTAGAATAAACACAGCCCAAGAAAACAGATAGATAACATGTTGAACATGGGAAGCAGACACACAAATTTCATCAAGCATAGAAAATTAAATTACAGAGAAGAAACATAGGAAAATATGTTTGGGTTGAGGAACAAGCTCAAATCATCTTTAGGAAAAAGTCAAACAAGAGTTCACTTTTGGAGTCATATATAGCGAGTTATAATAACATAATGTACTGGCAGAACACTCTCTACTCTCTCAGTACCAAATTAGTTGTCAAAACACTAGTGTTCCAATCCTTTTCCTAACATTTACCAACTCTAGGACAAAGGGAAAATCATTTAATCTAACTGAACAATAGTGTCCTTATTTTAAAATTGGTGTACTAATATCTGCCCTTCCTATATCATAAAACTGTGGTGAAAATAAAATCTTATCAGTATAGGAAATGCCTTGAAATCCACAATGTGTTATTTAAATATAAGATTTCATTTATTATTAATAGTATTTATTGACACCTGTTAGAACCAGGTTTGAATCTAATAGAGTAACACCTATCCTTCAGGACCAATAAGAATTTAATAATTGTAAATGAAATGATGACAAAATACATTGAATATTTTAAAAATAGATAGTATTTAATTGTGGGGTCTTGGGCTGTCTGGGACTAAGAGTAAGGAGTCATATTGTTACCCAAAGAGCTATGACTTTTTTTCCATGCCCCTGTCCCCACCCCAGTGCCTAATAGATTTGCATTCAATTTTGCATTATCATGAAACCCTTAAAAAGTACACAGGAGTATTTGCTCAAGATTTTTCAGTAAAAAACAAAGTGTAAAGGTTGGTCTTTTTGTTAGTTGAAATTAAGCAAGGCTAATCTTTGTCAAATGTAGGGAAGACATGGAAGGTTACGGAAGGCAGGCCATGAAATATGTAAGTTCATCTTTAGAAAGTGAGCAGATAACATTGATTTAAATGGTTGGTGGCTTCTCCTGTGTTGATTACCTATATAAACATACACTCTGGATATCAGTTGTTTCTCTATTATATATGCTGGTGATTATCAAATTTATTCGGACCTCTAGTTGCACGTTCACAGCTGGTACCTGTTGGGCAGCCTCGTTTAGATGTTTTATAGGCATCTGAAACTTTAACATACCTAAAAAAATAATTTTTTATTATCCTTCTGAAATCTGTTCTTTACCTAGTCTTCCTCGTCTTCGTACATGAACACCATTCACTCCGTCAGTAAGCCCAAACCTGGTTATAACCCTTCAATTCTCAGTTGCCCTCCACCTCGAGAAGATATGCTGGTCACTTTGATCTGTCCCCACTGCTGTGACCCTAGCCCAAGGCAGCAGCATCTTTGATGTCGATCTCTTCAGTAGCCTCCTACCAGTCTCCCTGTGTCCTCTCAGGCTCCCTGCCCTAAAATCTGTTCTCTGCCTAGCAGCTGAATTGGTCTTTTTGAATAACATAAAAGAAATCATGTCGCTTTTTGTTTTAATAGATAGGAATTGCTACTGTAGCTTTTTATCACAATTATAATGTAATTCAAACTCCTGATCATGAGCTGTAGCAGGGCTGATACCCATCCAGGATGCATTGGTACAGCTTTATGGATTATTTAGAGATGGTGCCTAGTCTGAGTGGCCAGTGTTGTTACTGCATGAGTTAAATATTTTCCCTATCGCTCCTGCTTCTAAGACCCTATGTGAGCTAGCTGGTCTCAACTAGAGAGTCTCAAATGTTCTGAGGGATAGTTAGCAATATCTGGAGATATTTTTGGTTGTCACAGATGGGGTGTGCTACTGGCATGTTCCTGGGGAGAGGCCGGAAACACTGCTCACATCCTGCAGGACACAGACCAGCCCTCTGTGACACGAAATTATCTGGCTCCAGCTGGCAGTCATGCCAAAGTTGCAATGCCCTGAGATAACCCTCTTCTTCCTGCCTGTCACATCCATAGCACCGTTTTCCTTACTTGTTTTCTCCACTGCCTTCTGGCTCTACCTGGCAAATTACTGACCCCAGGGGTTCTCTATTTCATAGCACTGAAACCACTTGATATTACCTTTATAGTTATTTTTGTTTCATCTCTGGCACTTTCACCTAAAATGTATACTGCATAAGAAAAGAAATGTTTGTCTCTTCAAGCATGGAGAACAGTGCCCTAATATTTTCCGAATGTTTGTTAGTCGCTGTCCATCCTCCCCCCAACTGCCCCCCCCCCACCACCGCTTATTTTTTCCACCCATCAGTTCCTGAGCTCCATTCTGTGCCAGTCTATAAAGGGTTTGGTGAGGTTTAAGGATAAGATAAGCATATCTGTTCCACATATCACTGGGTAACAAAATCAGCTGAAAGTGTATTGATTTGTTTTTAGTCCCCATCAGGTTGTCTCTGAATTAAAATGACGGTTTCTGCAGCATCCCCAGAATCAGCACCATAAAGCAGCCTCAGAAGGCATGATGGCCAAAGCCATGACCCAGAACTTTCTACTCAGAGGGTGCTCTAAGAGCTGTGCACGCAGATGGTTTTGCCTAGTCATCGTCTGCTTGAGTTATGACTTTCCTGGTGATTAAACGTCTTACAGTGTTGTTGCAGAGGGTCTGATTTCAGTGTACCACGATAACTGTATAAATATTGTGATGACTCTTCACTTCATGTGGATGATATCCCCCTCCTGGCCTTGAGATTACGCCACGCTGGCTATAATCTGAAGGCCACACCCATAGGGTTGTCTGCTGTTGTATATCAACAATTATGTTCTCATTACCTAAAAATAAAAATCATGCAGGCAGCAGGAATCATCAGTACAATAAAGAGCAGGGCCAAGGCCTGACTTGCTTTGGATCAGTAGGTTAATTTGTCTTTGGAATTAGAAAATCATATTTCAACATACAAGTGTCTCTGCTTTTGGAAAGCTGCTGGTTTTCCATTTGGTTTGACTTTAAATGATCAAATTTCAAGGAAAAGCACAACTGAATTCCCAGATCTCACCAAATTTAATTTTGTTCTAGCAGGACCTCATGCTGAGAAAAAAAATAGAAAAAGAAAATCCCTCAAGGTTATGCTGACAGAAAAGCTAATTAGAATAAATTCATTCTAAGTCTTAATCACAGAGCTGCCCATTGAAAAGAGAAAATTTTGAAACACTTAAATTGCTTATCATATACACAGCTATTTAAAATAGATTCTCTTCAATACCCTGTACTTGACCTAGGATTAACCAAGAGTTTTTATTTGGAAAATTTATTATTATTCTAGTATTATTTGCTAAAGCTATTTTCTAGGTTAGTCATTGCACTTTTTAGACCTCTCTGTAGAAATTCTGCTCCCATCCCTTTATGCCTCATGAGAGTTAGATGATTGTGAAATGAATTGTGAATGCTCAGGTCCCCCGAAAATTAAATGGGAAATCCCAAACAACTTAGTTTTAACTGTTAAAATGGATGTCTTTGCATATATCATTTTATTTGGCTTTAATTTTCTATTTTGATGTTCTAAACTTAGTGTACAGTTCTCATGTTGTAAACAGTCTTTGCTTTGGAAATATGGAATAAAGTTTTACTAGAAATCATTCAAAATGATTCGTGAATGCCACCCTGAGATAGTGCCCAGAGTAGAAAGAAAAGGAGCTGTAAGGATTTAGCCGTTTTGTCTTATGCTGTGAAACAACTGTGTCTTTTCTTTAAAACCCTTAATTGTTTTCTCTACTCAATGTACAGTGTGTATAGGATCTGTCAGCTGTCTGAGTATTGCTTAAATTAGTGTCTTTGTGTTATTTCCCCCATTTAGTGCTGAACATTTGTAACACAATTGCAATTAAAGCAAAAAGCCATCCTGATGACCCACAGAAATTATTTGCAGTTTACCTTTGTTTTCTTGGGGTTTGGCTGGAATCTTCATCTAGACAGGAAGATCTGGCTGCATCTATCATACAACAAAGCAAATCCTCTGCCTGAGCTGGACTTCCTGTGTAATATCATGAGAGCTGCTGCTGGTAGGTCAGTGGCAAACATGGGGAATCAATAAAACTGTTTTCCACTGGAGTTCTAGGTTTTCTCCAATTTAATGATGGGTTCAGTTAATCAGAAACTTCATATTGCTGGTGGGCTAGACTTTCACTAATAAAAAAATCCAGTAACCTTCAGATCCTAAGAAACCCAAGTTTTTATAGGGTTTATAGAAGCCCAAACCAATGTCTTGAATGGCTGCCCCATGGCACCTGCTCTCCAGAGCGTCTTCTTGTGTTTTTGGAGTTGTTTTCTTGAAACATACAAAGAAAGTCACATTTTAAAATAAGACTGTCTCTCTAAACCATGTTCAAGTTTGAGTTTAGGCTCAAAGACTAAATAAATATCTGACAATTACATTTCAAGAGTAGGCCCAGGACCTACTGTATAACACAGGGAACTACACTCATTATTTTGTAATAACCTATAAGGGGAAAGAATCTTAAAATTATACACTAATATATACATACTTATTCCTGTGGAGTAGAAGTGGCAACCACTCCAGTATTCTTGCCTAGAAAATTCAGGGACAGAGGAGCCTGGTGGGCTACAGTCCACTGGGTCGCAAAGAGTCAGACATGACCAAGCAACTGAGCACATACACACACACACACACACACACACACATAAAAAAAAAAATAAAATAAGACTGTAAGCACTCCACATGTTAAAATCTTAACCCATATTTCCTTCAGGCATTCTCTTCCCTATTTGTGTGTGGTTTTTTCTTTGCAAAAAACAGAGCAAATTGAGTTTTCTCAATGTATTGCAGCCCCTCTTTTTCTTAATTTTTAATCTAAGCAATGTATGCACCATAGTGAAAAATGTAATTTAGACTTGCTTATATTGAAAAGTTAGAATGCATCAAGTACCAGTACTCTTGCCTGGAGAACCCTATGAATGGAGGAGCGTGGTAGGCTATAGTCTATGGGGTCACAAAGAGTCAGACACGACTGAGCAAATTTACTCACTCATTCATTCACTCATGCAGAAATTAACCCAAAAGCATAGTATCTTAAAATGACAAATAATCATTAGGTCACAGCTCCCATGGGTTAGGAGTCCAGAGACCCTGGGTTCTCTGTTTCAGGGTCTCCCAAGGCTGCAGTTGAGGTTTCAGTGGGACTGGGGTGTCATCTGAAGACGTGACTAAGGGTGGGTCCACTTCTAAGTTCTCATGTAGTTGTTGGCAGGGCTTAGTTCTCTGGCTACTGTCTGTAGGCTTTCCACAGTCCTTGCCATGTGGCCTCCCCACAGGGCAGCTCACGTGTGGCGAGTGGCTTCCCTCAGGGCAAACAAGAGCATGAGAAAAAGTGCTCAAGATTGAAGCCACAAACTTTGGGAAAATAAGAAGGAAGAAGAGAAATGTGAGAGCAGTCAGATCTTTTTGAGTTTCTGCTGACATTTTGAAGCTTTTTTTCCCTCTTCCCTTGATGTCAGATTTATTCTTTGCTGTCATCAATGTGCTTACCACTAAAATGAGGGTGAATTTAGCAATTAGTTTGACTAAAATTGTTGATAAACCAAGAAATACTGGGTTTTGAGCCAGAGGTTGAGGTCTTCTGGTCCTACCATCATAGCCACCGTTTACTCTTAATAAGAAAGGCACCTTTCAGATCACTGGTGGGAGCATGGCGAAAGTGGCCTGAAGAGTAGTAGAAAATCTGTGGCTACCACCTCCTTGTTATGTGTGAATACACCATTGACATCACCTTCTGCCAGACTTGGTATGACAAACGCCTTCGTTTCAATGGCAGCTTTGAGAGCTTTGTTCTGAGTGGCAACTTGGTGAGCCTGCTGTGGGTCCCAGACACCCTTTTTAGGAATTCTAAGAGGACCCATGAGCACTCAATCACCATGCCCAACCAGATGGTCCGCATCCACAAGAATGGCAAGGTGTTGTACACCATCAGTTTCCTATCCTGAGAATGACCTCATCTACGAGTGGGAAAATTTCACACTTAAAATCAATGAGAGTAATTCCTGGAAGCTCTTCCAGTTTGACTTTACAGGAGTGAGCAACACGACTGAAACTGTCACAACCCTGGCTGTGTCTGCTCCAGCCAGGACTTCTCTAGGGGTCACCTCTGTACTCACCATGACCACTTTGGGCACCTTCTCTCAGAAGAATTTCCCACGCGTGTCCTATATCACAGCCTTGGATTTCTACATCACCATCTGCTTCGTCTTCTGCTTCTGTGCTCTGATGGAGTTTGCTGTGCTCAACTTCCTGACCTACAACTGGACGGCGCCCCATGGTTCTCCCATACTTCACCATGTATGAGCTGCCTCGTGCCACAATCCGTGTCCGCATCCCTGTCATTGAGCATCCTGAAGCTTTTGTGTGTGACACTGAGGACTCCGAGGAGGAGGAGGGGGAGGAGAGTGAGGAAGACGAAGGCCCATCCTGCCCAGCCCGGCAGGCCACCAGGTCAAGCTGCCCCCAGCGCTCTCCTGGCTGCAGCAGGTGGTGTGATAAGTACTGCTGCATAGTCCCCACTTGTGACGCCAGCAACTGGCAGCAGGGCCGCCTCTTCATCCATGTCTACCTCTTGGATAACTACTCACGAGTGATTTTCCCGGTCACCTTCTTCTTCTTCAATGTGATCTATTGGCTTGTTTGCCTTAACCTGTAGGTGCCAGCTGGTACCCTGTGGGGCAGCCTCCCCAGTTCCCCTGGAGGTCCCACAGCCTTTGCTAAGGGAGTTGGAGGAAAGCTGCAACCAGAGAATCTCTTTCCTTCCCCAGCCAGCAGCCCCAGGGCATCGCTCCTTGCTAGTTGCGCCCTACTTGGCCCATTCACCGAATCTCCTTAGCGGCCCATCTCAAGTAGAATGGCCCCATCTCTGTTCTTCTCGGGGCATGTACGATGCTCAGGCTTTGAAACGTAGACTCAGTGACCAGCTCCCTAAGATGGTGTCCATGTGTGAGAAGATTAGCCATCTCCCCAAAGGGCTAACACCCACTGCCTTTTCCCAGAAACCCAGCACTGCCTTTGTGGTGCTCTGGGCCCAGCTCTGGCCTCAGCCTCAAAGTGCACACACCAGCTGCTTGCCTGATCCTGGCACCTCCTGATGATGCCGGGCAGCAGTGTAACAGGGGGAGGGGATCTCCGTCCTAGGTCCAATGATTATATTCTTGACTCTTGTTTCCCTGCCCTCCCTTCCCCTGCAGATAGATGAGCACTGGCATGATTCCTTTAGGAGGAGGGGAGCCAGCAAGCGAGGACAGTACCCCTCCCTCTGCTGCTGTGACACCTCCCTCTCCCTTCCCTGCGGGCCTTCATTGCTCATCTGCACCACCAGTTCAATGCCTTGCATCCAGTGGGTGTCTATTTTCGTGTGTGATGATAGTAATGACCCCCTGCTTTGTATGCCCCTTTTTTCCTCCCCCTTGACCCCTGTGACTTTTCTGTGACTTCCCTGCTGACTTTCCCAGCCCCAACCCAGGTGCTAGGCCATGGTGACTTCCCGGGGCCAAGAAACTAAGGGAATTCTGCTCTCTGCAGCGGGCATACCCCGCACTGATTGGTGCCCAGCCAAGACACAGCATAGGAGTTCTGCCATTTCCTTGGCCCCTGGACCTGTGAGCCGGTCCAATCCTATTCCTGGGGCACTCTGACAATCACAATCAATCAATTGAATTCCCTTAAATTTGTACAGCACTTTACCTTTTGCAAAAGCACTTTTGACAAATTATCTCTATTTTGAACCTCATAGCCCAGTGATATATTCAGGGCAGGATTCTTACCCCCGTTTTGCAGATGAGAACCCTGAGGCACAGATTTCTATGGGACTGTGGATCTCACTGGAAACTACCCAGGAGCCCACTGTCACATGAGAGGGCTAGGCAGCTCTTTCCACCATGATTTGATTCTATAGCCTCTGCTGACAGCCCAGTGGCAGGGCCCAGAGTGGCAGCCTCTTTTCAGCATTGGCCTGCTCAATTCCTGGGCCTCAGGTGCTCAGACTGCCCCAAAGATCTAACCTCTCCTGGCTCTAGTAACCCAGTGAGGTGAATTTGAACATGCCCCCATGCTTGTATATGCTGAATGAAATCTGTGTCTGTATTTTATTAGGGGGGTGGGTAGGGTGGGGCTCCATCTGCTTTTTGTCACCATCAACTGTAAAGGGGAAATATATCAATAAATATATCAGCAAAGAAAAAATAAGAATGCATCAAGTAATTTTTATATATATATAAATAAATGCAGACATATAAATGTGTGAGATCATTTTGATGTTATAGCACATAGATTGTTGACCCTCCATTCTGAGATATAGCTTCTTCTCTGTTTCATCCAATCCATACCTCTCAATGTATTTTTCCTATAGGCAAGCTATGCAGAGTACATTGTTGCTACTAACCTAAATGAGTGCCCTCTATTATTATATTTTTTCCCTGCTTCTCTAATCTTTCATTCCTTTCCACCTGTCTCTTCCCTGTAGGTACCTTCAGTAATGTATTTACATGTCCTCAAAGTATGCATGCAATTGTTAATAACAAGCTCTGTTGTGTTTTAATCTTTACACAGGTAACATTGTGCTTTCTCTTTTGTACTTTTCTCATGAATTCTCTTTCTGTGTCTAATTTTTCTATTTGTTACCACTAATAATCACCACCTCACTCTTGTTCTCTTTGCTGCATATGTTTATTCATTGCATGCTCCTAAAATTTTAGTTCAGTAGAATCTTAGAGAAAGACTGGAGGGAAAGGTGTGCGCGCTCAACCCAACATCTGAACTGGATCACAATCTCCTTTTCAATGCAATTTAGTTAGCTTGGAGTGTGGTACAAAGGTGAGGAACAGGAGAGATGAAAAGGCATTCCTGTTGATAGTAAGCTGTGTGCAATTGGCCATAACATTTTCCTTTTTGTTACTGCTGCTTTGTTTAGTTTTTACACTAATTTTTTTTTAAATTTGTATTGGTATATTTGATTTAAAATGTTGTATTAGTTTCAAGTTTACAGCAAAGTGAATCAGCTATCAGTTCAATTCAGTTCAGCCACTCAGTCATGTCCAACTCTTTGCAACCCAATGGACTGCAGCACGCCAGGCCTCCCTGTCCATCACCAACTCCCAGAGTTTATTCAAACTCATGTCCATTGAGTTGGTGATGCCATCCAGCCATCTCATCCTCTATCGTCCCCTTCTCCTCCTGTCCCCAATCCTTCCCAGCATCAAGGTCTTTTCCAATGAGTCAGCTCTTCCCATCAGGTGGCCAAAGTATTGGAGTTTCAGCTTCAACATCAGTCCTTCCAATGAACACCCAGGACTGATCTTCTTTAGGATGGACTGGTTGGATCTCCTTGCAGTCTAAGGGACTCTCAAGAGTCTTCTCCAACACCACAGTTCAAAAGCATCAATTCTTCGGTGCTCAGCTTTTTTCACAGTCCAACTCTCACATCCATACATGACTACTGGAAAACACATAGCTTGACTAGACGGACCTTTGTTGGCAAAGTAATGCCAATACTGCTTTTCAATATGCTATCTAGGTTGGCCATAACTTTCCTTCCAAGGAGTAAGCGTCTTTTGATTTCAGATGGCAGATGGCTGCAATCACCATCTGCAGTGATTTTGGAGCCCCAAAATATAAAGTTTGTCACTGTTTCCCCATCTATTTGCCATGAAGTGATGGGACCAGATGCCATGATCTTAGTTTTCTTAATGTTGAGCCTTAAGCCAGTTCTTTCACTCTTCTCTTTCACTTTCATCAAGAGACTTTTTAGTTCCTCTTCACTTTCTGCCATAAGGGTGGTGTCGTCTGCATATCTAAGGTTATTGATACATCTCCTGGCTATCTTGATTCCAGCTTGTGCTTCTTCTAGCCCAGCGTTTCTCATGATGTACTCTGCATATAAGTTAAATAAGCGGGGTGACGATATACAGCCTTGACGTACTCCTTTTCCTATTTGGAACCAGTCTGTTGTTCGTTGTCCAGTTCTAACTATGGCTACATTCAGGTTTCTCAACAGACAGGTCAGATGATCTGGTATTCCCACCTCTTGAAGAATTTTCCACAGTTTATCATGATCCACACAGTCAAAGGCTTTGACATAGCCACTAAAGCAGAAATAGATGTTTTTCTGGAACTCTCTTGCTTTTGTGATAATCCAGCAGATGTTGGCAATTGGATCTCTGGTTCCTCTGCCTTTTCTAAAACCAGCTTGAATATCTGGAAGTTCACAGTTCACGTATTGCTGAAGCCTGGCTTGGAGAATTTTGAGCATGACTTTACTAGCGTGTGAGATGAGTGCAATTGTGTAGTAGTTTGAGCATTTTTTGGCATTGCCTTTCTTTGGGATAGGAATGAAAACTGACCTTTTCCAGTCCTGTGGTCACTGCTGAGTTTTCCAAATTTGCTGGCATATTGAGTGTAGCACTTTCACAGCATCATCTTTTAGGATTTGAAATAGCTCAACTGGAATTCCATCAGCTCAAACAGCTTTGTTTGTAGTGATGCTTTCTAAGGCTCCCTTGACTTTACATTACAGGAAGTCTGGCTTTAGGTGAGTGTGAGTGATCACACCATGGTGATTATCTGAGTCATAAAGATCTTTTTTGTACAGTTCTTCTGTGTATTCTTGGCACCTCTTCTTAATATCTTCTGCTTCTGTTAGGTCCATACCACTTCTGTCCTTTATTGAGCCCATCTTTGCATGAAATGTTCCCTTGGTATCTCTGATTTTCTTGAAGAGATCTCTAGTCTTTCTCATTCTGTTGTTTTCCTCTATTTCTTTGCATTGATTGCTGAAGAAGGCTTTCTTATCTCTCCTTGCTATTCTTTGGAACTCTGCATTCAAATGGGAATATCTTTCCTTTTCTCCTTTGCTTTTCGCTTCTCTTCTTTTCACAGCTACTTGTAAGGCCTCCTCAGACAGCCAGTTGGCTTTTCTGCATTTCTTTTCCATGGGGATGGTCTTAATCCCTGTCTCCGGTGCACTGTCAGGAACCTCCGTCCATAGTTCATCAGGCTCTCTGTCTATCAGATCTAGTCTCTTAAATATATTTCTCACTTCCACTGTATAATCATAAGGGATTTGATTTAGGTCATACCTGAATGGTCTAATGATTTTCCCTACTTTCTTTGATTTCAGTCTGAATTTGTCAATAAGCTATACATATACATATATCTACATATGTCCACTCTTTCCCCATTCTTTCTTTTCTCATATAGGCCATTACAGAGTATTGAGTAGAGTTCCCTGTGCTATACAGTAGGTACTTATTAGGTATGTTTTATATATAGTAGTGTTTATGTGTCAATCCACTCTTCCAATGTATATCCCTCTTGTGTGTGTGTGTATTAATTACGCTTCAGTCATGTCTGACTCTTTGCAACCCCATGAACTGTAGCCCGCTAAACTCCTCTGTCCAAGGGATTCTCCAGGCACGAAATACCTTCCCAACCCAGGGATAAAACCCACATCACTTTACATCTCCTGCTCTGATAGGTGGGTTCTTTACTACTAATGCTACCTGGGAAGCCCATACCACCCCTTTACCCACCCTAGAAACCATAAGTTCATCTGTAACTCTGTTTCAGTTTTATAGATAAGTTCATTCATTTGTAGGCTTTTTTTTAGATTCCTCATATAAGCGATATCACATGTTATTTGTCTTTCTGTCTGAATTACTTCAGTCAGTATGAGAATCTAGGTTTATCCATGTTTCTGCAAATGGCATTATTTTGTATTTTATGGCCATAAACTTTTCATTGAGACCCATTACCTAAGAAGTAGGATGCAGATTAAAATGGAAGATTGCATCTAGCTCAACAGTAGGTGCTAGCCGTGACCGCTGTTGCATAATTTAGAGGCAACAGGTTGACTTTCAGTCCAAAAGCATGACAGTATTTCTGAAACCAGAACTCTGTTGCCCACCTTTACCCCCATCCCAAGCCTGTAGTCTGTTAGGATTCCATTCTGAAGTTAACTGTTTTCTTCAGTGCTACAACAAACTGGGCTATGCAAGCCTTTTAAAGTACAACTATTCTAATAGTTCATTTGCCAGGACTTTCCCTTCGATTTCAAATGCTTCTGTGATTGCTCTAATGATACCTTTGGGAATACTGCTATGAAGTGATCAGAATTGTGTTTTGGGGGCCTGTCAGGTGGGTGACTCTGAGACAGGCAAATCCAGTTTATACTTAGAGCTGGATCAGGACTTTACAAAAAGGTGAATGAATCTAAGATCTGCCTACATCTCAAGAGCAATGCCCACGGCCATGTCAGCACTTTTTTAAATGAGAGTTTTCTAGGTAGACTCTGTCAGGGATGCCTTCAGTTGGATTTGAGCAGCCTCAGTGAAAAATAGCCAAGCAAATCTCAGATGACAAGGCATTCAGCTATATTTCAAGGCACTTAACCTCTTTTTTCCCATCCTTCTTACCAATTAAATTATCCAAAGCCCAGATTCCTATTCTACAGTATTTAGCGCAGCTGTCCTACTCCAGTCTCACTCTGCCTTGCCCAAATTGGACCTCAGCAGCTCATAATTGCATCTCACTGAGATTAGTGGAAGTGACAGCTTGTAGAAGCATTGTGATCTTGGGGACTGAGCATTTGATCTGGGGTCATGATTTTGCCGACTGATACCCGCAGTCTTCTTATCTGTTCACTTGAGATAATGGCAATGCAAGTCTCCCTGCAATGTTAAAAATTTTTCATGAAGACCAATAAAATAATATATCTAAGAGTTTAAAAAGTTTGCATTTCTGGTGTTATGGGCTGACTTGTGTCTCTGATGTTCCCTTCCTCCAACTTCATATGTCAAAGTTCTAAATCCTAATACTTCAAATGTGACTGTGATTGGAAATAAAGTTTTTAAAGATTTAAGTTAAAATGAGATCTTTAGAAAGGGCACTAATTTAATATGATTAGTGTTCTTATAAGGAGAAGAAATTTGGACACATAAAGAGATACCAGAAGTGGCAGCCCAAGCAGACTAACACAAGTGCCTTCTAGCGCGTTGGAGTATCAGTCAGGCATAATGGATTCTAGATTTCTTACTGTTTTCCATATGTTTGCTCTCTTTAAAAAGGCTTCTTTACTTATGGCTTTAAAAAGATGACACAAGGATTAGTTAAAAACTAAAACTGCTCTATGAAACAAACTTCTTACTTTACATACAAATATTTAACTGTAGCAGACATAGCGGCAAATGATAAATGACAGACAACCTTGGCCCTAACAGTCAGTTCCTCACTGTGGTATTGGTACAGGCTTTTATCAGGGGAGATTTTGGCCCAGCCTCTGGCATAGCCCTGGTCTGGATCTTCTTGTTCAGTTGTCCCATTCCAGATATCCCATTTGGATTACCCACAATTTAAACTATCCTCTTTGCTTCCAGCATCAGTGAGGTTATTCTTGCTGGTGATCACCTACAGAATTTCCCACTCCAGTTATCTCTCCCTTTCACATAACTAGTTGGGGCACCATATTCCAATATGTCTCTGCTGGTGTTGCAAGTCACACTGAATTAACCCGAAGAAACTTGGTCATTGACTCAGCTGGGTTATTGAGCTGCTCCCCTGTGAGTTCAGTGAGGATCTCTTAAGACTCTACAACTATGGCCTAACGCTCAGAAGTTACAGCAACCATGCTTGCCATCGCATGCAGCCAGAGCAGTGAACAGAGCACCGCCAAGCAGCCGGGGACCCCAGCAGTGTTCCTGTCCTGAGTTCCAACTGTTCCACATCTCCAGCTGCATTCCTAAGCCTGAGTTTTGTTAAATGCTCTGATACCATTATAAGCTTTTCCTTTTCACTTAACTAGTTCAAGTTAGTTTCCACTATATATTTACAGAAAAACCTAATTAATACAGTGTCCAGCATACCTACCTTCAGTGGCTCAAAGTTTATTTTTCAGGATGTAGGCTTTCTATGCTAATTACACAGACTTGTATTTCAAATATTATTTCAAGTTCTGTCTAAAACTTTCACTCTGCAGAAAAAGAAACTGTGATAAACACAGCTTTGCCAAGAAGTTTCACCTTGACTGACCCCAGTGCGACGGTGGGGAAGTTTTAATAGGCCTTTTTGGCTTTAGGCAGGAAAAGGATGACCTGGATGTGGTCTGTGATGAGGCTCCATTTCTTGGCAAGGATGTCATCTCTAAAGATACCCACTCCTACTGCTGTGTCCTGACACAAAGTTATCATGGAACTTTGTAAACTCAGTGTCATTCGTGCAGCTTGTTCCAGGCTCTATGGTAGAAATAGAAGTAAAATCTGAAAAAGACAGATTTTTACCTCAAAGGAGCTGTCAGTGTATGTGAGGAGGGAGACAGGTAAGCAAATAGCTACAGTGCCATCTGGAAGGTATGGTCATGGGGCAAAGGGATAGGAGGAAAGGATTCATTTGTTTGGCGTGGTTTATTCGAGGAAGGCCTCGTGGAGTAGGCAGTGTGAGAGAGGACGGTAGGACTCTCAGGACAGGAGACAGGTGGCAGCACAGGTGGCGGCAATGCAGATGGCTCGGCACAGCCACCGCAGGCCTGAGTACTGCAGGACGGAGTGAGGGCGAGGCGACAGGAGAAGAGACTGCAGAGCGGGTAAGGCAGAGTCCCGGGGCATTTATACCCCTGCAGGGGGAGCTGGAGTTTCCTCAGCAGATCTGTACTGTGCTCACTTCAAGTGTAGAGAAAAATCTCCTGAAGCATTTAACAAAATTCAGACTCCTGAGTTCCATCCCCAGAAATTCTGATTCACTAGGGTCGGGTTGGCAGCCACAAATCTGTACTTCTAAAAAGATGCTTAGAGTGACTGATATGTTGTTGTTTCATGGAGAAATACCCTGAAAGACACTGGTATAGAGGATGGGGAATCATGAGAGGTGTTTGTTTGTTTGTTTGTTTGTTTTGTAGTGGGAATAGTATGATTAGCTTGTGTTTTAGGATCATCAGAGAAAGAATTGATGGAGGATATGAAAGAAGTGACAGCCTCCATGGAGGAGACTGTTGTCGGGGCCCAAGGAGAGCTGGCTAGGCTGTAGCAGAAGCAATAGATGAGAGACATGCAGGAAATAGAACTGACAGATAAAAGTGATAGATTATCCTTAGGGAATTAACACACATGTGGGTGTCTGGTTTGATGGGTTAGATGGGTTATGTCAGTAACCAGAATCAGCAACATAAGAGTAAAAGCGGATTTTGAGAAAATATTGTGATTTTAGAAATGGAATATTGAGTTATACAAAACATGCCTCTATTTTATTATTAGGGAATGAGCGCCAACTAAGTAGAATAGTTAAGAACAAAGACCACCTGGGTTGAGATCCTGACTCTACTGAGTTACATTTTAAATAAAAGAATGATGTTGGTTAGTGTTTCCTCATATTGGTGGATTAAATTGTGTTTTCTTTTGTTCTGCTTTAGAAAGTGGAGAGACTTGGTACTTGCAGCCCCATAACACCAATTCTCTTCCTGGGACTGTGTGTGGGAATTTTATGTCTTTGAAGACCAAATGACCTGCCCTTCTGAGGAGCTTTGGATTCATAGTTAAGAGGAGGAAGAATTGATGAATCAGTGTCCAGGCTTCACTCTTAGTTCTGAGCCCCATCATCGCTGATGGCCAGTGAAAGTCAGGTTTTTTCACACCTGCAAGAGAAAACCAGAAATTTCCTCAACTAGTTAGATATTATCTCCAACAGTCAGAAGTATAATAAAAGTTAAGTTGAATGTTTCAGAAGTGATGGGTTAACCTGACTGTTTCTGAACATGGTATCTGAATTATAATGTTTTATCTATAATGTAAGGAGATATACTGATGGCAAGGGTGGGAAACACTGGGAGCAAACTTCTACGAAATTAGAGCTTGCAGAGTTTGGTGTCCAAGAGCCATTATGTAAATTGCTGGTATATTCTGAGTGGCAGAAACCACAATAAGCCTCCCATGTTATCTTAATTTTACTTTTTTCAGATACATTTTTGAAAAGTGATCCTCTCAGCAAAAATGCAATGAGGACAATATTTTCTTTGTCTTCTTTTTTAATGACAGCTTCAGATCTAAGGAAAGCATTTTCTATTTATCTCTTTTTCTATACATCTCAAAAGGCCTATTATTAAAAGATGTTTTTTAGGTAACAATTCAGTTGAGTTCAGTTGCTCAGTCATGTCCGACTCTTTGCGACCCCATGGACTGCAGCACGCCAGATTTCCCTGTCCATCACCAACTCCTGGAGCTTACTGAAACTCGTAATTGATGCCATTCAACCAACTCATCCTCTGTCGTCCCCTTCTCCTCCTGCCTTCAATCTTTCCCAGCATCAAGGTCTTTTCCAGTGGGTCAGCTCTTCGCATCAGGCGGTTAAAAATATTGGAGTTTCAGCTTCAGCATCAGTCCTTCCAATGAATATTCAGGACTGATTTCCTTTAGGATTGACTGGTTTGATCTCCTTGCAGTACAAGGGTCTCTCAAGAGTGTTCTCCAGTACCACAGTTCAAAGCGTTAATTCTTTAGTCCTCAGCTTTCTTCATAGTCCAACTCTCACATCATATATATGACCACTGGAAAAACCATACCTTTGACTAGATGGACCTTTTCGGAAAAGTGAGGTCTCTGCTTTTTAAAATGCTGTCTAGGTTGGTTATAATTTTTCTTCCAAGAAGCAAGCGTCTTTTAACTTCATGACTGCAGTCACCATCTGCAGTGATTTTGGAGCCCAAGAAAATAAAAGTCTGTCATTGTTTCCATTGTTTCTCCATCTGTTTGCCACGAAGTGATGGGACTGGATGCCATGCTTTTTGGTTTTTGAATCTTCAGTTTAAGCCAGCTTTTTCACTCTCACTTTCATCAAGAGGCTCTTTAGTTCCTCTTCACTTTCTGCCATAAGGGTGGTGTCATCTGCATATCTGAGGTTATTGATATTTCTCTCAGCAATCTTGATTCCAGCTTGTGCTTCACCCAGCCCAGCATTTCCCATGGTGTGCTCTGCATATAAGTTAAATAAGAAGGGTGGCAGTATATAGCCTTTTCCAATTTGGATCCAGTCCGTTGTTCCAATTCTAACTGTTACTTCTTGACCTGCAAACAGATTTCTCAAGAGGCAGTAGGTGGTCCGATATTCCCTTCTCTGAGAATCTTCCACAGTTTCTTGTGATGTACATGATCAAAGGCTTTGGCATAGTCAATAAAGCAGAAGGAGATATTTTTCTGGAACTATGTTGCTTTTTCTGTGATCTAACAGATGTTGGCACTTTGATCTCTGGTTCCTCTGCCTTTTCTAAATCCAGCTTGAACATCTGGAAGTTCTCGGTTCATGTACTATTGAAGTCTGGCTTGGAGAATTTTGAGTATTACTTGGCTAGCATATGAGATGAGTGCAAATGTGGTGTAGTTTGAACATTCTTTGGCATTGCCTTTCTTTGGGATTGGAATGAAAACTGACCTTTTCCAGTCCTGTGGTCACTGCTGAGTTTTCTAAATTTGCTGGCATATTGAGTGCAGCACTTTCACAGTATCATCATTTATGATTTGAAATAGCTCAATTGGAATTCCATCAGCTCAAACAGCTTTGTTTGTAGTGATGCTTCCTAAGGCCCACTTGATTTTGCATTCCAGGATGTCTGGCTCTAGGTGAGTGATCATACCATCATGGTTATCTGGGTCATAAAGATCTTTTTGTCTAATTCTTCTGTGTATTCTTGCCACCTCTTCTTAATATCTTCTGCTTGTTAGTTCCATACCATTTCTTTATTTGCTTATCTTTGCATGAAATGTTCCCTTGGTATCTCTGATTTTCTTGGAAAGATCTCTAGTCTTTCCCATTCTGTTGTTTTCCTCTATTTCTTTGCATTCATCACTGAGGAAGGCTTTCTTATCTCTCCTTGCTATTTGGAACTCTGCATTCAAATGGGTGTATCTTTCCTTTTCTCCTTTGCCTTTATCTTGTCTTCTTTTCTCAGCTATTTGTAAGGCCTCCTCAGGCAATCATTTTGCCTTTTTGCATTTCTTTTTCTTGGAGATGATCTTGATCACTGCCTCCTGTACATTGTAATGTACAGGACCTTGTACCTTGTAATGTACACAAGCATTGTAATGTTCATGACAGAGTAATGTCACAAATCTCTGTCTATAGTTCTTCAGGTACTCTGTCTATCAGATCTAATCCTTGAATCAATCTGTCACTTTCACTGTATAATCGTAATCACTTCCACTGTATAATCAATTTGTCACTTCCACTGCAAATCATAAGGGATTTGATTCAGGTCATACCTGAATGGTCTAGTGATTTTCCCTACTTTCTTCAATTTAAGTATGAATTTTGCAATAAGGAATTCATGATAAGAGCCATAGTCAGCTCCTGGTCTTATTTTCCCTCACACTGTGGAGCTTCTCCATCTTCAGCTGCAAGGAATACAATCAATCTGATCTCTGTGTTGACCATCTGGTGATGTCCATGTGTATGTAGAGTTTCCTCTTGTGTTGTTGGAAGAGGGTGTTTGCTATGACCAGTGCATTCTCTTGGCAGAACTCTATTAGCCTTTGCCTTGCTTCATTCTGTACTCCAAGGACAAACTTGCCTGGTACTCCAAGTATCTCTTGCCTTCATACTTTTGCATTCCAGTCCCTTATAATGAAAAGAACATCTTTTTTGGGTGTTAGTTCTAAAATGTCTTGTAGGTCTTCATAGACCCTTTCAACTTCAGCTTCTTCAGCATTGCTGGTTGGTGCATAGACTTGGATTACCGTGATATTGAATGGTTTACCTTGGAGATGAACAGAGATCATTCTGTCATTTTTGAGATTGCATATAAGTGCTGCATTTCAGACTCTTTTGTTGACATGATGGCTACTCCATTTCTTCTAAGGGATTCTTGCCCACAGTAGTAGATATAATGGTCATCTGAGTTAAATTCACCCATTCCAGTCCATTTTAGTTCGCTGATTCCTAAAATGTAATGTTCACTCTTGCCATCTCCTGTTTGACCACTTCCAATTTGCCTTGACTCATGGACCTACCATTCCAGGTTCCTATGCAATACTGCTCTTTACAGCATTGGACGTTGCTTCCATCACCAGTCACATCCATAACTGGATGTTGTTTTTGCTTTGGCTCCATCTCTTCATTCTTTCTGGAGTTATTTCTCTACTCCTCTCCAGTAGCATATTGGGCACCTAGCAATGCAGGGAGTTCATCTTTCAGTGTCGTATCTTTTTTGTCTTTTCATACCATTCTTGGGGTTCTTGCAGCAAGAATACTGAAGTGGTTTGCCATTCCCTTCTCCAGTTTTGTCTTAACTCTCCACCATGACCCAGTCCATCCTGGGTGGCCCTACATGGCATGGCTCATAGTAGTTTTTTAGGAATGGTACTATTTTAAAATTGAAAAGGTAAGAGGAAATTTAGTAAGAGAGATTAGAGTCCAAAGAACAACTCTTTAATAATGTGATTTCAGACATTCTAGTCAACCCAAGGGTAGAAGGACTTTATGGTGTTAGAGCTCATGTTCTAAACCCATCTGAACCATCCTGTTTAAATCATGTTATTAATGTAGAGTATAGAAGACAGTAGAGTGTTTCAGGCAGTCTGCTCTGTGACAAGTGGCCAGAAACAAATCTACACTGAGATGGGCCTATAATAGGGCATAAGGTACCAGGTAGCCTACCTCACAAGTAACTCAGAATGGAGGGAGAAGTACCACTTCTCTTCAGCCCTCAGCCCCATGCAATCCTCGGAAGACTTCCTGCAAAAGTTTATGCTACTTGCATATCAGATTTGTATAAAAAATGTTAGGCCCCCTATATTAGCAGTTCCAAACAAGCTAATCAAATCTAACAGGATTAAAAAGCTTGTTAAGCCACAAAAGTTTCTCCCTAGACAGGGCCAACCTTGCTGGAGCCTGTTATGAAGTCCACAAATCAAAAAAGAACTATAATGGGAAAGCCCAGCTTATTAGGCTCAAAACACTGGATAGCTGAATGTTCACTTAGGAATCAAGACTGATAGATCTCAATCAGTGAAGGATTTTACACGCTTTTTTCTTGGACTTGTGAAATGTTTCTTTTTCTCTTTCTTCCAGATTTGGCTCTCAGTCTTAGCATGGAGCATACTTGTAGTATTCATACAGATGACTCATTTTAGCATCTTAGCTGATAAGGAGAACAATGTAAGGATACCTTTAAAAAACATGGCTTGTATTTTCACCTGTGTCTGCAAATGAGTTCTTTCTATCTTGGGACTTTGTGACACCTCAAATACACTGCAGAGACTGGGCTCTGGTGCAAGTAGATTGTTTTCTTTATACATCAAACACCTTGTCAACATCTAGGCCCCCAGTTTATGAACAGATGAGATTGTACCACCACTCAGAATAGAAATCACCAGACCAAACAGTGTGGTTCCATCTTTAATCTGTGTCTTTGTCTCCACCAGAGACACTCTGGGTTTGTGGAGAGAAAGTTGTGCATGGATAGGAAGGGAGTGGGGAGAAGATATCTAGGTCAGGAGAACATGTGAGGTTTCATGGAGTTACTAGGACTCTACCTGCTCTCTCTTCCTCATTCCTTATGGTTGGCAGTATAATGGTTCCCTCGCAGATGTTCACATCCTAATCCCTAGACTCTGTGAATTTGTTACCTTATGTGATGAAAAGGACTTTGCAGATGTGATTAATCCTGGATTATCTGGATGATGCAATCTAATCTCACAAATCTTTGAAAAGAGAGTCAGAGGAGTGGGTCAAGAGACAAGACATGAAAAGGTCTTGATCAGTCATTGCTCACTTTGGAGATGGAAGAAGGGGGCCATGAGCCAAGAAATGCAGGTGGCCTCTAAAAGTTGTGACCAGGGCTCAGTATACAGCCAGCAAGAAGTTGGGGACCTTGGTTCTGTAGTTGAAAAGAACTGAATTCTTCCAATAAGTTGAATGAGCAGAAAACGGGTCGTCCCCTAGAAATACAGTCGACGGACGTCTTGATTTTAGCCCAGTGAGAGCTTTCTAGACTTCAGACCTACATAACTGTAGGATAATAAATTGGTGTCCATTTTAGCCTCTAAATTTGTGGTGATTTGTTACGGTAGTGATAGAAAATTAAGATATTCCTGTTCCTTCTGCTCATTTTGTGATCATACCCATTTGCTGTGCTCAGTTCTTTTTCTGGCTTGTCAAACAGCATTTAAGATTAAAAAGAATAATGACAACCTTTGTGCTATGCTGTGCTTAGTTACTCAGTTGTGTCTGACTCTTTGCGACCCCATGGACTGTAGCCTGCCAGGATCCTCTGGGGATTCTTCAGGCCAGAATACTGGAGTGGGCAACCTTCCCTTCTCCAGGGGATCTTCCAAACCCAGGGATTGAACCCAGGTCCTCCTGCATTGCAGGTGGATTCTCTATAGTCTGAGCCACCAGGGAAGCCCAGTGACAACCTTTAATGAGTACTTAAAATGTGTCAAGCATTATGATAAACATATTACCTGAATTATGATATCTAATTTTTGCAGTAGTAGTTGAGGTAGGTACTACTATTTTCCCCAGTTTGCAGGTGACTAAACCAAGACTTGGAAAGGTTAATAGCTCAATGTCAGATTGCCATTTAATAAATGATATGACCTAGATATCAACTGGGAATGCTTTATGCCTCTGATCCAAGTAGCAATGACTGGAATGCTGACAGTTTCTCAGCTTGTGAAAATCTGAAGCCCTTCCCAGAAATTTGGTGAAGTATGACTTTCACATTCTTTTCAATAGCTAATATAAAGCATAAGAAATTTGAGAATCATGAGGTTTAACTACTTCCTTTTGAAACTTGCCATCCTATATAAATTAAAGGAAATCTCAATTCAAATTCTGCCACAAGTATAAGCATTTATTAAACAAATATTCATTAGCATGCAGGGCCAACACAGTTCATACAAATATGGTTTAGCAAGTTCCAATATTTTATCCTTTAGATGCTCCAATCCCACCTTGTACAAAAGGTTTGCTCAAGCAATGTTAACTACATTCCAGAGACAAGATTCTGTTACCTTTGGAAATAATGCAAGCAACTATCAATCCTCTTAAACTAATAGTAGAACACACAGCTTCTTAGAGATTAAAGCCTGGATGTTGTGATGTTACTTTCATCTGTCAACCTGACTGGGCCACAAGGGGCCAGCTAGTTCATCAAGTATTATTCTGGGTTTTTCTGTGAGGCTATTTTTGGATGAGATTAACATTTAAGTCAGTAGAGTGAATAAAGAAGATCCCCTCCACAGTGTGGAGTCATCATTATCTAACCATTTGAAAGCCTGTGTGGGTTAACGCTTCCAAGAGTAAGAGATAACTCTTCCAGCCTGACCACGTTTAAATCTGAAAAACGAAAGTGAAATTCGCTCAATCATGCCCAACTCTTTGCGACCTCATGGACTGTATAGTCCATGGAAGTCTCCAGGCCAGAATACTGGAGTGGGTAGCCTTTCCCTTCTCCAGGTGGTCTTCCCAATCCAGAGACTGAACCAAGGTCTCCCTCATTGCAGGCGGATTCTTTAGAAGCTGAGCTGCAAGGGAAGCCCAAGAATACTAGAATGGGTAGCCTATCCCTTCTCCAGTGGATCTTCCGACCCAGGAATTGAACAAGGGTCTCCTGCATTGCAGGTGGATTCTTTACCAACTGAGCTATCAGGGAAGCCCGTTTAAAGCTTAAGTCTTCCCCCCCCCCCCACTCTGGACTATAAGGGAAACACTTATAGTGGCTTTTCCTGTATCTCAAGTCAGCTGACCTTTGGACTGGAATTATACATTGATTCTCTGGGACCTCCAACTTGCTGACTCACCTTGCAGATCTTGGAACTTGCCAGCCTCCACAATCGTATGAGTCTTCCCTTTATAATACCAACAAACTGTGGAAAATTCTTAAAGAGATGGGAATACCAGATCACCTTACTTGCCTCCTGCAAAACCTGTGTGCAGGTCAAGAAGCAACAGTTACATCTGAATATGGACCAATGGACTGGTTCAAAATTGGGAAAGGAATACATCAAGGCTGTATATTGTCATCCTGCTCAGGATGAAGCACAAGCTGGAATCAGGATTGATGGGAGAAATATCAGTAACCTCAGATAGGCAGATGACATCACTGTTATGGCAGAAAGCAAAGAGGAACTAAAGAGTCTCTTGATGAAGATGAAAGAGGAGAGTGAAAAAGCTGGCTTAAAATTCAACATTCAAAAAACAAAGATCATGGCATCCAGTCCCATCATTTCATGGCAAATAGATGGGTAACAATGGAAACAGGGACAGACTTTATTTTCCTGGGCTCCAAAATCACTGCAGATGGTGACTGCAGCCATGAAATTAAAAGACGCTTGCTCCTTGAAAAAAAAGCTATAACATACTTAGAGAGCATATTAGAAAGCAGAGAGATTACTTTGCCAACAAAGGTCCATATAGTAAAAGCTATGGTTTTTCTAGTAGTCATGTATGTATGTGAGAGTTGGACCATAAGGAAGATTGAGCACCAAAGAATTGATGCTTTCAAACTGTGTTGTTGGTGAAGACTCTTCAGAGTCCCTTGGACTGCAAGGAGATCAAACCAGTCAATCCTAAAGGAAATCAATGCTGAATGTTCATTAAAAGGACTGATGCTGAAGCTGACGCTCCAATACTTGGGCCATCTGATGCAAAGAGCCAACTCATTGGAAAAGACACTGATGCTAGAAAAGATTGAGGGCAGGAGGAGAAGAAGATGACAGAGGACAAGATGGTTGGATGGCATCACCAGCTTGATGGACTTGAGTTTGAGCAAGCTCCAGAAGATAGTGAAGGACAGGGAAGCCTGGCATTCTGTAGTCCATGGAGTTGCAAAGGGTCAGACATGATTGAGTGACTGAACAGCAATCCCTTATAACAAATTTCTTTTCATAAACACACACACACACACACACACACACACACACACACACACACACACAGAGAGCCTATTAGTTTTGTTTCTTTTGAGAACCCTGCTGGATATGAGTACCATCCCTATGGGTGCAGGGTATGATCCTCTCCAAAATCTTATGTTTTTTTGTATTAGTTTCAAAGTGATAAAGTACCACAAGTGATAGATGTCTTAAATCAGGAAAAATTTATTCTTTCATTGTTCTGGAGACGAGATGTTGAAAATCAAGATGTCACCAGAGCCATGCTCTCTGTGAGGCTCTGGGTAGAATTCTTCCTTGCTGCTTTCTAGCTTCTGGTTGTCGATCCTTGACATTCCTTGACTTGTAGCTATATAACACCAATCTTTGCCTTCACCTCCACATGGCAGCCTTTTTGTGTACATGTCTCTCCTCTTTTCATAAGAACACCAGCTATTTTGAAAATGGCCCACCTTACTCCAGCATGACTTTATCTTAGCTTACATCTTCAGCAACCCTATTTCCAATTAAGGCCACATTCCAAGATACTGGGGGTTAAGAATTCAATGTATCATTTTAGGGAACACAGTCAATCCACAGCCCTTATTTATGCAGTATTTCAACCAATCAATATATAATGAAGACCTTTTAATTTTACCACTGAATTCCATTTTCAAAAATGTATCATGCAAATAAATCCTTTAATTTGACCCAACAAAATCCATTTTTGATTTGCTAATTATCTTTGTCATACTAAAAAGCCTCAGATGTTGGGAATGATCTTGGAAAGCTGTAGGAACAAGCTGGCTGACCACTAATTCATGGTGCATTAAGGTCAGTACTCTGCATCTGGAGCTGAAATTTATACTAACTGGCATATATACAATATTGCAGAGTCTATGCTGAAGAACATTAAATCTTAGAGATTATAATGTTCTGTCTTTTTTGCCCTATAGCAATTCAGCTCTATTAAGAAATTCACTCCCAGAAAACATGTTTTGCATTTGGTCAACTTTAAGCTGATTCTTCCTATTTTTACTCACTCTTTCTATCAGGAAAGAAACAAGTTGTTCTTATCTCCTGCTTCTGTTGTTCTTGAGCATGCACTTAGGGTCTCACTCCTTCTTTCTTAGCATTTCTCAAAGCATATCCCTTCCCTCAAAATCCACTGTTATTCCTGAGACGAATTCTCATGACTCTATTTGTTTGTCTTTTCCACATGAGCATTTTAACCCAGGTCTCTCTGACTTTAAAGCCTGAGCTTTTAGCCGTGATATTGTACTGCATCACTTGTATTACACAGTTTAACACCAAGAACAGTATGACTATAAAACAAGTACAAGAGAGCATGCAACTGCTTGTAAGATTTGGGATATTTAGTTAAAACTAAATTGACAGTGATTAATTTAAGAGCAGTTATACTATTGGATTTTAGAGAAGAAATGAAACATAAACAAAATAATTTTGGAAAAGTCCTTGATTTTGTATTTAAATGGTAGAAATATGCATGTTTGAAGTAACTTCAGTATAGTTTCAAGCAGCATGTCAACAAATGGAATATAAGGAAATTCTAGTTATTGTTCCTTGAGCAGATGTGTAAATTTGGCTAAACCTCCATGCTTCACTTGCTTTCTCTGATGTTGGTCAATAGTCTCTCTTCCTTGACTAGTATGAGTATGGAGATTCTATACCTCCTTCTAACTATACCTCTGTATATATCTATAATTCTATCTATGTGAGAGATACATATCCATATAGACTTTTCTGTAAACTATTTGCTTCTGCTCAAATTGTTCCCCCCTCATGGCTCCCACGTATTTGTTAGAGTCTAAGAGAATTACATACACCTATGCTGAGACCCAGTGGGCAATAACTATTTGCCCCTTAAACAGAAACTTTTGTGTAGCTTTCAAAAAAGTCCAGTTTAGTCATTGGTCTGCCACTCAAATATTTTGCACTTTTCATTCAAGTTGCTAGATCTATAGGGATAATAACCATCATGAATTCAAAATTGTGGTAAAAAGTTGGATGATACTTCAAGTTTAAGATGGTTTTGTGCTTGAAGTATGATTAAAAGAATATACCTCTGTCGTCTCTCTTCAGAGGCTGTCGTACAATAGGAAAAGCAAATTCAAGTGTCATCAGGGACCAGGCAGCCAACACATGATAGAAATGGACTAGATGAGAGCTCTAGTAAACGTGGTTATGCATGATCCTCTCAAAACCAGTAATTGTCTCTAGTCTCATCTACAAGGGCCCAGAGTTGGCACTTAACCTAGTATTTTTTAAGCAAAGTTAGAAATCTATACTTTTGTGTAAAATTTACAGACACTACATTATTGGCTCAATTTCTTTAAAAAATAAAATCCATCTGTGATTTTGGTCCATTTGTTGTGACAAAACCACCAGGTTGCAACTGGTATTCCACACTGATAATTAAAACAAAAAGCAAAACTTTCCTGTTGGTGCTCTATCCATCCTCTTTGCTTGGCAAAGAAATCTGTTAACAGTTTAATTTAGAATTTCTTAAACATATTTCAACAAAAATCTGTTTTTCTTTTGTTGAGGAGGGTGTATGAGGACATGATATCCATAATTTTTTTTTTAAGCTATTTGGTATTATGCATTTAGAGATGCTCTGGGAACAGAAGTCCTCTGCATGATCTTTGACTCCACGTTTCTATGAAGTTGTCCTTCCCACAACAAAATAAGACAAAGACTCGCTCTCTAAGTTAAATTCTCTCTGAGTTTATGGTACCAGTGGTTTTTAAAGTAGTGCCTTTTTGTTCCTCAGTGGAAAGAATAAATGAACCTCTGTAACTTTCTTTCCTGAACTTTAAAAGAGCAATGCTAGGGACTTGGGTTAGGAGCAATGGAGAATCACCACTTAACAGGTACAGGGTTTCTTTTCTGAGTGATAAAAATGTTCTGAAATTAGATAGATGTGATGGTTGTACAACATGATAAATGTACTGGAAGTCACTGAGTTTTACACTTTGAAATGGTTTAACTAGAGAATTTTATTATGTGAATTTTGCTTAAATTTTCAATTTAAGCAAAACTGTCATTGCCAGAGAGCCAAGATTCATCATTGTCATTAGAAAGGTTTATGGTATCAGGTAAGGATGCTATGTTTTCTTATTTTATTTTCTGAATAGATAGCTCCATTTCTTAAGCTCTTATATAATTCTTAACCTCTCTAATATATGGATGTTTTCCGTAGTGTGGTGGTTACTCTGTTTGCCTAATATGCAAAAGATCCCGGGTTCAATGCTGGGAGGAAACAGGTCCCTTTGTGGGCTTCTCTGACAGCTCAGTTGGTAAAGAATCTGCTTGCAGTGCAGGAGACCCAATGTGATTCCTGAGTGGGTCAGGAAGATCCACTGGAGAACAGATAGGCTACCCACTGCAGTATTCTTGGGCTTCCCTTGTGGCTCAGCTGGTAAAGAATCTGCCTGCAATGCCGGAGACCTGGGTTTGATCCCTGGGTTGGAAAGACCCCCTGGAGAAGGGAAAGGCTGCCCACTCCAGTATTCTGGCCTGGAGAATTCCATGGACTGTATAGTCTGTGGGGTTGCAAAGAGTCAGACACAACTGAGGGACTTTCACTTCAGTCTAATATTCAACCTAAATTTTTCTTGTAAATATTTAAACGTTTCTTATCTATGTTTATAGATGCTGTGAACTGAATTGTGACTCCCTTCCCCCCAAATTCATAAGTTGAAGCTTTAACCGCTAATGTGACTATATTTGGAGATAGTACCTTTAGGAGCTAATTAAGGTTCAGTTCAGTTCAGTTCAGTTGCTCAGTCGTGTCCAACTCTTTTGTGACCCAATGAGCTGCAGCACGCCAGGCCTCCCTGTCCAACACCAATGGTGGAGTCCTGATCCAATAGAATTGATGGACTTTTAAAAAGGAAAAGATTCTCTCCCTCTCTCTCTGTCTCTCGCACCCCCATGCATGCACTGAAAAAGGCCATGTGAGCATATAGCAATAAGGTGGCCATTCTTAAAACAGGAATAGAGCCCTCAGAAGAACTTGACTGTGTTGGTATACTGATCTCAGACTTCCAGCCTCCACAATGGGAGGAGATAAATGTTTGTTTTTTAAGCCACCCATTATATGGTATTTTGTTGTAGCAAGGAGAGCTAAGCCTTTAAATAAATGAGAATTAACCAACCTGGTGCTCTGTGACAGTCTATTGGGATGAGTTGGGGTGGGACGAGAGCTAAGCCTTTAAATAAATGAGAATTAACCAACCTGGTGCTCTGTGACAGTCTACTGGGATGAGTTGGGGTGGGATGTGGAAGGAAGATTCAAGAGGGAGGGAGCATATGGCTGATTCGTGTTGATGTATGGCAGAAACCAACACAACATTGTAAAGCAATTATCCTCTAATTAAAAAAAATTAACCAGTAACCACTGGGCTAGAGTCAGGTGTGGACAGACATCGCTCCAGGTTTAGATTCATGCCCACAGCTTCTTAATAGAGATCAAGCCCTGAGCCTTTGGAGTGGGAGCACTGACTCCAAGACCCTGGACTACCAGAGAACTAACCCTAGGGAATATCAAATAGTGAGAACTCACAGAAAGGAAACCACTTGGATACAAGACCCAGCATCACCCAACCACCAGTAGCACCCTGTGCAGGACACCGCATCTAAACAACAAACAAAAATACAAATCCAATCATCAGCAGACAGGGTTACCACCTTACTCAGCCTTGCCCATCAGGGGAAAAACAAACAAACAATAAAACAAAAACACAGCACAAATCTCACCCTAAAGGAAGCTCACACAAACCACTGGATCAACATTAGCAGGACAGAAACCAAAAGGAAGAAAGAATTCAACTTTCTTCAAGGAAAGACTTCCTTGAAGCCTGAGAAAAGGAGACCTCAAAATCAATAACTTAAAAAAAATAATGAAAAGGCAGAGAAATACTGCACAAATGAAGGAACAAACTAGAAACACAGAAGTCCAAATAAAAGAAGAGGAAATAAGCAAGCTACCTAAAAAAGAATTCAGAATAATGATAGTAAAGATGATCAAAAACCTTGAAAACGAAATGAAGAAAATGCAAGAATCAATTAGCAAAGACCTAGAAGAATTAAAGAATAAACATACAGAGACAAACAACAGAATTACACAAGCTAAAAATACTCTGGAAGGAATCAATGGCAGAATATCTGAAGCAGAAGAACAAATAAGTGAGTTGGAAGATAAAATGGTGGAAATAACTTCTGAGGAGCAGAATAAAATAAAAACAATGAAAAAAGCTGAGGACAGTCTCAGAGACCTCTGTTTCCATATCAAATGCACCAACATTCAAATTATAGGGGTCCCAGAAGAAGAAGAGAAAAAGAAAGGGTATGAGAAAATTTTTGAAGAGATTATAGTTGAAAATTTCCCCAACATGGAAAAGGAAATAGCCAATCAAATCCAAGAGGCACAAAGAGTCCCATACAGGAAAAACCGAAGGAGAAACACACCAAGGCACGTACTAATCAAACTAACAAAGACTAAACACAAAGAAATAATATTAAAAGCAGCCAGGGAGAAGCAACAATTAACATACAAGGGAAACCCCATACACTTAACAGCTGATCTTTCAGCAGAAACTCTGCAGGCCAGAAGGGAATGGCAGGATACATTTAAAGTACTGGAAGGGAAAAATCTACAACCAAAATTATTGTACCTGGCAAGGATCTCATTCAAAATTGATGAAGAAATAAAAAGCTTTTCAGACAAGCAAAAGTTAAGAGAATTCAGTACCACCAAACCAGCTTTACAACAAATGTTAAAGGGACTTATATAGTCAAGAAATACAACAGAAGAAAAAAGATCTACAAAATCAACCCCAAACAATTAAGAAAATGGCAATAGGACTATATATATCAATAATTACTTTAAGTGTTAATTGATTAAATGCTTCAACCAAAAGACACAGACTGGCTGAATGGATACAAAAACAAGACCCATATATATGCTATCTACCAGAAACCCACTTCAGACCTCAAGATACATATAGACTGAAAGTGAGAGGGTGGAAAAATATATTCCAGCAAATGGAAAGCAAAAGAAAGCTGGAGTAGCAATCCTCACATCAGACAAAATAGGCCTCAAAATAAAGAAGATTACAAGAGATAAGGCAGAATACTACATAATGGTCAAGGGGTCAGTCCAAAAGGAAGACAAAACAATTGTAAATATCTATGCACCCAACATAGGAGCACCTCAATACATAAGACAGACACTAACAGACATAAAAGGAGAAATTGACAGTAATACAATAATAGTAGACTTTAACACCCCATTAACACTAATAGACAGATCATCAAAACAGAAAATTAATAAAGAAATGCAAGTCTTAAATGATACATTAGATGAAATGGATCTCATTGATATCTTTAGGACATTCCACCCAAATGCAGAAGAATATACCTTCTTCTCAAGGGCACATGGAACATTCTTCAGGATAGACTACATCCTGGGTCACAAATCAAACCTCAGTAAATTTAAGAAAATTGAAATCATATTAAGTGTCTTCTCCGACCACAATGCTATTAGACTAGCTATCAATTACAAGAAAAGAAATGTAAGAACCACAAACACAGGTAGATTAAACAACACATTTCTAAATAACCAACAGGTTACTAAAGAAATCAAAAGAGGAATAAGAAAAATCCTAGAAACAAATGCCAATGAAAACATGACAACTCAAAACCTATGGGATGCAGCAAAAGCAGTTCTAAGAGAGAAATTTTTAGCAAAACAACCCTACATCAAGAAACAAGAAAAACATCAAATAGACAACCTAACTTTACACCTAGAACAACTGTAAAAAGAACAAACCACCCCAAAATTAATAGAAGGAAAGAAATCATAAAGATCCAAGCAGAAATAAATGAAAAACAAATGAGAGAAACAATAGTAAAGTTTAGTAAAACTAAAAGCTGGTTCTTTGAGAAGATGAACAATATTGACAAACCAGACTCATCAAGAAGGAAAGAAAGAAGAATCAAATCAACAAAATTAGAAATGAAAAAAGAGAAGTTACAACAGACAATGCAGAAATACAATGGATTATAAGAGACTATTATGAACAACTATATGGCAATAAAATAGATAACCTGGAAGAAATGAACAGATCCTTACAAAAGTTCAATCTTCCAAGACAGGAAGAAATAGAAATTATAAACAACCCAATTACAAGCACTGAAATTGAAGCTGGGATAAAAAATCTCCCAAAAACCAAAAGCCCAGGACCAGAAGGCTTCAGAGGAGAATTCTGTCAAACATTTAGAGAAGAGCTAATGCCTATTCTTTAGTGCTAATGCCTACTCTTTCACAAAATTGCAGAGGAAGGAACACTTCCAAATTCATTCTATGAGGCCACCATCACCTTGATACCAAAACCAGACAAAGACAACACCATGATCAAGTTGGGTTATTCCAGGGATGCAAGGATTTTTCAATATATGCAAATAAATCAATGGGATACACCATATTAACAAATTGAAAGATAAAAACCATATGATAATCTCAATAGATGCAGAACAAGCCTTTGACACAATTCAGTACCCATTTATGATTAAAACTCTTCCAAAAATGGGCATAGAAGGAATCTACCTCAACATAGTAAAGACCATATATGATAAGCCTACAGCTAACAGTATTCTCAATCCTGAAAAACTGAAAGCATTCCCCCTAAGGTCAGGAACAAGACAAGGGTGTCCATTTTCATCACTATTATTCAACATAGTTCTGGAAGTCCTAGCTACAGCAATCAGAGAAGAAAAAGAGATAAAAGGAATCCAGATCAGGAAAGAAGTAAAGCTGTCACTGCAGATGACATGATACTGTACATAGAAAACCCTAAAGATAGTATCAGAAAATTACTAGAGCTAGTCAGTGAACTTAGAAAAGTTGCAGGATACAAAGTCATACACAGAAATCACTTGCATTTCTATATACTAACAATGAAAAGTCAGAAAGAGCAATTAGGGAATCAATCCCATTCACCATTGCAACAGGAAGAATTAAATATTGGGGCTTCCCTGGTGGCTCAGAGGGTAAAGCGTCTGCCTGCAAGGTGGGAGACCCCGGTTCCATCCCTGGGTCAAGAAGACCCCTGGAGAAGGAAATGGCAACCCACTCCAGTATTCTTGCCTGGAGAATGCCATGGATGGAGGAGTCTGGTAGGCTACAGTCAGTGGGGTCACAAAGAGTCAGACAGGACTGAGTGGTTTCACTTTCAAGGAGACAAAAGAACTCTACATAGAAAATTATAAGACCCTAATGAAAGAAATCAAAGATGATATAAACAGATAGAGAGACATTCCATGTTCCTGGGTGTGAAGAATTAATATTGTGAAAATGATTATACTACCAAATGCAATCTACAGATTTAATGAGATCCCTATAAAATTACCAATGGCATTTTTGACAGAACTAGAACAAAAAATTTCACAATTCCTATGGAAACACCAAAGACCCCAAATAGCCAAAGCAGTCTTGAGAAAGAAGAATGGAGCTGGAAGAATCAAGCTTCCTGACTTCAGATTATACTACAAAGCTACAGTCATCAAGACAATATGGTACTGGCACAAAAACAGAAGTATAGACCAACGGAACAAGATAGAAAGCCCAGACATAAACCCATACACCTATGAGTACCTTATTTTTGAAAAAGGAGGCAAGAATATACAGTGGGGCAAAGACAGCCTCTTCAATAAGTGGTGCTGAGAGAACTGGACAGCTACAATTAAAAGAATGAAATTAGAGCACTTCCTAACACCATACACAAGGTAAACTCAAAATGGATTAAAGACCTAAATATAAGACCAGAAACTATAAAACCCTTAGAGGAAAACATAGGCTGAACACTCGATGACATAAATCAAGGCAAGATCCTCTAGGACCCACCTCCTAGAGACAGTAATGGAAATAAAAACAAAAGTAAACAATTCGGACCTGATTAAACTTAAAAGCTTTTGCACAACAAAGGAAACTATAAGCAAGGTGAAAAGACAACCCTCAGAATGGGAGAAAATAATAGCAAATGAAACAACTGACAAATGATTAATTTCCAAAATATACAAGCAGCTCATACAACTCAATACCAGAAAAACAAACAACCCAATAAGAAAGTGTGAAAAAGACCTAAACAGACATTTCTCCAAAGAAGACATATAGATGTCTAACAAACACATGAAAAGATGCTCAACATCACTCATTATGAGAGAAATGTAAATCAAAACTACAATGAGATATTACCTCACACTGGTCAGAATGGCCATCATCAAAAAGTCTACAAACAATAAATGCTGGAGAGGATGTGGAGAAAAGGAAACACTCCTGCACTGTTGGTGGGAATGTAAATTGAGACAGCTACTATGGAAGACGGTATGGAGATTCCTTAAAAAACTAGGAATAAAACCACCATATGACCCAGTAATCCCACTTCTAGGCATATACCCTGAGGAAATAAAAACTGAAAAAGACACTTGTATCCCATTGTTTATTGCAGCACTATTTACAATAGCTAGAACATGGAAGCAGCCTACATGTCCATAAACAGATGAATAGATAAAGAAGTTTAGGAATATATACACAATGGAATATTACTCAGCCATAAAAGGAGCACCTTTGAGTCAGTTCTAATGGGGTGAATGAACCTAGAACATATTATACAGAGTGAAGTAAGTCAGAAAGAGAAAGATAATTACTGTATTCTAATGCAGATATACGGAATCTAGAAAAATGGTACTGAAGAATTTATTTACAGGGCAACAGAAACAGACATGGAGAATAGACTTATGGACATGGGGAGAGGGGAGGAGAGGGTGAGATGTATGAAAAGAGTAACATGGGAATCTACATAACCATATGTAAAATAGATAGCCAACGGGAATTTGCGGTATGGCTCAGGGGCTCGGTATCAACCTAGAGGGGTGGGATGGGGAGGGAAATGGGAGGGAGTTTCAAGGGAGGGGATATATGTATACCTATGGCTGATTCATGTTGAGGTTTGACAGGAAACAGTTAAAAAGGGGGGAGGGAATTAACCAATATTCTCTAACAACTGCTATCTCAGTGTCCATAGAGAGACATATAAGGGAGCTACATTTCAAGGCAATGAAGAGCATCCATAGTTCACAGGGAGTGACTGCATATCACCTGGTGAATTGGGACATTAGCTTTTATGCGTTGTTGAACAGACCTTACGGTTTAGGTTATACCACATGTAGTCACATTCTTTTCTAAACGGCATTTGTGATCAGAGTTGCACTTGATATGACGTCGGGGTAAATTTGGGAAATGAGGAATGGTCTTAGTGGACTTTTAAAATTATTTTCAGTGCTTTGTCCATGAACTCTCTGTGGAATTTCTATGCAATTAAGTCAGCTTTACCAGTATCAGTTGGCATCATTGGGAGGATATAGGAACTTCAGTGATGAAATAGCCACTGTTTTGCAAGGCTAGTGTTAGGCAAAGCCATAACCATTTACTGCTTCCAAGTCTCTTTATCCTTTCAAGCTGCCCAATATTGGTCATAGCGGCAACATAGCTGCTGCTTGGAACACTGGGCAAGTCTGATTCCCTCATGAGGACATGGTCCAGCTCCCAGAGCTGCATGCTGTCTTTCACATACCAGGGTCAGGTTTAACGCTGCTCTTCCCCTGGTGACTTCAGCAGTTAAGAGCTACACCCCTACTGTAGATTTTCAGTGTTAAAGGAGCAGAGATTACAAGGAAGTTATCTATTTGACTAGCTTTCCATATTGGTGTTCCCAACTAGAAGACTGCCAAAAGTTTAGCATGGTTACATTCTACTGCAGTGTAAGCTGGGCCATATTAGTACATGTGAAAAAAGAACTTGTTTTGCATATTTGGATGTTGCTTGAGGACTTTTTTAAAATTAATTTTTGTTGGAGTATAGATGCTTTACAGTATTGCTAAGGACTTTAATTGTTCACATTGCCTCTACTTCTCTGAGTCTTATAGCTGCTTCTTCTATCCTGGAGCGTGAAGGAGGAAACATCTTAACATGAGAGAACTCCAGTGATCCTTCACAACCTTAGGAGAGGATCATATTCTCTGTCCCTTTAGAATGAAGCAGGAACCCACACAACCTGTCTTTCAGAACTGTTTACCTTGAATATATAGTAATAATTGACTTTAAATGCTTTATTTAAAATGTCACTTTATGAGCTTCTCTTTTGAATACTCAATATAACTGACATATATCACTGTACAGGTTTACTGTACACAGCATAATGCTTTCACTTATATATATATTGAAATGATTAGTTAGTTCAGTCACTCAGTCCTGTCTGACTCTTTGTGACCCCATGAATCACATCACGCCAGGCATCCCTGTCCATCACCAACTCCCCGAGTCCACCCAAACCCATGTCCATCGAGTCGGTGATGCCATCCAGCCGTCTCATCCTCTGTCGTCCCCTTCTCCTTCTGTCCCTAATCCTTCCCATCATTAGAGTCTTTTCCAATGAGTCAACTCTTTGCATGAGGTAGCCAAAGTATTGGAGTTTCAGCTTTGACATCAGACCTTCCAGTGAACATCCAGGACTGATTTCCTTTAGGATGAAATGGTTGGATCGTCTTGCAGTCCAAGGGACTCTCAAGAGTCTTCTCCAACGCCACAGTTCAAAAGCATCAATTCTTCGGTGCTCAGCTTCCTTCACCATCCAGCTCTCACATCCATACATTACCACTGGAAAAACCATAGCCTTGACTAGACAGACCTTTGTTGGCAAAGTAATGTCTCTGCTTTTTAATAAGCTTTCTAGGTTGGTCATAACTTTCCTTCCAAGGAGTAAGCGTCTTTTAATTCCATGGCTGCAATCACCATCTGCAATGATTTTGGAGCCCAGAAAAATAAAATCTGACACTGTTTCCCCATCTAATTCCCATGAAGTGATGGGACCGGATGTCATGATCTTAGTTTCCTAAATGTTGAGCTTTAAGCCAACTTTTTCACTCTCTTCTTTCACTTTCATTAAGAGGCTCTTTAGTTCCTCTTTGATGGGTCTTGTATTCCCATCTCTTGAAGAATTTTCCACAGTTTATTGTGATCCATACAGTCAAAAGCTTTGGCATAGTCAATAAAACAGCTCCAGTGTTTTTCTGGAGCTCTCTTGGTTTTTCGATGATCCATCAGATGTTGGCAATTTGACCTCTGGTTCCTCTGCCTTTTCTAAAACCAGCTTGAACATCTGGAAGTTCACGATTCACGTATTGCTGAAGCCTGTCTTGGAGAGTTTTGAGCATGACTTTACTAGCGTGTGAGATGAGTGCAATTGTGCGGTAGTTTGAGCATTCTTTGTCATTGCCTTTCTTTGAGACTGGAATGAAAACTGACCTTTTCCAGTTCTGTGGCCACTGCTGAGGTTTCCAAATTTGCTGGCATATTGAGTGCAGTACTTCCACAGCATCATCTTTCAGGATTTGAAATAGCTCAACTGGAATTCCATCACCTCCACTAGCTTTGTTCTTAGTGATGCTTTCTAAGGCCCACTTGACTTCACATTCCAGGATGTCTGGCTCTAGGTGAGTGATCATACCATCGTGGTTATCTGAGTCATGAAGATCTTTTTTGTACAGTTCTTCTGTGTATTCTTGGCACCTCTTCTTAATATCTTCTGCTTCTGTTAGGTCCATACCATTTCTGTCCTTTATTGAGCCCATCTTTGCATGAAATGTTCCCTTGCTATCTCTAATTTTCTTTAGTGAACATTCATCATCTCACAGAGATACAAAAAAGTATTTTCTTCCTTGTAATGAGAACTCTTAGGATTTATTCTCTTAATTTTCATATACATCATAAGAGAGTATTAACTATAGTCATCATGTGTATACTACATCGCTAGCACTTATTTTTCTTATAACCAAAAGCTTGTATCTTTTTTTTAACCAATTCAGCATAATTAAGATTTATACAATTTTCACACAACAGTTTTTAAGTTTAAATTTAAATAGATACTATCATCCCATGATTCTAACACTAAAAATATGAAAGAGAACACACTGAACATTCTTATTATCACTTCCTTTTCCCAGTAACTCATTTCTGCTCTCTCAGACAACCATCTGGACTCCTTTCTTTACATCCTTCTAGAAAAGGATGTTTCTCATCCTTTTTTTCCACAAATCTTTTTCCATCATCACTCTCCTAAGGAGGCTTTGAAGACATTTCTTCCTGATTATTGGCTCCTCCTTTAATTTGAATACACAGGTGTATTGTGTGTCTGTTTTTGTACTCTACATATAACTGTGCTCCTTACATAAAAATATTAAGATTCCTCCCACACAAGAACCAATTTTTACCCCTTCAGTGGTGATATCACCCCAACAACAATGCATGTTCCATAGCTGTTTCATGCAAATACAAGTAAATACGAATGCATTTTATTTTCCTCCTTTCACACAGATAGTATCATACATACTAACCATGTACCATACTACACACATACTAACCTGTGCTTTTTTTTCTCAAAATATACTCAAATATATTTTTATAATATTATATTTAAAATATCCCCATTTTTTAATGGGTGCATAGTATTTAGTTTTATAAATTTAAACTAGTTTACTTAGATAATTTAATTTTTATAATTCCAGTTATGGATATTTAGGTTATTTCCAAATTTTTCTGTTTTAAAGAAAAACATGTTACAATGATTAGGATTATACACATCGAATTTTGGGGTCTGTGGTAGATTAAAGATGTCATGATTTCTCTGACACAGCAAAAGAGACAAAGATATAAAGAACAGACTTTTGGACTCTGTGAGAGAAAACGAGGGTGGGATGATTTGAGAGAACAGCATTGAAACATGTGTGTTACCATATGTGAAATAGATTGCCAGTCCAGGTTTGATGCATGAGGCAGAGTGTCAGGGCTGGTGCACAGGAATGACCCAGAGGGATGAGGTAGGGAGGGAGGTGGCAGGGGGGTTCAGGATGGGGACACATGTACACCCATGGCTGATTCATGTGAATGTATGGCAAAAACCACTACAATATTGTAAAGTGATTAGCCTCCAATTAAAATAAATAATTTTTTTTTAAATGTCATGATTTCTCTGACAGTCTTCCATCAGTAAGTGTGGTCTGGGCCTCATGCCCTTGAATCATGGTGAACAACATGACTGCTTGGCCAGCAGATTATGGTAGGGGTGATGCTGTACTGTTTTCTGGGATCCGACCTTAAAAGACTTCTATGTCTTGGAACACCTGATGATGGAGCTGGTGGCCAGGGTGTGGGGAAGCCCAGACAGTCCCCGTGGAGTGGTCCACATGAGAAAGGACTCAGGATGCCTAGTGATAGTTCAGCTGAGTTTCCAGCTGAAAGCTAGCACCAGCTGGGTGGTCAGGCATGTGAACCATCTTCGATAGAAATAGCAGATAATGGAATAAGGTCTTTATCTTCAACTGTTCATCACCATTTGACATTAATTATAGTTGTTTCTTGAAATATTCACTTCCCCTTGGTTCAGTGGCACTGCTTTCTCATAGCTTCTCTCTCACTTCTCTGGCTACTATTGCTTGGACTCATTGTTTTATCCTCTTCCCCTCAATGGTAAGAGTTCCAAAAGGCTTTGTCTTAGACCATCCTCTTCCTCCTTCTCCTCCTTCTTCTTCTCTTTCTCCTAACCCTTCCCCCTAATATTCTGTGAAAGCAAACTCATATATACTCAAATCTTCAACCCATTGGAAAGAGACAATTTCCAAATGTACACTTTCAGCACACACCTCTTTTCCGACTTTCACAACTTTATATTCAACAGCAAAATACCCACCTCAGTCTCTCTACTTGGGTGTTTTATTGATATCTCACATACAGCACATGTAAAGCTGAATTCATATCTTAATTTTTCCCCAGTGTACTGTAGCTCAGTGAATGCACTGCTAGCAGAGAGAGACTGGGAAATCATCACCTCTCTTTCACTCTCCACATTTACTCTATCACCAAATCACTTTGGTTTTAACTCTTACTGTTTCTTGCATTTTCTACTTTTATCTGTCTCTATTATTCATTCTGCACCTAATCACAACCACTTTCACCTGACCACTACCGCAGCCTTCTACAGTCCCTTAGGGCTCATTCTTTCCTCCTTGAATTTATTTTCACCCAGAAGCCAATGTAGTCTTTTGCAATTGCAAATAAGATCATATTATCCCTTGACCAAAAGCTTTCAATAAATATGCTCTCAGAATCAATACTAAGATATTTAATATGTCTTCTAATGCCCCAAATAATCCACCCTTTTGATTACCTTAGAAAACCTATCATCACCTTTCTCTGTGTTGGATGCAGTGAACTATATTGGATGTCTCTTGATTTTTAAATATAACATGTTTATACCTGACTCTCTTCATTGTTATATATGTTACAATTATGAACACATAATTGTACAGTGAGTAGTTTCGTGTCTATCATCTTTAACTGACTTTAAGCCCAGTTAGTCAGATTCCCTGCTCTATTCCCAGAATGTAACACAGGGTTTGGTACAAGGAACTAGGTAATAAAAGTTGATGTATCAATGAATAATGTTTTCTTTCTCTTGGCTTTTGACTGGTAACAGATTTATAAATGTGTGAAAAAGATACAGCACGATCCAGATAACCTACTTTTCTAGAAAATTGACAGCTGTTTATAAGTCCATTCTTGAAATTGGACTGTCACACATCCTCCACTCTCTCAATATTGCTGCCTTGAGTAAGAGAACGCTACTTCCTGGAGTCTTGCCTCAGAAGGACCATACCTTCCCTGGGAGCCTGACTGTATTCTCCTTCATGCCTCAGAGAGAGCTATAGCTTCCTTTCTTGCATAATGAAATAGTTGCTAATAGCAAAGTGCGCACACTTGAGTCAGTCATACAAGCTGACTTCCCTGCTATCTGATCTGTGTTGTCCTTGGAAATATTTCAGTGACATTCTGTTTTCTGTACCAGCATGCCCCATCATCTATCAACCTACCAACTCCTGGAGACATTTATATGCTTCATGCATAAATAATTTGACTATCCTCAGGGAGTTTAAATTCTTGTCCAATATGTAAGACACCTCGCCAACCTTATAATTTCCGAGTGAATTCATTGTAAATAGAGGCTTTATACAAAGGATTGCACTTAGTTCATTATTTTCTGGTATAGTATAACTTAATGCATCTCTATTGATAAAAATATATATGCTTTTAAGATTATACTCATAACTGATTAAAAATAAGCCATTTCCTTGTTTAGGGGAATATAAAAATATAGTCATTATTCTATATAGGTAAATAAGAAAATCATCATGTGTAAATGTTCTACTTGCACCATTCAATTAATTTCCTTTTTTACTTGGTATTTGAATGGCATAATAGCCTATGTATTATTTATTACATATGTCAAGACTAGAATAATTTTGAGGACTGTGCTCCCCATTGCTAATAAAAATTCTTGTGGGATATTTAGGATTTTACTGGGCAACATGATTAGCATTATCTTAAATCAATACTTGTTTCATACCTACTCTATGCAACTTAGTGTTATTCATCATGTTCCTATACATACAATAAAATTTTCTTACACTACAGTCTATGAAAACCTAATGAAAAACATTTCAAGTTGTTCTTTATAGCAATATAACAGCTGGTATGTTCTCTTAGGTCTTAAATTTAATCATAAAACGACACAGTTATGTTTGGCTCCTGTTATCAAATATAATGCAATTAATAATTGATATTGGGGAGATGTATAGAAGATACAGTGAACACAGGAAAGGATGGATCGTAACTAGCTCTGGGGAAATCAAAGACTTCACTGAGAAGATGAGTCTTCTAGGAATGTGACATCAGTTTCTCCTTGTGCTTAACTGCCCGCCTCACCCACCTTGCACACCTGTAGCTACCAGCGTCATTGCTACACCTGTCTAATCCAGGCATCCCACGTACTAGCCCAGGGGCATGGACCTCTGCAGCCACTGCTTGGCCCAAATAGAAGTTAGAGAACACTGCACATCCGGCTGTTCCAAAAGCAGTGCCCAAGCACACCACCATAGCAGTTGGTACAGGAACACTTCCTGTTCCCCGTCTCTGAAGCTTCTGAGCTCAAGGTGCCTTTGACCCTTTCCACTCTCAAAGCTACTCCCTTCAAAATGCATTCTAGGCTGTGATTTTCTCCAGCGTTTCTTCAGCATCTGTTTTCTTTCAAGAATTCCTCATCGTTGTTGTTGTTGTTTTTCTTTGTTTTCTGGATTATAAAATTCTCTCCTGTCACTTCTAGGAATTCAGGGCAGAAGTGGTCACAGCCTTGTGTTCTCAGCCGCCATCTTGATCCAAACCCCAGAGCACTCGCTATTATTTTGAGAGCAGGGAACCACAAAGTTATGTGTCAGACATGTTACAAATGTTTCCCAAGTGTTTCTGAAAGATTTTACCTTTAATTTTTAACATTTATATAATGTGTCTGAATACATTAAGTGTTTTCATATGAATTATCCTGTCCTTTCCTAACACAACTACTTTTCACTTTGCTCTTTTTACATGATGTCTATTGTACATTGGGTGATGAATAAGAAATACAGTTAAAATACGAAATACAAGCCTTGTTGGATTTTGCTCTGGAAAATAGACTAAAAGATATTTTCCTATGTGTTAGTTGGGAAACTGAGTTTAGGACAGAATGAAGGAGGGAGAGACTGGAACCAGCAAGGCCACCTAGTAGATTTCCACAGAAATATAAGCACTAAACTGATGAGACCCAGGATTAAAGTGCAAATAGAATAGACAAGAAGATATAAAAAAATATTTCCAGGAAACACATGATAGTTCTTGGTAAAATGTTGGATGTGAGTGATGGGAAGAGGTAATCAAAGGAGACGCCAAGGTTTTCATTGTAAAGAAGACAGTGGTGTCATCTGCGAGGACGGAGAACTCAGAGGGAGCGTGTCCTATGCCCCGAGTGACACACACTCACACTGGGGCCTTGAACTAGTTCCTATAAGCCTTAAAGTCAGAGTAAGGTGATTTCATCTTGGACCCCATCCAAGGAAGTTTATTCCTGGAAGTCCTAGAAGGATTTTATTACAACATTGCTTTTCACTTACAACATGATTATGCAACTTGGGTGTAACAGGAGAGTCATAAGTGAGGCTCCAGCGCATTTGCTTGCCCTGTAAAGTAGCCCAAAGACCTGAAACCTGAAAGAAATTTTGGTGAGCCTATGAAGCCGAATTGATGAAAAGTTAGACTACTAATAAAAATGCACAACATGAGCTGTACATTGATCCTGAATTAGCTTAGGTTTATGGTCACTGCCCAAGGAACATTACCAGTCACTGTTAGTAGTAGGATGACCTGATTAAAAAAGACTGGGCAGATAAAATTGCCTGTGGGATGGTAGACATTTTTGGACTTCTCAGCAAGATTCCTGGAACGATTCTGTTTTCAGCATGTCCGGGTTTGACCTCCTCTTGCGGTCCTTGGAAAAATAAATACCACCAGGTATGGTAGGGTAAGAGAGCAGAGAGCCAGCAGGGGCAAGGCTGTACCTGGCTCCAGATGCCTAGCAGGTCTGTGAACACATTAACATTACCCTTTTAAGATCTGTCTTCCAAGCTTCATCCCAAAGGCCTCTAAGGTGCTTTGGTTGCCTAATTTACACTAAAAAGCAAGAGGAAATGCTCTGGGGCACAGCTGCCTGGCGTACTCTCTTCTCTTACTCAATTATTGCCCTTTTTCTTTGGCAAAAACTTCCATTCTAAAAGCAGTTTCTTCTTTTTAAGCTTGTTATCTTTTTCCCTTTGAGTGGTTGAATCTTTTGCTGCAACATTTCAATTGTACCGCAGGTTTTCTTTGGCTAACTAGAACTGGTGTCTGTCTTCCTAGTACTGTGGAGTCCCTTTTAGAGTATTTAGCAGTCAAAGACAAAAACTTCTGCTCAGAATGACTCCTTCTTAGATAAAGACTCTTCATCTGAAACAGATAAGAGAACATGTTGTCTAAGCTGTAATTCAAAGTATTAGGAATGGCCTCTTAAACCCTTTTTCTGCCCTAAGAACTCACATCTCTAAATCAGGTCCTGGTAGATGTTATCAAAAGCCCACGTGGGTAACACATGGATCTACCCCTAAGGCTGTGAAGTAGGAGGTAGAAAAACTTAGTCTTTTCCTGATTTCTGTCATTCTTTTTTCAAAACTTGTTCTTTGGCTGATCATCCATATGTTGCCTTTCACATTGGTTCAGCTTTCTTGGGAAATGGGAATGAATATACAGAAGTCACTTTGAGAATCCCGACTTCGCTGGTAGCTCAGCTGGTAAAGAATTCGCCTGTAATGCAGGAGACTCTGGTTCGAGTCCTGGGTCAGAAAGAACCTCTTGAGAAGGGATAGGCTACCCACTCCAGTATTCTTGGGCTTCCCTGCTGGCTCAGATGATAAAGAATCTGCCTGCAGTGTGAGAGACCTGGGTTCAATCCCTGGGTTGGGAAGACCCCCTGGAGGAAGGCTTGACAACCCATTCCAGTATTCTTGCCTGGAGAATCCCCAGGACAGAGGAGTCTGGTGTGCTACAGTCTGTGGGGTCGCAAAGAGTTGGACACAACTCTTTGCGTGTGATCAAGCATACACCCATACTGTGAGAATCATTATAACATAAACAGGTTCCATGTACCCTTGTTGGTGTTCAAAGCTCTGGAAATAAACATCTTGAGTATAAATGTAAGATCATATGGGTCATTTTGCAGTAATGATGGGAAAATCTTGTTTATGAGTGGACAAATTCAGATCTAGTCTTGTAAATGTATTTGGTCTCGGCTAAGTTATTAACTCTCTTTGAAATCAGTTTTTCTCATATTTAAAGTAAATGACTCAGACCTTAGATTTTAAAAGCCCCTACTAGTTCCCGCATTCTTAGGAATCTTGCTAAAACTTACTATGTGGAATCCCTTCATGAGAGGTACCCTTGCTGTTCAGTTGCCCAGTTGTCTGACTCTCTGCCACCCCATGGGCCGCAGCACGCCAGGCCTCCCTGTCCCTCACCATCTCCTGAAGCTTGTCCAAGTGCATGTCAATCGCATCGGTGATACCATCCAGCCGTCTCATCCTTTGACACCCTTTTCTCCTTCTCCCTTCATTTTTTCCCAACATCAGGCATTTTCCAATGAGTCAGCAGTTCGCATCAGGTGACCAAAATACTGATGCTTCAGCTTCAGCATCAGAGTATCCGTCCTTCCAATGAGCACTAGGGGTTGATTTCTCTGAAGATTGACTGGTATCTCCTTGCAGTCCAAGGGACTCGCAGGAGTCTTCCAGCACTACAGTTGGAAGACATCAGTTCTTTGGCACTCTGCCTTCTTTACCGTCCAGCTCTCACAACTGTACATGACCACTGGGAAGACCACAGCCTTGACTAAACGGACCTTTGTTGGCAGAGTAACGTCTCCACTTTTAAACACACTGTCTGGGTTGGTCATCGCTGCCAAGAAACAATCGTCTTCTAATATCATGGCTGCAGTCACCATCTGCAGTGATTTTAGAGCCCAATAAGAGGAAATCTGTCATTACTTCCACATTTCCCCCCTTCTATTTGCCATGAAGTAATGGGGCCAGATGTGGTGATTTTAATTTTTTTAATATTTAGTTTTAAGCAGGCTCTTTCACTTTCCTCCTCTACCCTCATCAAGAGGCTCTTTAGTTCCTCTTTTCTTTCTGCCATTACAGTGATATCATCCACATATCTGAGGTTGTTGATGTTTCTCCTGCCTGTCTTGATTCCAGCTTGTAATTCATCCAACCTGGCATTTCTCTTGATGTGCTCGGCACATAGGTTAAATGAACAGGAGGACAGCAGACATCCCCGTTGTACTCCTGTCTCAATCATGAACCAGTCAGTTGTTCCATACAGGCTTCTAACTGTTGCTTCTTGACCCACATACAAGTTTCTCAGGAGACAGGTAAGGTGGTCTGGTATTCCCATCTCTTTAAGAGCTTTCCACAGTTTGTTATGATCACACAGTCAAAGGCTTTAGTGTAGTTGATGAAACAGAGGTAGATGTTTTTCCAGAATTCCCTGGCTTTCTCTGTGATCCAGCAAATATTGGTAATTTGATCTCTGATTCCACTGCCTTTTCTAAACCCAGTTTGGATGTCTGCAAGTTCCTGGTTCCCGTAATGCTGAAGCCTTGTGCTTGTGGTTAGTCACTCAGTCATGTCTGACTCTGCGACCCCACAGAAATTGTAGCCTGCCAAGCCATAGCATGCAAGATTTTAAACATGATCTTACTAACTTGGGAGATGATTGCAACTGTCTGATGGTTAGAACATTCTTTAGTACTACCCTTCTTGGTAATTGGGATGAGGATTGACCTTTTCCAGTCCTGTGACTACTGCTGGGTCTTCCAGATTTGCTGACATATTGAGTAAAACACTTTGATAGCATCATGCTTTACTGTTTTGAATAGCTTTACTGGAATTCCATCGCATCCAGTAGCTTTATTATCAGTAGTGCTTCCTAAGGCCCACTTGAGTTCACACTCCAGAATGTCTGGCTCTGGGTGGCTGACCGCACCATCGTAGTTATCTGGTTCATTAAGATTTTTTTGTGCAGTCCTTCTGTGTATTCTTTCCATCTCTTTTTGATCTCTTCAGCATCTAACAGATCTCTACCATTTCTGTCCTTTATTGTGCCCATCTTTGAGCAACATTCTTGCCTGGAAAATCCCAGGGACGGAGGAGCCTGGTAGGCTATACAGTCTATGGGATCGCAAAGAGTCAGACACTCCTGAGCGATTTCAATTTTTGAGCAACATGTTTTCTTGATACTTCCAATTTTCCTGAAGAAATCTCTAGTCCTTTACCCCCTGTTCTTTTCCTCTATTATTATGCACTGTATATTGAAGAAGGCCTTTTTGTCTCTCCTTGCTATTCTTTGGAACTCTGCATTTAGTTGGATGTGCATTTCTTTTTCCCCTTGCTTTTCATGTCTTTTCTTTCTTCAGCTATTTGTAAAGCCTCCTCAGATAACCACTTTGCCTTCTTGCTTTTATTTTCCTTTGGGATGGTTTTGTTTACTGCTTTCTGTACAATATTACAGACTTCTGTCCATGGTTCTTTAGACATACTGTTTACTAGATCAAATCCCTTGAATCTATTTGTCACCTCCACTGCATAGTGATAGGGGATTTGATTTAAGTCACACCTGGCTGGTCTAGTGTTTTTTCCTGCTCTGTTTAGTTGAAGTCTGAATTTTGTGATGAGAAGCTGCTGATCTGAGACACCATTAGGTCCAGGTCTTCTTTGCTCTGAATGTATACAGCTTCTCCATCATTGGCTACAAAGAATGTAATCAATTTGGTTTCATTATTGACCTTTTGGTGATGTCCACATGTAAAGTCATCTCTTGTGTTGTTGAGAAAGGGTGTTTGCTATGACCAGTGCATTCTCTTGGCAGAATTCAGTTAGCCTTTGCCCTGCTTCATTTTGTTCTCCAAGGCTAAACTTGCCTGTTACTCTAGGAAGAGTTAACCTCAACCCCCTCCCACCCCACCCCCCCAAAATAGCTGTACACAGCTGCTCCTGGGACATATGAGAAAAGAAAAGGCAATCTGGACTTGATGGAGAAGATCTGGAATGTGGAAAATCCAGATCATGTAGTTAGAGAAGGTAAAAAGAAATAAAATAGAAAGAAACCTTACTCTGGGCAGGGTAAAGAGTGGGGAGTTACAGAAGCAAAAACCGTGGACTTCGGGTCAGTGGTTCTCAAACTTAAGCCTGCATCAGAATCAACGGCATCGAAACATGTAAATTATCATATGTGAAATGAATCGCCAGCCCAGGTTTGGTGCATGATACAGGGTGCTCAGGGCTGGTGCACCAGGATGACCCAGAGGGCTGGAATCAGGAGGGAGGTGGGAGGGGGGTTCTGGAAGGGGAACACATGTATACCCATGGCGGGTTCATGTCCATGTATGGCAAAACCAACCTGATAATGTAAAGAAAAAACAAAAATCAACCCCTGGAGGGTTGTTAAGACATGGATTGCTGGCTCCTCCCCCAGAGTTTCTGATTCAGTGGATCTGCTGTCACACTTAAAATGTGATTTCAGACACCACATTCCCAGTGGCACTGATGTTGCTGTTTCCAGGGCCTCCTCTGAGAGCCATGTAAGCAAATTTCTCACTTTTAGGGACTGCAACATGTAGAAGAGTGTTTTAGCTCTGAAGCAGAATCAGGTAGCAGAGGAGTGAATGGGGTATTTTCACGTCCTTTATAGTTGACTCCAAGACCGGTTTTGGAAGGGATTGCCACCGGGGACAGTGGCTGGTGTCACTTCTTACTGCTTTTATGTATCAACACTGTGGGGAGATGGGTAGTTGCTCATTTCCTCTCTGTTATCTTTCCAGAGGGCGATAAAAAATAGTCATGCATTTACTTGGTTTTCCATTCAACAAATATTTTATTTAGTTCTTACTACATTCCATTCACTTTGCTAGAAGCTGGGGATCTAGTTATGAAAAAAACAGACCAATGTATCTACTCATGGAGTTTGTATTCCAGATTGTAGTAAAGAGAACTCAGTGCAAACAATTCCCATTGTTCAAGGAAGAAAGTTTAGTAATCAGATATTTTTAAAGTTCACCTGCTCTATACCTAGCACCCTAATACATACTTGAGGCTCAATTCAGTTCAGTTCGGTTCAGTCGCTCAGTTGTGTCCAACTCTTTGCCACTCAATGGACTGTAGCACGCCAGGCTTCCCTGTCCTTCACCATCTCCTGGAGCTTGCTCAAACTCATGTCCATTGAGTCAGTGATGCCATCCAACCATCTCATCCTCTGTCATCACCTTCTGCTCTTGCTTTCAGTCTTTCCCAGCATCAGGGTCTTTTCCAATTAGTCAGTTCTTTGCAGTAGATGGCCAGATTATTGGAGCTTCAGCATCCATCCTTCCAATGAATATTCAGGACTGATTTCCTTTAGGATGGACTGGTTGGATCTCCTTGCAGTCCAAGGGACTCTCAAGAGTCTTCTCCAACACCACAGTTCAAAAGCATCAATTCTTCAGTGTTGAGCTTTTTTTATAGTCCAACTCTCAGATCCATACATAACTACTGGAAAAACATAGTTTTGACTAGATGGACCTTTGTTGGCAAACTAATGGCTCTGCTTTTTAAATGCTGTCTAGGTTGGTCATAGCTTTTTGCTCCAAGGAGCAAGCATCTTTTAATTTCATGGCTGCAGTCACTATCTGCAGTGATTTTGGAATCCAAAAATATAAAGTTTGACACTATTTCCATTGTTTCCCCATTTACTTGCCATGAGTGATGGGACCAGACACCATGATCTTAGTTTTTTGAATGTTAAGTTTTAAGACAGCTTTTTCCCTCTCCTCTTTCACCTTCATCAAGAGGTTCTTTAGTTCCTCTTCACTTTCTGCCACAAGAGTGGTGTCATCTGTGTATCTGAAATTACTGGTATTTCTCCCAGCAATCTTGATCCCAGCTTGTGCTTCATCCAGCCCAGCATTTCTCATGATGTACTCTGCATATAAGTTAAATAAGCAGGGGAACAATACATAGCCTTGACATACTCCTTTCCCCATTTGGAACCAGTCTGTTGTTCCATGTCCAGTTCTAAGTGCTGCTTCTTGACCTGCATACAGATTTCTCAAGAGGCAGGTAAGGTGGTCCGGTATTCCCATCTCTCTAAGAATTTTCCAGACTTTGTTGCAATCCACACAAAGGCTTTGGTGTAGTCAATAAAGCAGAAGTAGATGTTTTTCTGGAACTCTGTTACTTTTTCTATGATCCAGCAGATGTTGGCAATTTGATCTCTGGTTCTTCTGCCTTTTCTAAGTTCAGCTTAAACATCTGGAAGTTCATGGTTCATGTTCTGTTGAAGCCTGGCTTGGAGAATTTTGAGCATTAATTTGCTAGCGTGTGAGATGAGCACAGTTGCATGGTAGTTTTAACATTATTTGTCATTGCCTTTCTTTAGGATTGGAATGAAAACTGACCTTTTCCAGTCCTGTGGCCACTCCTGAGTTTTCCATATTTGCTGACATACTGAGTGCAGCACTTTTACAGCATCATCTTTCAGGATTTGAATTAGCCCAACTGGATTCCATCACCTCCACTACCTTTGTAGTGCTTCTTCCTAAGGCCCACTTGACTTCACATTCCAGGATGTCTGGCTCCATGTGAATGATCACACCATTGTGATTATCTGGGTCATTAAGATATCTTTGTATAGTTCTTCTATGTATTCTTGCCACCTCTTCTTAATATCCTCTGCTTCTGTTAGGTCCATACCATTTCTGTCCTTTATTGAGCCCATCTTTGCATGAAATGTATCTCTAATTTTCTTGAAAATATCTCTAGTCTTTCCAATTCTGTTGTTTTCCTCTGTTTCTTTTCACTGATCACTGAGGAAGGCTCCTTGCTATTCTTTGGAACTCTGCATTTAGATGGGCATAAGTTTCCTTTTCTCCTTTGCTTTTAGCTTCTCTTCTTTTCTCAGCTATTTTTAAGGCCTCCTCAGACAACAATTTTGCCTTTTTTGCATTTCTTTTTCTTGGGGATGGTCTTGATCACTGCCTCCTGTATAATGTTACAAACCTCCATCCATGTAATCCCTTGAATCTATTTGTCACTTCCACAGTATAATCATAAGGGATTTAATTTAGGGTAAGGTCCTAAATTAATTTAATTTAGGTCCATTACCCTTACCATAGATTGGCATCAGACCAAACAACAGGGAGGGAACACAGCCTTGCCCATCAAGAGAAAATTGGATTAAAGATTTACTGAACATGGCCCCGCCCACCAGAATAAGACCCAGTTTCCCCCACAGTCAGTCTCTCCCATCAGGAATCTTTCATAAGCCTCTTATCCTTATCCATCAGAGGGCAGACTGAATGAAAACCCATAACAGAAAACTAACCAACCTGATCACATGGATCACAGCCTTGTCTAACTCAGTGAAACTATGATCCATGCTATGAAGGGCCACCCAAGACAGACAGGTCATGGTGGAGAGTTCTGAAAAAACATGGTCCACTGGGAAGGGAATGGCAAACCACTTCATTATTCTTGCTGCAAGATCTCCATGAACAGTATGAAAAGGCAAAAATATAGGACACTGAAAGATGAACTCCCCAGGTTGGTAGGTGCCCCATATACAACTGGAGAAGACTAGAGAAATAACTCCAGAAAGAATGAAGAGACAGAGCCAAAGCAACAACAACATCCTGTTGTGGCTATGACTGGTGATGGAAGTTAAAAAGAACAGTATTGCATACAAACCTGGAATGTTAGGTCCATGAATCAAGGCAAATTAGAAGTGGCCAAAGAGGAGATGGCAAGAGTGAACATCAACATTTTAGGAATCAGTGAACTAAGATGGACTGGAATGGGCAAATTTAATTCAGATGACCATTATATCTACTACTGTAGGCAAGAATCCCTTATAAAAAATGGAGTAGCACTCATAATCAACAAAAGAGTCCAAAATGCAGTACTTGGAAGCAATCTAAAGAAATGACAGAATGATCTCTGTTTGTTTCCAAGGCAAACCATTCAATATCACAGTAATCCAAGTCTATGCCCAACCACTAAGGCTGAAGAAGCTGAGCAGTTCTATAAGGGCCTACAAGACCTTCTAGAACTAACATCAAAGAAAGATGTCCTTTTCATCATAGGGGACTTGAATGCAAAAGTAGGAAGTCAAGAGATACCTGGAGTACCAGGCAAGTTTGGCCTTAGAGTACAAAATGAAGCAGGGCAAAGGTTAACAGAGCTTTGCCAAAAGAGCACACCTGTCATAGCAAACACCCTCTTCCAACAACACAAGAGATGTCTCTACATGTGGACATCACTGGATGGGCAACACCAAAATCAGATTGCAAAAAATCATATTCTTTGCAGTCAAAGATGGAGAAGCTCTTTAATGTTAGCAAAAACAAGACCGTGAGCTGACTGTGGCTCAGATCATGAACTCCTTATTGCAAAATTCAGACTTAAAGTGAAGAAAGTAGGGAAAACCACTAGAACATTCAGGTATCACCTGAGGCTAGGTGAGAATAACAAACTCAAGGTGTGTGATAAACTAAATTTAAGATCAATAGGTTCGAGGGGAGAACCATCACATAGGCTGAAGAACCATCAATTTGGCTTTTAGGTTCTGCTCTCTGGTCTATAATGAGAACCATATGCTTAAGATGAAGCCAGTATCACAGAGTACAACACAGCTTTATGCCCCAGGACCCTGCTGCTTTTTGTACTTCAAGGCAAAACTTGCCTGTCATCCCAGATATCTCTTGACTTCCTACTTTTGCATTCTATCCCCTATGATGAAAAGGACATCTTTTCTTGGTGTTAGTTCTAGAAGGTCTTGAAGGTCTTTATAGAACCATTCAACTTTAGCTTCTTCGACATTAGTGGTTAGGGCATAGACTTGGATTACTGTGATGTTGAATAGCTTGCCTTGGAAACAAACCAAGATCATCCCGTCATTTCTGAAATTGTACCCAAGTACCCTACTTCAGACTCTTTTATTGGCTGTGAGGGCTACTCCATTTCTTCTAAGGGATTCTAGCCCACAGCAGTAGATATAATGTTCATCTGAATTAAATTTGCCCATTCCAGTCCATTTTAGTTCACTGATTCCTAAGATGTCCATGTTCACTCTTGCCATCTCCTGTTTGACTGTGTCCAATTTACCTTGATTCATAGACCTAACATTCCAGGTTTCTATGCAATATTGTTTTTCACAGCATCAGACTTTCACCACCAAACACATCCACAACTGGGTATCGTTTCTGCTTAGGCCTAGCCACTTCATTCTTTCTGTAATTCTTTCTTTCCCTTAGTAATTTCCCTCCACTCTTCCCCAGTAGCATACTGGACACTTTCTGACTTGGGAGACTCATCTTATGGTGTCATATTTTTTTTTGCCTTTTCATGCTGTTCATCGGGTTCTCACGGCAATAATACTGGAGTGGTTTGCCATTTCTTATAACCTTTGACTGTGTGGATCACAACAAACTGTGGAAAATTCTTAAAGAGATGGGAATATACCAGACCACCTTGCCTGTCTCCTGAAAAACCTCTATGCAGGTCAAGAAGCAGTAGTTAGAACTGGACATGGAACAACTGACTGGTTCCAAATTGGGAAAGGAGTATATTGTCACCCTGCTTATTTAACTCATATAGAGAGTACATCATGTGAAATCCAGGCTGGAAAAATCACAAGCTGGAATCAAGTTTGCTGGGAGAAATATCAACAACCTCAGGTATGCAAATGATACCACCCTAATAGCAGAAAATGAAGAGGAACTAAACAACCTCTTGATAAACATGAAAGAGAGTGAGAAAGCTGGCTTGAAACGCAACGGTAGAAAAAATGAAGATCATGGCATCTGGTCACATCACTTCATGACAAATAGAAGGGAAAAAATTGGAAACTGTGACAAATTTATTTTCTTGGACTTCAAAATCATTGCAGATGGTGACTGCAGCCATGAAATTAAAAGATACTTGCTCCATGGAAGGAAAACTATGCAAACGATAGCATATTAAAAAGCAGAGACATCACTTGGCAGAAAAAAGTCTGTATAATAAAAGCTATGATTTTTCCCATAGTCATGTACAGATGTGAGAGTTGGACTGTAAGGAAGGCTGAGGGCCAAATAACAGATGCTTTCAAATTGTGGTGTTGGAGAAGACTTTTGAGACTCTCTTGGACAGCAAGACGATCAAACCAGTCCATTCTCAAGGAAATCAGCTCTGAGTATTCATTGGAAGGACTATGCTGAAGCTGAAGCTGCAATACTTTGGCCACCTGATGCGAAGAGCTGATTCATTGGAAAAGACCCTGAGGCTGCAAAAGATTGAGGGCAAGAGGAGAAGCGGGGGACGGAGGAGGAGATGGTGGGATGGCATCACCGACTCAATGGACATGAATATGAGCAAACTCCAGGAGACAGTGGAGAACAGGGTTGCGTGCCGTGCTACAGTCCATTGAGTGGCAAAAAGAGTCAGGCACGACTTAGTGACTGAACAGCAACGAGAGTGAGCCCCCTCGGCTTCACATGGTGTGGCTGACAAGCACTCACTTGTGTTTCTAAAGACGCCGATGAGGATGCTCCCACCCTGCCTCCCAGGGAAATATGCAGGGTGATGCCCATTCGGAAGTCTAGCACATGCGCTTTGAATTCAGCAGAAATATCCTACTGCAGCTGTGTTTTGTCACCGGGCAGCAATATTTAACTAGCATGTTTCTATAAACAGAAAAAAAATTTGAGGTAACATTTACAAAGAGAATAAATTAAAACATACATAAACAAAAGGAACTTAAAATTAAGAAATACCAAAGTTAGTGTCAAACTTAAAAAAAGCCATCTAACACATATTAAACCAAAACTATACGTTGAAAGTATGAGTAATCAGTTGATCAACCTTTCACTATACCACAATATCTCTTTTTGTCAGAAGGAAGCTGAAAAAACAAAGACCTGAGTATAAATATTCTTTCAGTACTTCTGAAAAAAATCATTAGATATTTTGTATTGTGATATCATAAATGGTTAAATTTGAATGCCTTGACAATCCACATGGTGATTTCTTGGGATAAACACTGTCAGATAAACACTGTCAACTACCTGCTGTGGTCAGGTAGTTGAGCTAAGAGTGGACTGTGTTCCTTCTGGTGTGGAGACAGTTAAGAGCTTGCCTCTGGAATTCAGACTGAGGTCGGCAAAAATTCCAGCTTTTGTTCTTAATCACCCACCATAAGGCAATTGTCAGAAAGAATTCATGCCTTTGGAGCCTCAGTGGAAGGATGCGAGTTTGTTTGTTTAATTGGCTATTACATATGGAAAGGGCATTGGGCTTCAAAACAGGATGGGGCCTACTGTAGCTCTGACACTCCTGTGTGAGCTTTACTCACTGGGCATCAGGATCCTTTTCTGTAAAGATTTGGATAAAAGAAGAAGCAACTATTTACATTTCCCTGACAGTGGGGATGACACAGCTAGATTCAGTAGCCCTTTGGGGGAATCCTGTATTTGCGCAGATGGCATTTTAAGTGGAAACATCCTAGACCCTCCATCTTTTCCCCCTCCCTCCATGGCAAGTACACTAGCATACAAGTAGCAAGAGAGGGAGGGACAGGACAGAACGGCTCGCAAATTAACAAGGCTTGCTCATCCATAGTCTTGTCTTGCTCAGGTCCTCACCAATAACAGAGAGGAAGGAGAGTAGACAAAACAGAGGTTTTGTCATTTTACAAACATTCTTACAGCTGCAGATCATTTTCTTTTACCTTTCTTTTCCACTCCAAGCTGTCTCTGGTGTTCATTTTAACCTGATTTTACCTGCGTGAAAGAGGAGGAGAGACCCCATGTGATTTGTCCTGTTCTGCAGTTCCTATGGATGGACTTGCATGTGAGGTCAGGGTGGCCTGTGTTTTGCTTCTTAAAGATTAATGCAGTTGGCCTCTTCCAAGAATGTCTTCAAATCCCCTGAAGGTTCTTAGATGGTGCAGTTTGCATTTAGCTATTTACATTAGCAAAGCCTGTTGCACAAACAGGCGCTGGCAGCCTGTCAGTCAGGGCTCTGCTGCCTTCACTTCAGAGAAGGACTCAGAAGTGTGAGTTAAATGAGCCCAGCAGGCACTTAACCTCTGGGTCTGGAAAAATCCTGACTCACAGAGTGATTTGGGAGGTGGGATGGCAGCCTCATTTGGTTAAGAAGCTTGAAGCTCCTCAAAACACAACTTAGTAAAAATAGTGATGATTAAAGATAACATGGAGCTGTTATTCTGTGCCAGCAACTGTCTACTAATCCTCAGAGCAATTTTCCATGCATTTTATTCCTGTTTGAACACGTGGAAACTGAGGCACAGAGAAACTATCTTGACCAATATTTCAGAGTCCCAGAACTCTGAGTGGTGGCATGGAGGGAAATGTGGAGATCCTGTGCTTTTAGCCGTTATTCCATATGACTCAGAAAATATACTTGTACCGGTGTGTCCTTTGGTCCAGACAGTTTCTGGAACAATTCAATAATACCTATGAAAATAAACACTAATTAACTAATTCATCAATTCCACTTACATCGACCTCAGGGAAATGCACTCACTCATTCACCATGAGGCTTTGGTTATACCACTGTTTGTGTAAGCAGAGATGGTAAATATGCACCAGTAATGGATAAACCATATCCATTTATCCATGTAGATGGATAAACTATAGTTCTTACACTGTGGAATGGCACATTGATATTACAGAATGAAGCACAGTATGGAGACATCTCTAAGACCTATTTTTGAGTGATAAAACAAGTTGCAGAATGAAGCAAATGGTATGATATCACTTATGTTAAAAAAAAAAACAAACACAATCTTGCCTATTTTCTCTGCATCTATATAGGTATGAAAGTATCTGGAAAGATACCAGCAGAATAATAACAATGGTTATTTCTGGGAAGGGGCAGAGGGGAAGGTAAAAGAGATTTTAATCAGAGGGGCCTGGCCTTATGTGTAAAGTGTTCTCTTTTTTCATGTTTTCTTATTCATTTTCATTTTCACATCTTTATGTTTTACTTACGCAATTAAAAAATAAATAGAAACTGACAGGTGGATAAACATATAAATAAATAGATTTAAGTATTTTTAATGTAGTACTTCATTTCTTTTCCAGTAGTCATGTATGGTTGCGAGAGTTGGACTATAAAGAAGGCTGAGCACTGAAGAATTGATGCTTTTGAACTGTGGTGTTGGAGAAGACTCTTGAGAGTCCGTTGGACAGCAAGGAGATCCAACTAGTCTATCCTAAAGGAAATCAGTCCTGAATATTCATTGGAAGGACTGATACTAAAGCTGAAACTCCAATTCTTTGGCCACCTGATGCAAAGAACTGACTCATCTGAAAAGACCCTGATGCTGGGAAAGATTGAAGGTAAGAGGAGAAGGGGACGACAGAGGATGAGATGGTTGGCTGGCATCACTGACTCAATGGACATGAGTTTGAGTAAACTCCTGGAGTTGGTGACAATAGGGAGGCCTGGCCTGCTACAGTCACAAAGAGTTGAACACGACTGAGTAACTGAATTGAACTGAACTGAACTTCAGTTCTGAAAAAAACCCCAGTAGGAATTTAGAGTCACAAAATGGTGGGGCTGGAAGGGATCCTAGAGATTTTTCATTCTCACTAATGAAGACAGCGGAGCTCTGGAAGATTATGTAGCTTGACTGTGGTCCCCCAGAGAGTCCTTATCATCATGAACATGGGATCCATAGGGTGGGCTTACACCCCTCACTCTGAGCCCAACCACGAGTGCTCCATGGGCAAGGGGCCCTGCAAGGAGCTGCCCCACAGAGCCCCGCAGAGGTCAGTCCCATGCTCAGTAACCTTGGTGTGTGTACTCTGAAAGTCCTGAGCATAAGCGCTGTTGAGCCCCCAAATGAAGCAGCCTTTTGCCAGATTGTTCACAGACTTTGTGACAGTTCTCCCACATGCATATTCATCATCAAGGAGAGTGTTTCTATATTTGAAACTACATTTTTTGTTGTTTGTTTTGGGTGATTGGGTGGCTTGGATTTTTGGTTTTAATTCTTCTCTGAGAATAAAGAGAAGGGAAAGTCCTACGTTGCTTTCAGCTTGTGCAGCCTCCCCAGAGGTGTGAGGTATAAACAGTCTGTTTCCTGGATGGCTTCCCCAAGGGCACCGAGCATGTGATGATATTTAATTGGCTGTTGCATGTCTTCAGTGCCTGGGTACAACAGCAGATACGATCATGAAATAAGAAAGAGCATCTGTGGCTGAATCACAGAGAAGGGGAGTAGCTCGGGAGAAAAGAGCAGCTTCCACAGGCAGTTTAGGCCTCAGAGAGATGATCTGAGAGGAGACCTTTGTGAGATTGTTTTCCTCTTTTAAACATAGTAGCATTTAAGAAGTCTGAGTTGGGAGGGACCACACTTTGTTACCTGTTCACATATTCTTCCCCCCCTAAGATGCAACCCAGGCATGGGTCTGTTGGCCTGCTTTTAAGGAATAAACCTTGGTTGTTGTTTTCAAAGGAAGGGATAGTAATCGGAGTAACTACGGAGTATTTGTTTCTAAGTGCTTCTTTCTTTCTTTGTTTTTTTAATAAAATTTATTTTTTTAGGGCAGATTTAGATTTACGGAAGTTTCAGTGGAAAGTACAGAGATTTCCCACATTCCCCTATTAACATTTTTCATTCACGTGGTACATTTGCTACAGTTGATGAGTCAGATCGATATCATATTAACTGAAGTCCATAGTTTATAATAGGGCCCACTCTGTGTGTTGTATATTCTGTGGGTTTTGACAACTGTATAATGACGTGTAGCCACTGTTACAGATTCAGAAGAATAGTTTCACTGTTCTAAAAATCCCCTGTGCTCCACCGGCCTTCTCCCCACCACCAAACCCCTGCAACCACTGACCTATTTACTGTGGCTAATAGTTTTACCTCTTCCAGAATATATCATTAGAATCATACAGTAGACCTTTATTTTTAAGGTTAGGGTTTTTTTGAGGTAAATTCACCTGTTTTAGGCATACAGTTCTATGAGTTTTAACAAATGTGTACAGAAGTATAAGCACCACCACATTCAAGATACAGACTGCTTCCATCACCCCAAGCAGCTCCTTCATGGCCTTTGCTATTAATTTTTTGATATGCACCTTCAGTCCTCTCTACAGACCTTTCAGGAAGGTGCTCTTGTCATGGCCATTTAATAGTAAGGGATCTAGGCACAGAGACGTTTCCTGATTTGCTCGGGAGCATACAGCTACTAAAGAGGTGGGGTAGTATTTGAATCTTGGTGATCTGATTCCACAGTCCATGTTTTTTACTGCCTAGTTATAATGTCTTAATGTCCTACCTGTATGTTCCAAAAACAATGAAATTGTATTGTATCATACAACATAATATCCAAAAGAACCGCCTAGTTCAGTTCAGTCACTCAGTCATGTCTGACTCTTTGCGACCCCATGGACTGCAGAATGCCAGCCTCCCTGTCCATCACCAACTCCTGGAGTTTACTCAAACTCATGTCCATTGAGTCAGTGATGCCATCCAACCATCTCATCCTCTGTTGTCCCCTTCTCCTCCTGCCTTTAATCTTTCCCAGCATCAGGGTCTTTTCCAATGAGTCAGTTCTTCACATCAGGTGGCCAAATTATTGGAGTTTCAGCTTCAGCATCAGTCCTTCCAATGAATCTCCTAATTTACTAATAAACGTCCACCTCCTCACCTGGCAAAAAACAGAAACAGCTGTCTCAAAGTCCCAAAGTGAGTGGCCAGTTGGAACCAGAACCCAGGACTTTAAATAAACCTTCAAGAGCATAATAGGCATATTATAATAGGCACTTTATAAGTGTCTCTTAATTGGAACTGAAATATATTCACGTTCTCAGGGAAAATGATGACAAGTCAGGATGACTGCAAGTCTGAGAAGCACTAAGGCACTGTACACCTCCAGGCTTTGAGGCCAGGTCAGTGTTCCCATCCGCACCCCTGTCAGAGTGTTGTGAAGGAAGCCTGACACAGAAGAATCTGCAGGGAAGGAGCTTGACATTAGGATGAAGCACCTTTGAGGCTTTGGGATAGCGACAAGAGATACAGAAGAGTAGATTACACATGTGAAAGTAGAAAATTTATACAACACAGCCTCACTTCCCACCCTGCCCTCACCTTCCACCACCTTTTGGAGATAAGTTTGACTGTTTGCAGCCCATCCCTGAAGGTGGACTAGAACTCCTGTCTCCTGACTGAAGCTCATTAGCAGATTATTTGGCCTCTCCATAGAAGGGATACTTAGAGAATGGTTCGTGTTTTGCAGGATGTTAAGTCTTTATTATGAATATTCAGTGTAGGGAGGAAGGCTGATGGTTCTAGTCTCCAACAGTATTTATGTAAGCAGCTAACAATGGCTTGTTGTATTATTACCTGTTAGTATGGCTATGGTTTTTGTTTCCCTTGATTTAAACTTTTCCTAAGCCAGAGCTGAAGTTATCAAAGAAGTTTCCTTATTAAATGATAAATATTGGACTTAAAGTTGCTTTTTTAAGCAACAGTATTTGTCAATTGGCTATTAAGGGAGGGTATACCAAGCTAGAAATAGGAAGGAGTATAATTAACAAGTTTTCCTGCTCTTAACTAGCTCATGGACTATATGAGAAAATACCAACAAATAACTAGACAACAATCAGGTTTTCTCATGTTAGGACAATAGCAAGTTTGGAGAAGAACATTCTGTTGACACAAGAGTATGTACAGGGGCTTCATGGAGCTTGATACACCATAAGGGAGGAATAGGATTTAGTAAGTGGCTGAAACAATACCTAGTACCTAGAATGCTCTCAATAATTATTTGTTGAGTAAAAAAGAAGGAAAATATGTATCATACAGGTGGAACAGTACAGGCAGAGGCACAGAGATAGAACTGATTGAGGCCAGCCTGACCTGACCAGAGAGAAAAACGCAGACCTGGGTTGGGCTGGATAGAGTAACACTAGACTGCAGCTGCCCAGCAGGCAGATGACATTTTACTGACACCTTCCGCATGCTGCCGACTGTAGTAAGGGTGACTCATCTCACTCGAGTCTCACAGCAGTCTCCAGAAATGAGTTCTTACTATCTCTATTCATACATGTGACTATTTCAGCTTTGAGCAGTAAAGGAATCTTCTTAAGATAACACACTCAAGGAACAATAGGTTAGTGGTTCATACCCATTCTGTCAGACTCTAAGGCCCTGGTTCTCTCCACCGTGTCACACAGTTTCTCAGGAGATGGGTTTGCAAGTAATGTGATAAAGCCTAATCACTTTTGTTCTTAAGGAGAAAAGAGATACAGGAAAGTGAGTTAGGAAACTGTTCACTGTGTTACTTACTAAAGACAAGAGTATTAAAGGATGAGAATGGATATTGGGTCCAGATAAAAAGGCTGAAATGAATAGTGGCAGCAGTGATGGGAATGGCAAATATTAAAGCTATTTGAGACAAATCAAAGCAATGGAGCTTAGGTATAAGTTAGACATGAGGGATGAAGGATGAGGGGACCAGTTCAAGTTAATCAAAGGATTTGAGGGCTAAGAGAGGAGAAGGAAATGATACTGTCTTGGAACAAAAAGATGGTTCTGGGAACTAGAATCTTGTGGGTGAGGGGAAGAAGATGATATGCTCAATTTGGGACATGTGGATTTGGAAGTGATAACCAGAGGCATAAGTGGAAATAGGCTACAGGCATCTAAAAATATGAGTCTAGACAAAGGCTCAAATAGAAAACAGGGAACCTTCTGCATTGGATGCAGACTCTGTCAACAGAGGAGGGCAGAACAGAGCTGACATCATACCCATGATGATGCAGAAAGACAAAGAGAACCCAGGAGAGCTACTACACAGGGAGTAGTTGGAGAAGTGGAAGGAGAACAGAGCCTATAGATAGCAAGACAGATAAATGGGTAGAGAACTCGTCATAAAGAAGAGATGGTAGACAGTGTTTGGGGAAAATGACTAGCTCCTGACGCTGTCAAATGACTTTTTTTTTTTTGAATTTTCTTTACTTTATTGTGTTGGTTTTGTCAAATGACTTTAAAGACAGTGTATGAGTAGAATATTGGCTGAGATTCTAAAACTGGAAAATCAAAATGGCTGCATTAAAAGGTTCAGGTATGTCAACTCCACAATCGTCAGAGTCCCAGGATTCTTCTACTTTATTGCTCGGTCTCCTTAACACTGGGTGCAGTGGATTGAATACGTGTATCCCTCAAAATTATATGTAAAAATCCCAATGGCCAATGTGAGGTTATTAGGAGGTGGGGACTTTGAGAGGCGAACTAGGAAATTATGGATTAATGCTCTTATAGAAGGACTCCAGAGAGCTATCCTGTCCTTCTACCATGTGAGAGTACCACAAGAAGGTGGCAGTCTGCAACCTGGAAGAGGGCTCTTAACAGAACCTGACCATGATGGCATCCTTATTTCAGACTCCAGCCTCCAGAACTGTGAGAAAAAAAATTTCTGTTGTTTATAAGCTTCCTAGTTGATGCTCCATTGTTACAGCAGTCTAAACTGGGCTTTGTTCTCATAGTTTAAGTCAGTTCCTCCAGTTCTTGCAATCACATCTGTATTCAAGTCTGCAGAAAGAAGGAAAAGAGGAATGGGAAAGGCCGACCTTGGAAGTTGCGCATCTCAGTTTTCCATGACTATTCTTGGTTACAGGGAATCTGAGAAATGTAAACCTTTGTCTGGGCAGCCATGTGCTCACCTGAATCTTAGCTTCATACTTTTTAATGAGGGCAGCATGGATACTGAGGAACCATTAGCCATCTCCATCTTGAATGGAAAGGATAATAATAATTCAGAAAAGACCCTTGAATTTGACAAGCAGTTGGCTATTTAAAAGGCCTATTTAATTCTTCTTCCTGCCTCCAGTCTTACTGTCTTCCAAACCATTGTCCACACAGCAATTAAAATTAGTTTTCCAAAGTGTCTTATTCCTCTGCTTAACACTACATTACTCCTCAGCACTTTTAGGACAAAGCCTTAACCTCTAAGTATAGCTAGGCTATTGGGATTAGAATCCAACCTACCTTTGAAGACTCACCTCTCTCTGTTCTCCCCCATAGAGCCCAGTACACCCTACGTTGTTCTCTCAGGGGCTTCCCTGGTGGCTGAGATGGTAAAGAGTTAGCCTTCAATTCACGAGACCCAGGTTCAATCCCTGGGTCAAGAATATCTGCTGGAGAAAGAAATGGCAACCCACTCCTGTATTCTTGCCTGAAGAACTGCATGGACATAGGAGCTTAGTGGGCTACAGTCCATGGGGTCCCAAAGAGTTGGACACAACTGAAGGTCTAACTTTCACTTGTTCCCTCACTCAGTTTCTCACATTGACTGGCATCTCCTCTCCCTCTCTCTCCTGTTACCTCCTCTTAGTATGCTTTCCCCACTTTTGCTTGGATTCTTCTGATCTTCTTTACAGCCTAGATACTGCCCTCACCAGGACACTTTCTTAGGTCTTCCAGACAGAGTTCTGAGCCACATACTGTGGTTGTTCTTCTGTCACTCAGTCGTGTCCTACTCTTTGTGACCTCATGGACCAGAGCACGCCAGGCTTCCCTGTCATTCACCATCTCCCAAAGCTTGCTCAAACTCATGTCCATCGAGTCCATGATGCCATCCAACCATCTCATCCTGTCGTCCCTGTTCTTCCTGCCTTCAATCTTTACCAACATCAGGATCTTTTCCAGTGAGTCAGCTCTTTGCATCAGGTGGCCAAAGAATTGGAGCTTCAGCTTCAACATCAGTCCTTCCAATGAATATTCAGGACTGACTTCCTTTAGGATGGACAGGTTGGATCTCCTTGCAGTCCATGGACTCTCAAGAGTCTTCTCCAGCACCACAGTTCAAAAGCATCAATTCTTCAATGCTCAGCCTTCTTTATGATCCAACTCTCACATCCATACATGACTGCTGGAAAAATCATAGCTTTGACTAGATGGACCTTTGTTGGCAAAGTAATGTCTCTGCTTGTTAATACGTCATCTAGGTTTGTCATAGCTTTTCTTCCAAGGAGCAAGTGTCTTTTCCTTTCCCGGCTGCAGTCAGCATCTGCAGTGATTTTGGGGCCCAAGAAAATAAAGTCTGTCACTGTTTCCATTGTTTTCCCATCTGTTTGCCATGAAGTGATGGGACCGGATGCCATGATCTTAGTTTTTTGAATGTTGAGTTTTAAGCCAGCTCCTCTTTCACTTTCATCAAGAGGTTCTTTAGTTCTTCACTTTCTGCCATAAGAGAGGTGTCATCTGCATATCTGAGGTTATTGATATTTCTTCCAACAATCTTGATTCCAGCTTGTGCTTCACCCAGCCCAGCATTTTGCATGAAGCAATCTGCATATAAGTTAAATAAGCAGGGTGACAATATACAGTCTTGACATGCTCCTTTCCCGATTTGGAACCTGCCCGTTGTCCCATGACCAGTTCTAACTGTTGCTTCCTGACCTGCATGCAGGTTTCTCTGAAGTGTATCTGTGCCATATATACTTGTCCTGAAAGTACCCAGAGTGTCATGTGTATCACTTATCCGAATCCGCCTTGCAATGCTTGGCTTCTCTGTGTTACCCACTAAACTCTCAGCTCCTTGAAGAAAAAGAAGCCCCTTATGCAGATCTGAGTGCTTGGAGGTTAGCACAGTGACTACTACAGAGTAAGAGACTGAAAAGTATTGGTTGCATGAAAGAAAGGAATAATTCTAAAGAGAGAAAAACTTAAAAGCTATTATTTATTAAAGCAGGTGAAAACACTTTAGATTTCATGCCCAGTTTCTGTTGTTTCTTCAGCTCAGGCTCTGCAGCACAATGAGGAACTTATTAATATGCTGACAAATGGCAAAGAAAATGAATTACTTTTACAAGAAACATTTGATTGTGGCATTTGTCTTACAACCTGAAACACTGCTGAATGTCATGATTCCATGTCTTAGAGCTAGTCAGATTGTTTTTGGCAATGCCCATTTCAACGGAGGGAAAATTGCCTATTGTAAAGGAAGCATCCACAACCCACTATTTAGCAGAGCTGTAAGAGCTTATTTGCTTATTACCATGACAACCACCAGCCCAACACTGCACATTAGTGTGCTTGTCTAGACAGTACCAAATTCATCAGCACTTCCTCTTTTGTATGCCTGATTTTAAACAGGCAGGTGTGGATCCAAGGTGCTACAGGGAGAGAAAAAAATTTTCTTTCCATGTGGGCAAATGAGTGTTGAAGGTACCCTATGAGTGTCTAAATGGCTAGCATTGAAGTATGCACTAATTTGGAAGCTCTAGTTAGTCTGTGTTTTTCTTTTTTAATAAAACCTTGCTAGAAATAAAGAATCAGAAATACATCCATATGGTCTGCCAACTGTGTCTAAAAATACTTCATATGAAAGAAGGAGCTTACTAACTTTCAGATTTATGACAAACTAAAAATCAAAAATGAATTTTAATTACACTTTTCTTCTTGTCAACAGTATTTCAATTCAAAGACACCCAAAGCCCTAAACCAGACATCTACTAACTTAGAGTATTTGTAGTGTTCTTCAAGGGAGGAATCTGAGCAAGACTCAGCCCTGTGGATCCAGTCTCTTGAGCCTTGCTGAATCTCGGGGCTGGGCATTCCTTGGTCAGAGCCCTTCCTGAGACTTGGTCTTAAATCTCTGGCAGTGCCAGAAAATCAAATAGCAAGTGTCCCCTGGGAATATTTTGGAATGTAGGACCTAGAAAGAACACATGTATATTTACCCTGGAAACTGATGCAACCAGTTTTAACTAAGTTCGTGGGTATGAGCAGAAACTTTGAATTCTATTTGTGCATAGTTAGCTATGTGACTGGTAATTCTGTATGCAATTTATTATAATTTGATAGCAAATAACTGAGGTTAGGCAGGGACATTTGGCCCAGGGCTTATATTCACGAAGGGCAGCAAACTTAGAAATTTGACCTTGTCTCCAAACAAGCACAAAGAGTCAGAGATGTGCTGACAGAATTGGAACCAAACTACATGCATCGTATACCTAAACTTGAGTCCCTTGCTGGACCATACTGTTTTGCAGAGCACTGTGAGATTGTAGAGTCCATAATTCAATCATTATTGCATGGAGAGCACAGTTATATCACATTAATTTGTGTGTGTAAAAAGCATTGTTTTTTTTTTAAATAAGTAAATAACATGGAAAAGAAAATTTTCACATGTCTTCCTTTTTGAAAATATATGCTGTTGTTGTTTGTTGTCCAGTTGCCCAGTCATGCCCAACTCTTCGTGACCCCATGGACTGCAGCAGGCCAGGCTTCCATGTCCTTCCCTGTCTCCCAGAGTTTGCTCAAACTCAAGGTCCATTGAGTCAATGACACCATCCAACCATCTCACCCACCGTTGCCCCCTTCTCCTCATGCCTTCAATCTTCCCTAGTATCAAGGTCTTCTCCAATGAGTCAGTTCGTATCAGGTAGCCAAAGTATTGGAGCTTCAGCTTCAGCATCCATCCTTCCAATGAATGTTCAAAGTTGATTTTCTTTAGGATTGACTGGTTTGATCTCCTTGCTGTCCAAGGGACTCTCAAGAGTATTCTCCAGCATCACAATTTGAAAGCATCAATTCTTTGGTGTTCAGCCTTCTTTATGGTCCAACTCTCACATCTGTACATAACTACTGGAAAAATCATAGCTTTGACTATACAGACTTTTGTTAGCAAAATCATGTCTCTGCTTTTTTTTTTTGACATTTGATGTGAGATTTATTCACACTTTAACATAAATTATTTGATCTGGGGGTCAGATATAATTTTTCATTTCAACAGAACTTTCTCATGATTATATTCACAAAATTGGCACTATTAAACAAAAGAAACCAGAGCTAGACAAAGTATGCAGCTTTATGCCAATTTACATCTCAACATGCACACTCCCCTCCCCCAGTTCGTGATCTTGGAAGAATCTGCTGTGAGCTTATTAAAATGCAAGTCACAGATGACTGTTTACAAAATAAAACCTCTTTTCCTAGTGCTACTTGTTTTGTTGTAGAAAAATATTACAAATAAAACTTAGGGCTGTTCAAGGTGTTCATTTCATAGTCACATATGATACACAAGTTCAAGCCATCTTTTCCTCACTTTATATTGTGATATAAAGACATCACAATACACAAAGTGGAGACTGAATTACTGATCAACCATTTCCCCCTCAAAAATGACACAGTTTACTATGCTGACATTAAAAATGAGAGTGAAGTAAAACATTTCCAGGTAGTAACTACTTATAATTTGTTCTTAGTCTGAAACTCAGAAAAAAAATGCTACAAAACTATGATGAAATGTATATTTCTTCCTGATACAAGAAATTTGTCTAAAAAATTTGTAATCATAAAACAGATTTGCTCTTCATAAAGAAATGGCTAACTTTTTTTCCCCATGGTTAGATTCTTACTTGGAGATGACTCCAATTTTCAGCTGGGTTCTTTTCCTGGGGGGTGGGGAGACGTGGATTGTTGTTAATATTATACAGCAGATTCAATAAACCTAGGGATATTTCAGAGGACTACAGTGTACTGTTACAATCAGCCAAACTGTAATAGTTTCCTCTTTTGTGATTATGTAAATTTTAAAGAAAGAAGTCTCTTACAAGCTATATACAGCAGTTTACACTTCAGTGTTTCTCTCTCATGTGTGACACAGCTCAAACTGATTGATGACAAGCACTTGTCACGTAAACTTCTGTAGGCACATCTCCATTCCATCGCTTCACTGGAGGGGCGAGGTCTTCTGTGGGATCATGATTCTGGATTCCATTTTTTGAATAAGCAGGACTGTATAATATACTAGTTCATCTCAGCCATGTTTATGCCATGCTGCATTCCATAAATCTTACCTGGTCTGGAGGAGAACCATCCAACGGCTTCAATACCATCCTGTCTGAAGCAAATGGCACGAGCTATTGAAACATAGTTCGTGGTCGGAGCTGGCAGGATCTGAGTTCATATATGTTCGGTACGGACTGTGGGATGGGCTCATTCCAGAAACTGAACTCCACCAGCAGCTGATTCTCGAGAGAAGCCTGATGCTTCTTGCCTTACGGAATTCCAAAAATTCCTGATTTTCTTTGAGTTTATTCATCACCTCCGTGAGGGCTGGATAGCCTCCTTCAGACCTCCAAAGATGAAGAGTTTGATCCTGCTCGCCATACCACTGTTCCAAGTCCCCACCAAAGTACAAGGGTAATGCTTATCGTCATGAATCTTTGGCAACACCTCTTGACAAATTTTGTTGTATGCTTCTAGGCATTCCAGTGTAATATTGTGAAACTGTAATTTGTTCACACTGCTGGTTTCCTTTTTGGCTAGGAGGTTAGAGTGAACATCTTTCCTTGGGTCACCTTTCTGGACAAACGGGGATTTTAACCAGCTGTCCTCTCGAGGTCTGTTATTGGAAGATGTCCCTTTCCGGAGCTGGGGCAGGAGGTCTCAGGGGCTGGCCCGCCCAGGTAGCCGCTGGCTGAGGCCTCTCTGCAGGCGCGCAGCTCGCCAGCCGCCATCTTGCTTGGTGCCTCGCTCCCACCGCCGGGCGAGGTCTCTGCTTTTTAATATGCTGTCTAGGTTGCTCCTTCCAAGGAGCAAGCTTCTTTAAATTTCATGGCTGCAGTCACCATCTGCAGTAACTTTCAGTTCAGTTCAGTCACTCAGTCGTGTCCGACTCTCTGCGACCCCATGAATCACTGCATGCCAGGCCTCCCTGTCCATCACCAACTCCCAGAGTCCACCCAAACCCATGTTCATCCAGTCGGTGATGCCATCTAGCCATCTCATCCTCTGTTGTCCCCTTCTCCTCCTGCCCTCAATCCTTCCCAGCATTAGGGTTTTTTCCAATGAGTCAACTCTTCGCATCAGGTAGCCAAAGTATTGGAGTTTCAACTTCAAAATCAGTCCTTCCGATGAACACCCCGGACTGATCTCCTTGCGGATGGACTGGTAGGGTCTCCTTGCAGTCCAGGGAACTCTCAAGAGTCCTCTCCAACACCATAGTTCAAAAGCATCAACTCTTCGGCGCTCAGCTTTATTCATCATCCAACTCTCACATCCATACATGACTACTGGAAAACCGTACCTTAACTAGACGGACCTTTGTTGGCAAAGTAATGTCTCTGCTTTTAAATATGCTATCTAGGTTTATCATAACTTTCCTTCCAAGGAGTAAGCATCTTTTAATTTCATGGCTGCAATCACCATCTGCAGTGATTTTGGAGCCCCCCAAAATAAAGTCTGACACCGTTTCCACTGTTTACCCATCTATTTGCCATGAACTAATGGGACCAGATGCCATGATCTTAGTTTTCTGAATGTTGATCTTTAAGCCAATTTTTTCACTCTCCTCTTTCACATTCATCAAGAGTCTTTTTAGTTCTTCACTTTCTGACATAAGGGTGGTGTCATCTGCATATCTGAGGTTATTGATATTTCTCCCGGTAATCTTGATTCCAGTTTGTGCTTAATGATGTACTCTGCATATAAGTTAAATAAGCAGGGTGACAATATACAGCCTTGACATACTCCTTGCCTGATTTGGAACCAGTCTGTTGTTCCATGTCCAGTTCTAACTGTTGCTTCCTAACCTGCATACAGGTTTCTCAAGAGACAGGTCAGATGGTCTGGTATTCCCATCTCTTTCAGAATTTTCCACAGTTTATTGTGATCCACACAGTCAAAGGCTCTGGCATAGTCAACAAAGCAGAAATAGATATTTTTCTGGAACTGTCTTGCTTTTTTGATGATCCATCAGATGATGGCAATTTGATCTCTGGTTCTTCTGCTTTTTCTAAAACCAGCTTGAACATCTGAAAGTTCACGGTTCACTTATTGGGGAAGCCTGGCTTGGAGAATTTTAAGCATTACTTTAATAGCATATGAGATGAGTGCAACTGTGCAGTAGTTTGAGCATTCTTTGTCATTGCCTTTCTCTGGGATAGGAATGAAAACTGATCTTTTCCAATCCTGTGGCCATTGCCAAGTTTTCCAAATTTGCTGGCATATTGAGTGCAGCACTTTCACAGCATCATCTTTGAAATAGCTTAACTGGAATTCTGTCACCTCCACTTGTATTGTTCATAGTGATGCTTTCTAAGGCCCAGTTGACTTTGAATTCTGGAATGTCTGGCTCTGGGTGAGTGACCATACCATCGTGGTTATCTGGGTCATGAAGATTTTTTTTGTGTAGTTCTTCTGTGTATTCTTGCCACCTCTTCTTAATATCTTCTGTTTCTGTTAGGTCCATAACATTTCTGTCCTTTATCGAGCCCATCTTTACATGAAATGTTCCCTTGGTATCTCTAATTTTCTTGAAGACATTTCTAGTCTTTCCAATTCTGTTGTTTTCCTCTATTTCTTTGCATTGATCGCTGAGGAAGGCTTTATTTCTTCTTGCTATTCTTTGGAACTCTGCATTCAAATGTGAATATCCTTCCTTTTCTCCTTTGCTTTTTTCTTCTCTTCTTTTCACAGCTATTTGTAAGGCCTCCTCGGACAGCCATTTTGCTTTTTTGCATTTCTTTTCCATGGGGATGGTCTTAATCCCTGTCTCCTGTACAATGTCATGAACCTCTGTCCATAGTTCATCAGGCTCTCTGTCTATCAGATCTAGTCCCTTAAATCTATTTCTCACTTCCACTGTATAATCATAAGGGATTTGATTTAGGTCACACCTAAGTGGTCTAGTGGTTTTCTCTACTTTCTTCAATTTAAGTCTGAGTTTGGCAATAAGAAGTTCATGTTCGGAGCCCCAGACAGCTCCCGGTCTTGTTTTTCCTGACTGTATAGAGCTTCTCCATCTTTGCGCTGCAAAGAATATAATCACTCTGATTTCGGTGTCAACCATCTGGTGATGTCCATGTATAGAATCTTCTCTCGTGTTGTTGGAAGAGGGTGTTTGCTATGACCAGTGCGTTCTCTTGGCAAAATTCTATTAGCCTTTGCCCTGCTTCATTCTGTACTCCAAAGCCAAATTTGCCTGTTACTCCAGGTGTTTCCTGACTTCCTAATTTTGCATTCCATCCCCTACAATGAAAAGGACATCTTTTTTAGGTGTTAGTTCTAAAAGGTTTTGTTGGTCTTCATAGAACGTTTCAACTTCAGCTTCCTCAGCAGTAACTTTGGAGCCTAAGAAAATAAAGGTTATTTGCCTGAAGTGATGGGACCGGTTTCCATGATCTTAGCTTTTGAATGTTGAGTTTTAAGTCAGCTTTATCACTCTCCTGTTTCACCTTCATCAAGAGGCTTTAGTTACTCTTTTCTTTCTGCCATTAGGGTGGTGTAATCTGCATCTCTGAGGTTATTCATGTTACTCCCAGCAATCTTGAAAATATATAGTCTCATGAAAATGAAGAGGCCATGGTTCTCCTATATCAGAAGCCTCTGGGGTCAGGCATCACTTTTATTACTGTTTGGTCCCCTAAGTCTTTTTGCTTGACATTATGACTTTGGTGGATGCTTAATAAAACATTAATTTAATACATGTATGAATGTGAATAAACATGTTTTGGTTCCTAAGCAAGGTCTCTTAAATTATATACAAATAACTATTAAATATGTCATAGTTAGCTAATAAAAGAAATGTCATATACAGGGAGCAAACCCAGAAGACTTTGATATCATCTCATTGAACTCTGTATCCAGAGAATCACCTAGAAGAACACTAAAATATGACTGATTGAGAAAAAACAGTGGGAGAAGTAATCTTGAATTAATAGAAAATGAAGTGAAAATATTTTATTTTAAAAATGACGTTTTATTCTTCTCAAGTTAATGTAATTCAGAATATACTGTGATCTATAGAGATCAAGCTCTCTGCTTAATAATAACAGCAAGAAGCCGTTTGTGTTGTTTCCTCCAGCTGCTTTAATAAATATCCACAAGTTTAGTGACTTAAAACAACACAAATTTGGAATAGATCTTGATGCTGTGAAGGACTAAAGGCAAAAGGAGAAGAGGGAAGCAGAGGATGAGATGGTTAGATAGCATCGCTGACTCAATGAACATGAGTTTGAGCAAACTCCAGGAGATAGTGAAGGACAGGGAAGCCTGGCGTGCAGCAGTCCACAAGGGTCATAAAAAATCAGACAAAACGACTGAATAACAGCATGTTCCTGATAGTTTGTGTTATCTTGGGAATCTCAGCTTCAGTTGGGAATGCATTTCACTTCAGTTCAGTTCAGTTGCTCAGTCGTGTCCAACTCTTTGCGACTCCATGAACCGCAGCATGCCAGGCCTCCCTGTCCATCACCAACTCCCAGAGTCCACCCAAACCTATGTCCATTGAGTCAGTGATGCCATCCAGCCATCTCATCCTTTGTCGTCCCCTTCTCCTCCTGCCCCCAATCCTTCCCAGCATCAGGGTCTTTTCCAGTGAGTCAACTCTTCGCATGAGGTAGCCAAAATATTAGAGTTTCAGCTTCAACATCAGTCCTTTCAATGAACACCCAGGACTGATCTCCTTTAGGATGGACTGGTTGGATCTCCTTGCAGTCCAAAGGACTCTCAAGAGTCTTCTCCAACACCACAGTTCAAGAACATCAATTCTTCAGTGCTCAGCCTTTTTCACTGTCCAACTCTCACATCCATACATGACTACTGGAAAAACCATAGCCTTGACTAGACGGACCTTTGTTGGCAAAGTAATGTCTCTGCTTTTCAATATGCTATCCAGGTTGGCCATAACTTTCCTTCCAAGGAGTAAGCATCTTTTAATTTCATGGCTGCAATTACCATCTGCAGTGATTTTGGAGCCCCCCAAAATAAAGTCTGACACTTTTTCCACTGTTTCCCCATCTATTTCCCATGAAGTGATGGGACCAGATGCCATGATCTTAGTTTTCTTGATGTTGAGCCTTAAGCCAACCTTTTCACTCTCCTCTTTCACTTTCAGCAAGAAGCTTTTTAGTTCCTCTTCACTTTCTGCCATAAGGGTGGTGTCGTCTGCAAATCTGAGGTTATTGATATTTCTTCCAGCAATCTTGATTCCAGCTTGGAATGCATTTAGCTATAGGTAATAGAAAAATTACCTTCCTTAGTCTCTTAAATAAAGGTTTATAGTCTCACAGAATAAAATCCAAAAATAAGCTGTTGAACCAGTATTTTTTTTTTTTTCTTTTCATTCCTGGTCACATAATGGCTGTGGCAGTTCCAGTTCTCACATTCACATGCAAAGCAGGAAGGGAGAGTAGAGGAGAGATTCAGCTGTAGTTTAGTTCCTTTAAGCAAAAACCAAGACACATACAACCAAAAAAGATGTCCCAGAAGCCCTAGCAGATTTCTGCTTTATTAGACATGAGTCTAAACTGTAGCACATACTCCTACAGCAGGACTAGGAAAAAAGAATACCTAGACTGATGCAGGGCAGTTTTTCTCTTGAACACGTTGAGCCTTTTGTTAGCAATGAGGGAGAGATGACGGAATGAGTGCACGTCAGGTAGGCACCCAATTGTGTCTACCACATTCCCGCTTTGCAAAATGAAATTAGTGACACCGAACCTACAAACTCTGTAGAGTACTATGAGGGGTGTGTGTGTGTGTTTTGTATTACTCAGTCATTTCCAACTCTTCATGACGCCATGGACTGTATTCTACCCGGCTTCTCTGTCCATGGGATTCTCCAGTCAGGAATACTGGAGTGGGTTGCCATTCCCTTTTCCAGGGGATCTTCCCAACTCAGGGATCAAACTTGGGTCTCCATGAGGTTCTGATAGGATCACATATGTGAAAGAGCTTTGCAGAATGCCTTGCAAACTATTGAGTAGTTTATTTTACACAAAAATTTTACGCTCTCCTTGGACGGAGGAGCCTGGTAGTCAGCAGTCCATAGGGTCTCTTAAGAGTGGGACATGACTGAGCGACTTCACTTTCCCTTTTCACTTTCATGCATTGGAGAAGGAAATGGCAACCCACTCCAATGTTCTTGCCTGAAGAATCCCAGGGATGGGGGAGCCTGGTGGGCTGCCATCTATGGGGTCGCACAGAGTCGGACATGACTGAACATCTGAACTGGCACTCAACTAAGCACATAGTAGGTACACAAGTATTTATTCAGATTTTATGTTGAAAAATAAACTTACCTTCTACTTCTGACAGAGGACTTTTATAAAGTAATGCTATACACTGGGCTGATATTGTTTTTTCTTCTTTTGGAATGTATGGATTATCACCATAGCAATAACAGTAACCATAACAGCAGGACTATCAACACTTCATTACAACTTAATGACAGAAAGGAAGGGAAAATATCTTGTCATTTTAGTTGTACGGGAGAGTTTTGGTAAGAACATACTGTAACTTGGCCAGTAACATCTGTACTCTTAAGAAAACAACACGAAAAGCCAAAATATTGGTTTTATAGCTGATTGTAAAAAGTCATCATTATGAGGCATAGTGTCCTGGGGTGTCATGTGGAGATAGGGGCCAAGTGGGAAAAACTCACATTTTGAATCATCCACATCACTTCCTATGACTCTGGTCATTGCTCTTCATGCTCTGGAAGGAGAATGCTTTCTGGTCCCTCAGCTAGTGAATGCAAACTGCAATGCATCCTTAGGTTCCCTCTCATTTACTTTTTTTTTATTATTATTATTTTTATTTATTTATTTATTTTTATTTTATTGGTTTTGCCATACAATGACATGAAATCGCCATGGGTTTACATATGCTCCCCCTCCAGAACCCCCCTCCCTCCCCCTGGGAAATCTCGGTGCACCAGCCCCGAGCATCAATCCTGGGCTGGCGATTGATTTCACATATGGTAATTAACATGTTTCAATGCCATTCTCCCATATCATCCCACCCTTGCCCTCATCCACAGAGTCCACGAGTCTGTTCTATACATCTGCGTTCCTTTTGCTGTCTCGCATGCAGAGTTCTCGCTGCCATCTTTCTAAATTCCATATATATGCGTTAGTATACTGTATTGTTGTTTTTCCTTCTGGCTTACGTCACTCTGGATAATAGGCTCCAGTTCCGTCCACCTGAGTAGAACTGATTCAAATGAATTTTTTTTTAATGCTGAGTAATATTCCATTACACAGTGGAATGTGTACCACAGCTTTCTTATCCATTCGTCAGTTGATGGGCATCTAGGTTGCTTCTGTGTCCTGGCTATTGTAAACAATGCGGCGATGATCATTGGGGTACATGTGTCTCTTTCAATTCTGGTTTCCTCAGTGTGTATGCCCAGCAGTGGGATTGCTGGGTCTTATGGCAGTTCCATAGTGGCTGTACTAGTTTGCATTCCCACCAACAGTGTAAGAGGGTTCCCTTTTCTCCACATCCTCTCCAGCATTTATTGCTTGTAGATTTTTGGACTGCAGCCATTCTGACTGGTGTAAAGTGGTACCTCATTGTGGTTTTGATTTGCATTTCTCTGATAATGAGTGATGTTGAGCATCTTTTCATGTGTTTGTTAGCCATTTTTATGTCTTCTTTGGAGAAATGTCTTCTAAGTTCTTTGGCCCACCTTTTGATTGGGTCATTTATTTTTCTAGAATGGAGCTGCAGGAGTTGCTTGTATATTTTTGAGATTAATTGTTTGTCCGTTGCTTCATTGGCTATTATTTTCTCCCATTCTGAAGGCTGTCTTTTCACCTTGCTTATAGTTTCCTTTGTTGTGCAGAAGCTCTTAATTTTAATTAGGTCCAATTTGTTTATTCATGGTTTTATTTCTGATATTCTGGGAGGTGGGTCATAGAGGATCCCGCTTTGGTTTATGTCAGAGAGTGTTTTGCCTATGTTATCCTCTAGGAGTTTTATAGTTTTTGGTCTTCTCATTTACTTTTTAAAAGCCAATTTATCATGCTGTGAAGCGCTATTATATATGAGGTAAAAGTTTATTAACTAATATTTGCTATGCTAAAGCTAATGAAGGGGACAACAGAGAACGAGTTGGTTGGATAGCATCACCAACTCGATGGAAATGAGTCTGAGCAGGCTCCAGGAGCTGGTGATGAACAGGGAAGTCTGGCGTGCTGCAGTACATGGGGTCGCAAAGAGTTGGACATGACTGAGCAACTGAACTGAACTGACTGAAAGATAATGTAGTTTATGTCAATGGGGATAAAGGCTAGGTTTATTTTCTTCATTTTACTAAGCATTATGACTTCATGTAGTTTTAGTCAATAGAATATAATCCAGCATCATCATGACATCTAATCCTTTATTACTTCAAAAGGCATCTCTAGACAATATTGATATTTTCCTCCATAGATAAATTTATAGTATCTCACCTGCAAAACTGACAATACCTCCTAAATTATTCAATAAGTCCATGTTCAAAAATATCCAGTTGTCTCTAATATAGCTTTTAGATCTAGTTTATAGTATATAGATACAGATTATATACAAAAATAGATTATATATGTAGATATCATATATGTGTGCATATGTGTGTATGTGAAAACCATGTATCTATATATGAAACATATGAATTGAATGAAACAAGGAATTGGTTTATGGGATTATGTAGGCTGGCAAGTCTGAAATCTGAAGGGCAAACTGGCAGGTTAGACACTCCCAGGCAGGAGCTTCTCCCTCAAGGAAACCTCAGTTTTGCTTTTAAGGCCTTTCAACTGGTTAAATGGGGCCCATCCACATTATCCCATGGATAATCTCTTTTCCTTAAAGTCAAGTGATTGTAGGCATTAACCACATCTATAAAGTACATCCATAGTGATGCCTAGATCAGTGTTTAGTTGAAATCTGGCTAATATACCCTAGCCAAGTTGACACACAGAACTAAATTTCACAGTGTTGTTTAGCTTTTTCTTCTTGTCCTGTGGTGTTCTATATGGTGACCACCAACCAGCTCCTAATAAGCACTTGAAATGTAGTAGTCTCAACTCTAGTGTGAAATCCATGCCAAATTTAGGAGACATAGTACAAATAAAGAGTAAAAACGATCTCATTAATAATTTTTTATTATTTGGTCATCATTGTTTTTATTATTGCTTATATGAAATGATACTATTTGAGGTATGCTGGATTTAAAATTTATTAACTACTACAATTAATTTTATTGTTACATTTTACTTTTTTAAGTGGATGGCTAGAAAATTTTTAATTATATATGTGGTGAGGGTAATGCTACTCTAGCCTCTATATTTTCTGTGACCTAGAAATTAGACTCTAAAGATTTGGTTAGGTTAAGCCTAAACTATCCTAGTAAGATTACATTGTCATAGTACTTCATATGGAAGTAGAAAGTATTATCTTTGTATATACTGTTAGTGATTTAGAGCTTGGTCACAGGATTAAGGTGATGAACACTGAATCTTCCATGGTAAAATTAGGTTTTTCTCCTTGTGACCAGAAAGTAATCCCCATGGTGTTACTTTGCTGCCATAAGAACATTCTGTTTCTAATCATCAATTTATCTAATGACTTCAATAGCCTTTGATAATTCTTGCTTAATCAATAATTTCATCAGAGATTTCAAAAATAGCTAATGTTCAATTTTGTCATTTCTTGTACATAAGTAATTATCATTAGTCCATCAAATAGAGGTTTCCTGTTTAACTCAGATCATTTGGTTGCTATAAATACTTATTGAAAAGATTCTTGTCTCTTTCCTTTCATTACTACCTCTCCTTCAATTTCCAGGTTTCAATGTAAAGAATTGATTTAATGAATGCCATAAATGATTACAAATTACTTTTTTCTTGGTTTCTCTTTTTTCAATATCATTATTAACTTGTGGATTTTCTTTACATACAGAATATCTTTCAGTCAACTTAAATCATTATTCTCTTTGATGGTTGAGTTTTTATACTTAAACTATGGGTGGCCCTTCAGCTTGATTCCAGTATCCTCTGACACAATCTCATTGATCCTGGGAAGCTTTCTTGCTTTCTGGGAAAGCAATGTATCCCAGACTAGACTCACCTTGTGCCTTCCTGCTCATATTTGAATCAATCATTTCTTTAAAAAAGCCTTGTATTAGACAATGTGTTTAGAAACTAAGATCTTGTGCTTAGAGTCATAACTTTATTTACTTGTAGTTATATCTGAATTTTATGGTCATAAACTTGGGGTAAAAAAATGGAATTTTATTTCCCTATAAGCAACCTGAATTTCCACTGATGTTAGTAAACTCTTTCCAATCCAATTAAATTCAGCCCCTTCTGGATTTTTCTTAGGCTTAGTTGGATTAAAATTCAATCAAATTTAGATCTCTTTTGTTTCTTGCAATCCTCACCTTTTCCCCAAAGATAGTATAGATGTCAGGGATAGGAAATACGAGTGTTTTATGCTGTCTTAGAACCTAAAAGGAGGTGTCATATTCATGCGTAGGATGCCAGACTTGGAAAATAATAACACAGGATCCCTTTTCAGCAGCATCCACACCTAAAATGTATGTGTTCTCTCTGCTCCTTGGTCCCTGGTCTCTGCAGACCACTCTCTGTGCTCTCTGTCCAAGCTGCTAGGAATTTCTAGGTCTAATCATGTATTCACAACTGCTGCCACCTGCGTCTGGATTGTAAGAAAATTTAGGATGCTCTCTTTCCCTCTCTCTGGGGCTGTCTTTCTGTTCCTTACCACATATTTCTACTTTAATGCTGGCTTCTCTTAAAGTGTTTTGTCTCCTACCCAAGACAATAAATACCACTAATTTTGGTGTAGGAGGCCTAAAGAAACATGAAGAAAGAAAGACTTGTGTTATTGTTTCCAAGTATTCCTTTGCTGCACACCACTTTGGAAAGATTTGCTATTCCTTGCCTTAGCGCCCACCCTTTCTCACCTCCAGAATTGTGCTCATGTGTTCTTTTTGCATAGACTAACCTTTCCCACTCCCTCTCAGGCTTTGTATATTCAGAGCCACCCATTCTTCGAGCCCACACAAACCTAGAAAATAGTCCTTTCTCCTTCTATTCTAGTTATACTTCATTTCTACCTTTCTTCTTGAACTTATTATTTTATTCATTATTCATTCTATGAGCATATACCAAGAATTTTCTTTCTACCAAGGTTTGTGCCTTTAAAATCTGAACTGGAGTGTATATTCTTTGGAAGGAGAATCAGTGTCTAGTTCATCAGTGTATTTCTGTACTCTTCAAATATTTCTGAAGGAAGGAATGGCTGAATGAATAAGCATGTAAATTGCTGACCACCCAGACTGCAGGAACCTTATATTTTCTCTAGCAATTAGGGCTCAGATGCCTAAATTCTTGGCTTTCCATACTTTCTTTCAAACTTACTTTCTTCTGCACCTCTTTTCTCTTTTTCCTAAGAGAAGAAAGAGATCCATTTTCAACCTCAGACAAGCCTTTCTACTCATCTTATGTCCAGAAAACATCTCCTAATTTCCCTAGGACCTTGATTCAGCAGCAGTGGTCCCCCTTGCTCTACCTTTACCTTTTCTGTTGGCTCCTTCTACTCAGCATATAAACAGGTTCTAGTGTTTCACATCTTTTAAAGCCTTCTCCCTCTCTTACCCTAAAATGCTCCTACCTGCCTCTCTATCTTCATCTCCTGTTATGTGCAATCCTAAAGCTATGTTCCTGTCATACTGAAATAATCTGACCCTCTATCCTAGTTCATCTGTCTTTTTTACTTTTCATATGCTCTTTTACTTGAATATCTTCTCATTCTTTGCCTCCAAGTTTCAGCTCAAGCATTCTCTCCTCCGAGGAGTCCTCTACGGCTCCCACAGAATAGATGGTCATAATTTCACAGGTTTCAACTCCCTTCTATAATTTCACCGGTTTCAGATGTGTTATGATTATATGTTGATTTATCTGCCTCCCGCAAGTAATTGTGGGCTCCTTGTGGACAGTTACATGGTCTTGTTAGTAACATGTACATTCCCAGTGGTTGGCTGTAGTAGGTCCTAAGAGCTTTAATTGATATACTGATTAATGAATGAATCAATGAGACTGACCATCTCATTGTCTATAGCTGCTCCACTGTGCCCAGGAAAAATCCTGTGATAGTTCAAGCCGATGTGTGTTCCTCCTGCAGCCAGCTCTGGCAAGGGCGCCCTGACCTTGGCAAGGTTGTGTCATGTATTGAGTAGGAAACCAACTAACTTTCTTGTTTGTGTAATACGCTGGCCAAAGGAAAGATGTCTGTGTGTGGTGAGGACAGCAAATGAAAAGACCTTCTGTGCAAGGAATGTTCCTCTCTTTCATTTCACAGGAGTTAGTGCCTTGGAATGTAAACCTTAATTCAAGAGGGTTACAAGGAATCTTGCTCACAAGGGCTAGGACAAGTAGACGGTTGTGGAAATCTTTATTCCAGTGTCTGAACTTTCTGCTAAAGCAAATAGGAAAAGAAAAAGAAAAAACCCTTATAATTATCCATCTGGGCTATAAGTCCTTTCTACCATTCATTGAAAACAAGTACTGGGGGGAAAAACCTAAAAAATAATCTAACAAAACTCATTCATTTTGCCCACCCTAATTCACATTTTAAAGATGAAGAGTCTAAGGTCCAGAGTAGTGAGAGGAAACCTGTCCAGGGTCTTGCAACCAGTAACTGGCAAAACTGATATTTGATCTCAGGTTTCCTGATATCCTACCCAATACCTTTTCTACCTCATTATGCTAATTATATGCATAAATAGAAAAAGTACATGAAGAGAAAAAGAGATGCCCACAGCAGCTCGAACGTATTATGATACTGTAAGGTAATTTAACAGCACACATATGATTCCAAACATTACTGCACTTGTTATTTCCTTATATTGATCTATGACCCGGTGTTGATCTTTCTGGATACTAAAAATATTTTAGTTTGAAATAATTGTTTCACATTTTGGTCCTTCAACTAAAAAATGCATGGTTCTATTTTGGAAAGATCATGAAATCAAAGACAGGATTAATATTTGATAATGAAGCACAGTGTCTGATAATGAAATTGCCAGATTACCATTAGATAGCTGTTAAGAGCTGGGAAGGGTCTGAAGTTTTACCATACTTACAGTCTTTCAAGTCAGCTTCATGGATGCTGATGAAGACACAAAACCCCAGGGTTAGAATCATAAGACTTTATCAGTCCTGGCAAGAGCAATGGTCAGAGTCATTTGCATTTGCACTGATGTCCTAAACCCCGAGTCCTGCAGGGCAGCACAAAGAAGGCTGGGTGACAAGAGCATTCACAGTGGGTTGGTGCGACAGGAGAAGAACCTGCAGGTTAGGGAATCTGAATCTTCTACAATATGTAGTAAGGCTGACTGCCTTTTGCTGTAAAGGGAGATACCATCTCTATCTCCAAAGGCTGCCTGCTGTACAAACAAAAACTATCCCTGAAAAACTAATCGGAAACAGAGATTGTCAGAACCTCTACTTACAAAACATGCAAAAACAAGATGGACCCACAGAATATTGTCTTGTACTAATACCCACCTACTCATTTGTTTACTGTCTTGGCTTCTGGTGAATTTTTCCATAAGTATGCCAGTCTATCAGACACTCTGCTTCATCTGGCTGAGAGAAGCTGGGATTGAATCTGTGAATTAGTCTTACACAGCATTTAATTAAGGATACTCTCACCAAAATTTCAACCAACAGGATGAGGCCATCTGCTGTGCACCTAGGACTCAGACCCACTTAGCCAAATAAATCCCATAAACCATCAGTGTCTACTGTAGGAAGTGTCAAGTGGTTTCTCCTTAAATTGCTTGGCCTGAGGCATTAATCCAGGTGCAGTTAGATGTATTAGTGATTGGACAGATTCCATCTTGGCCTGCAAGGAGGAAGGAAGTCTAGGAAGATTCTGTCCTCCAGACTAACTCTGGCCTGTGGATTAAGACTGACCTAAATGCCTTCCAGCACCAAAGTGAGTCATCAAATCAGTTCAACTAATGTCAGGGGGAAAATGTGTATTGTCTTTTTTAGTTGAAGGATTCCTTTTGTAGGGAAAACTGTCTTGAGGGTGCCCGTAAATAACAAGTCAGTTCTCCCTCTGAGAATTTTCCCCAAAGTAACCTTATTTTGGAGAGGTCATTGCAGCTGTCTGAGGACTACATGATCTGGAAGTGGTATTTCTTTCAACACTTTCAGGTCTCCTATGACCATCTCTAAGGTGCAAAGCACCATGTTTTAAGGAGGGAGGCAAGTTAATGCCTGGCTTTCACAAAGAAATACAGTTCTGGGAAAGCTGCTGTTGTTTACAATCCTTGGAGCCCACCAAATGGGGCAGACTTCAATCAGGGGCACAGGCTGCCAGTGCTTCATAGCCAATGTGTCCTCATGCCAGCCCACAGTTCCAACTTTACTTATAGTAATTGAGTCTAATCCTTGTTTTTGGAGGAACTGCCTGAGTGTGTTCAACTTTTACCTAGTTGTCCATGATGCCATCTAGATGGCATTCATCCAGTCTATGTAATGACTGAGTATCAACTATGGGACTAGGAGTAAAGAGATCCAGAGAGGCTGGCAGATATTTTGCATGGAAAGTGCAGAAGCTGGGGCCTTTATATGACTTACAGAAGTTGTTTATGTCTACCACTTTGGCCTGTATGGGTCACTTGGCAAGCAGTGTACCCAACCAAGTGACCATTATCCTTAGGCCATCACTGGACCATGCTAAACCCACAAGAGAACAAGGTGGTAGCACCGGAATTAAGTCTGGATTCTCTGGGTTCCTATTAATCTGACTGCCACCAAGAAGTTGCACCAGTCAGGTTGGCCTGAGGTTTCCATTAGGGAAAAGAGAGAAATGTCATGTCCAGAAATGTCAGGGTGGAACCTCTGGTTTTCAAAACAGATGTTCGTGATTCTTCATTATTACCCAGAATGTGTCTGAGGGAAGATGCTTCCTTTCAGGGGGTAGCCACCTTCACTGAACAAACCTCCTTGTTAAAAATATCGTAGACCAGGAGGTGAGACGGGTATAGTCAGAAATCTTTGGGCTTTGTCCTTTGAGAAGGTCGACTCCACAGTGCAACAAGTCTACTGAGTACTTTTGACAACCAGCCCACTGTAGGGTGGCTTTGCAGTAAAACTCATATATTTTCAAACTCTAAAAAGCAGAAAACATGATGCAAGTTAGTTGTAAGTGCTAAAATGGTATGACCAGGATCAACTGGTGGGACTGAAACAGTAACATAGGATTTTGTGAGCATTTCAGTGGAAGAGAGAAACTACCAATAGCCTCAAGAAAGAACAAAAAATCAAACTTAGTCTTTCAGGAGCAGATGGAGACAGATGCATACAGTGTGGTCTCCTTCACCTTGAGACAGGTCAGCTTTTGGCAGGAATCACAAATCTGACATGCAGCAATAGCCTTGGAATTAGATACAGTGTTTTTGCTTTTGCCCAATCTGTGATGGTGGACATGTTTCTGTATCTGGTAAAACATGGATCTAGATGGGAAAAGTATCAAAGTGCATGGTGAAGCTTGATTACAGTTGGTCTCATTGAAGAATAGGCCCTTACTGTGGGTGTCTACATGAGTGGCCCAAATGATTGAATCAGTAGCTGTATTTTTTTTTCTTTTTTTTTGCTATTCACAACCCCAAAGAAGGGCTTTCCAAAATGCAAGGCCATTAGTAACAACCTAAGAGTCAACAAAAATGGAACAAGGTTCATCAAAAGGAGTATCACACAAAGAACAGCCTTGAATCCTGACCATTAAGGAGAGCAACCATGTTCACTTTTGACTCTTCATCGATGGCGTTGAGATTAAAGTACTACAGCAGCACTTGGACAACATTTGGTTTTAGCTGGACTGAGCCATGGGCGAGCCAGTCATTTAGGGGACCTCTGTGCATTGTTGATCTCATTGAGCTAGTGGCTTTGCCTTAAGCAGTGTCAGTTCAGTTCAGTTGCTTAGTCGTGTCCGACTCTTTGTGACCCCATGGACTGCAGCACACCAGGCCTCCCTGTCTGTCACCAGCTCCCGAAGCTTACTCAAACGCATGTCCATTGAGTCAGTGATGCCATCCAGCCACCTCATCCTCTGTCATCCCCTTCTCCTCCCGCCGTCAATCTTTCCCAGCATCAGGGTCTTTTCCAGTGAGTCACTTCTTCATATCAGGTGGCCAAAGTATTGGAGTTTCAGCTTCAACATCAGTCTTTCCAATGAATATTCAGGACTGATTTCCTTTAGGATGGACTGGTTAGATCTTCTTGCAGTACTAGGGACTCTCAAGAGTCTTCTCCAATACCACAGTTCAAAAGAATCAATGCTTTGGCCCTCAATTTTCTTTATAGTCCAACTCTCACATCCATACATGACTACTGGAAAAACTACAGCTTTGACTAGATGGACCTTTGTTGGCAAAGTAATGTCTCTGCTTGTTAATATGCTGTCTAGGTTGGTCATAACTTTTCTTCTAAGGAGCAAGTGTCTTTTAATTTCATGGCTGCAGTCACCATCTGCAGTGATTCTGGAGCCCAAGAAAATAAAGTCTGTCACTATTTCCATATTTTCCCCATCAATTTGCCATGAAGTGATGGGACCAGATGCCATGATCTTAGTTTTCTGAATGTTGAGTTTCAAGTCAACTTTTTCACTCTCCTCTTTCACTTTCAGCAAGAGGCTCTTTAGATCGCCTTCGCTTTCTGCCATAAGGATGGCATATCTGAGGTTACTGATATTTCTCCCGGCAATCTTGATTACAGCTTGTGCTTCTTCCAGCCCAGCGTTTCTCATGATGTACTCTGCATATAAGTTAAATAAGCAGGGTGACAGTATACAGCCTTGACATACTCCTTTCTATATTTGAAACCAGTCTGTTGTTTCATGTCCAGTTCTGACTGTTGCTTCCTGACCTGCATACAGATTTCTCAAGAGGCAGGTCAAGTGGTCTGGTATTCCCATCTCTTTCAGAATTTCCAAGTTTTTTGTGGTCCACACAATCAAAGGGTATGACATAGTCAATAAAGGAGAAGCAGGTGTTTTTCTGGAACTCCCTTGCTTTTTTGATGATCCAACGGATGTTGGCAATCTGATCTCTGGTTCCTCTGCCTTTTCTAAATCCAGCTTGAACATCTAGAAGTTCACGGTTCACATACTGTTGAAGCCTGGCTTGGAGAATTTTGAGCATTACTATGCTAGCGTGTGATATGAGTGCGATTGTGCTGTAGTTTGAACATTCTTTGGCATTGCCTTTCTTTGGGATTGGAATGAAAACTGACCTTTGCCAGTCCTGTGGCCACGGCTGAGTTTTCTACACTTGCTGGCATATTGAGTGCAGCACTTTCACAGCATCACCTTTCGGGATTTGAAATAGCTCAACTGGAATTCCATCACCTCCACTAGCTTTGTTCGTAGTGATGCTTCCTAAGGCCCACTTGACTTAACATTCCAGGATGTCTGGCTCTAGGTTGGTGGTCACACCATTACGATTATCTGGCTCATGTTCTTCTTTGTATAGTTATGTGTATTCTTGCTACCTCTTCTTAATATCTTCTGCTTCTGTTAGGTCCATACCATTTCTGTCCTTTATTGTGTCCATTGTTGCATGAAATGTTCCCTTGGTATCTCTAATTTTCTTGAAGGCATCTCTAGTCTTTCCCATTCTATTTTTCCCTCGATTTCTTTGCACTGATCACTGAGGAATGCTTTCTTATCTCTCCTTGCTATTCTTTGGAATTCTGCATTCAAATGAGTATATCTTTCCTTTTCTCCTTTGCTTTTCTCTTCTCTTCTTTTCACAGCTATTTGTAAGGTCTCCTCAGACAGCCATTTTGCCTTTTTGCATTTTTTTCCCTTGGGGATTGTGTTGATCCCTGCCTCCTGTACAGTGTCACAAACCTCCATCCATAGTTCTCCAGGCACTCAATCAGATCTAATCCTTTGAATCTATTTGTCATTTCCACTGTATAATCATAAGGGATTTGATTTAGGTCATACCTGAATGGTCTAGTGGTTCTTCTACTTTCTTCAATTTCAGTCTGAATTTGGCAGTAAGGAGTTAATGATCTGAGCCACAGTCAGCTCCCAATCTTCTTTTTGCAGATTGTATAGAACTTCTCCATCTTTGGCTACATAGAATATAATCAATCTGATTTCGGTGTCGACCATCTGGTGATGTCCATGTGTAGAATCTTCTCTTTTGTTGGTGGAAGAGGGTGTTTGCTATGACCAGTGTGTTCTCTTGGCAAAACTCTGTTAGCCTTTGCCCTGCTTCATTCTGTACTCCAAGGCCAAATTTGCCTGTGATTCCAGGTATTTCTTTTGCACTTCCTACTCTTGCATTCCAGTCCCCTATAATTGAAAGGACATCTTTTTGGGGGTGTTAGTTCTAGAGGGTCCTGTAGGTCTTCATATAACCATTCAACTTCAGCATTACTGGTCAGGGCATAGACTTGGATTACTGTGATATTGAATGGTAGTGTAATGGGGAGTAAAATTTCCCTCAGTAGAATGACTGCCATTTCTTCATGTCAAGCCAAGATACTCCTTGGGCTAGGTTAGCTGTGTTCTTGTACATTTCCTTTTCATTTGACAAGTGAGGCCTGTTGTGATGTGCCATTCACATCCTATTAATTGTTGTGTCTGAGTTGATGCACTACATAATAGAATTATCATCCTAAAGAATTACAGGATCTCCATGGGTCAGGTGTTACTGTCAACAGGAACCCAGTAGCAAACTAAGAGCTGCTTTTCAAAAGAGACGTGCCCAGTAACTTTCTCAGAGATGTGATGTGTCCTGAACCATAGGAGTGCCCCTGGTGGAAGCTTCCATCTTCTGCCAGAGGCTTCAGCGGGTGAAATCATTGGCCAGAAATGTATAGCTCCAAAAGGCCATTAAGATTGTAAAGCCCTATTTGGGATAGGCTAGAGAGATGATTAGAAAGCCATTTACATTTTTTTTTAACACTTCTCTACATGCAGCTTTTACCAATCAGAATTCTTTCTGGCACTTATGGGACAAAAATGTACAAGCATATAACATATTAGTTCTCTTAGTAGTGTCAGTTGGAGAATCAGCAACAAGAGTTCATTGAATTGGTCCAAATGCCCCACCCATAAAGTCGCGTTAGCTTCCCTGTCCTACTGTGGGCCCTGCCAGTATTTAGTAGTAGAATTCTAATGTCCCTACCCCTCATGGAACTGGTAGAATGGTGAATTGGGCATCTATACCCAACAAAGTCATAAAAGTTTTAGTCTCTCTCCTCCCTGGAATTTCTCAGCATACTCAAATGGATCTATATAGCCACCGGAGACAAAAAGACCTTGGCTACACCTCTAATCATAAAGTCCTTTAGCCTGGAGAGAAGGGAGGGATCAAGGGTCAGGAAGGGAGAAGATGGCTCTGTTCCAGGAAACACATCTTTGCATTCACTTTCTGGTTAGAGTGCCTTGGCAGTGGATCATGGTTCCATCAGATGAACTTCCAGTGTTTTGGGCTCACTTAATTCTCTGAGTTGAGAGATGAGATCATCATGACAGATACCATCAGGTCAGTTTGGGGTGCCTTCTGACTCAGCTGTGGCAGTCACATTGCTTTCTAGCTAAGACATATTTGCTCCCGTTGCCTGACTGGGCTTGATTCTTTGAGTGATGCTTTTTTATTTTAAAGGACTCCTCCTTAATTTGGGGCATTTCTTGATCCTTCATTGAATTGCTGTTGCTGCGGCTGCTGCTGCTAAGTCTTTCGTCGTGTCCGACTCTGTGCGACCCCATAGATGGTAGCCCACAAGGCTCCGCCATCCGTGGGATTCTCCAGGCAAGAACACTGGAGTGGGTTGCCATTCCTTCTCCAATGCATGAAAGTGAAAAGGGAAAGCAAAGTCGCTCAGTCGTGTCCAACTCTTCACGACCCCAGGGACTGCAGGCTCCTCTGTCCATGGGATTTTCCAGGCAAGAGTACTGGAAGCCATCGCCTTCTCTGGCTTCATTGTAATAAAAGCTCTTAAATTTTCACCTGATTTTAGTGTATGTTCTAGGAGAATTTTCCAGGGAGGTATGGCCAATCATAAGAGTGTATCTAGATTGCTTGGGGTAAGTTTCTCATTCTCTAGTGAGTTACCTTCCTCAGCATCGTAAACCCCATATAGGGCAGCAAGCACTCATAGTCAATAACACATCAGTAGTTTCTTACAGGAGTTTGTCTATGACAGAATTTGTGGGTGAGGTAGCTGAGTTTAAAGGACCAGGAATGGGTTGGACAAATTCAGTAGCTACTCTATATCTAGGTCCTCTGTCCTCTAACACAGAGGAATAGCAGGATGCTAGCCCTCAGCCTAGGAGCTGAGTTCAGGTAAGGTCTGGACTGTCATAGGGTCAGACACAAATAGGTATTAATATTTACTTTTTGAACTCATCCGTTGTTAGGTAAGAAATTTAATGAGGGAACTGAGCTTAGAAGAGAAAGAGTGTATATAAAGGGACAGAATCGGGACTCAAGGATTGAAATCCCAGTGGGAACTTGATATATTTGGGTGCAGATTTGGAAGAAGTATCAGGAACATTGTCTTTATGGGCCATTGGGTGTAGGCTCTCTTGGAGGAAAAGGTTCAAGATAGTCATCTCTTACTGGTCTTCTGAAATAAAACGGTGGTTAGTTTCCCTGAGTTCAGACTCTCCCCCTGCCAATACCTCTTCTAGGTGGCTGCCAGAGTGCCATTTATGAAACCCAAGCCTTACTGTGTTGGTACACTGCTTGAAGACCCTTCTTTGGGCTTCCACTGCAAAATAATAAAGTCTGAACTCTTTTGTAGGGCGTATAACGTACTTCACAAGTTGGACTGTCTGCTTTGGAGCCTCATCTCTTACGTCTCCCTAACATGTACCCAGTGTTCTAGCCACATGGAATTACATGTTTTCCCCTGAATACACTGGCCTCTTTTATGCCAGTTTGCCTTTACTGTCTTGCCTGGAATGACCTTGCCTTTCTCTGCCTGGAAAACTACTAGGTTCAGCTCAGTCTCCCCTCTAAATGGTTCTCTGGCCACAGGCTGCACTGCTGTGGTATCATATGCCCGTTGATTATGATGCCATGGTAGGGCAGAGGCTCTGTCTGTGTTGCCACCCGACTGTGACCTTTTTGAAGGAACTTGTCTTATTAATTTTGGTAGCCCTGTTACCTACTGTAGTCTTCAGCATATATATGTGTTGAATCCATTTATATCTTTATGATGCACATGATTATTTCCTTGAAGCAATAAATATTTCATTTTATCATGTTAAAAAAAAGCCAGATAAGGACCCAAGATTTTGGATTATTATATGTATAATAACACCAATCCATCAGATACAATATTAATGACTTTATATTAGATATCCATTTTTCATTTCCAAAGCAGTCAACAGTAACTGCTGTAATTAAGCACTCTAATCTTTAAGGTTATTAAGTGTGAAATTAAGCAAAGTCATCCAAGGGACAGCAGGTGAACATTGTTTTAGATGAATGTTTATGGGTTTTTTAAAGAGATACCTGTCATACATATACTACATAGATTTTTTTTCTGCCATACTCTTTACTTGTTCCCCAAAGCAGCACCTCCAACACTCCACACAACCTTTCTCGTCATTCCTTGCCTAAAAAACAAATATCCAAAAGGAACAGAGATATTGTGCCGAAGTATCCATCACTACACAAGATATTTATGGAAGCACTATTTGAAATGTTGTCTGAAGGAACACTTGGAAAACAGTCTTCTTGTGCACTTGGTAAGGTATTGAATCTACAGAGGATGCACAGCATTTATTCCTCCTGAAGAATAATTTGGAAGATCTTGTTACCTTGGAGGAATAGCCTGGTTTCTTAGTATCTTAGTCATTGGGTGACTAGTTTGTGAAAAACATTCTTTGATTCTGCCAGAGACCCTTCATGCTAAATATTATCAAAGTGTAATTAAGAAAAAAATGGCATTGCTTAACAATCCTTCAGATGGCTTCCCTAGTTGGCTCAGCAGTAAAGAGTGCAAGAGATGCAAGTGGGGTCTTTAGATTGGGAAGATCCCCTAGAGGGATAGCAATA
>ML661891.1:19337665-19400888 GCA_007570785.1 Antilocapra americana | reverse complement strand
TGTGGATTTTTGGATTGCAGCCATTCTGAGTGGTGTGAAGTGATATCTCATTGTGGTTTTGATTTGCATTTCTCTGATAATGAGTGATGTTGAGCATCTTTTCATGTGTTTGTTAGCCATTTTTATGTCTTCTTTGGAGAAACGTCTGTTCAATTCTTTGGCCCACTTTTTGATTGGGTCGTTTATTTTCCTAGAATGGAGCTGCAGGAGTTGCTTGTATATTTTTGAGATTAATTGTTTGTCCGTTGCTTCATTGGCTATTATTTTCTCCCATTCTGAAGGCTGTCTTTTCACCTTGCTTATAGTTTCCTTTGCAGTGCAGAAGCTTTTAATTTTAATTAGGTCCCATTTGTTTATTCGTGGTTTTATTTCTGATATTCTGGGAGGTGGGTCATGTAGGATCCTGCTTTGGTTGATGTCAGAGAGTGTTTTCCCAATGTTATCCTCTAGGAGTTTTATAGTTTCTGGTCTTATGCTTAGATCTTTGATCCATTTTGAATTTATCTTTGTGTATGGTGTTAGAAAGTGTTCTAGTTTCATTCTTTTACAAGTGGCTATCCAGAAGAGGCTCTTTAGTTCCTCTTCACTCTCTACCATTAGTGTGAATTTAGTTAATTACAATTGTCAGGGGGCTTCATCAGCTACTGGATTGGGCAGTAGATAGAAAGATATATATGAACATACATGGTTTTCAGTTTTACAATTTTTCTTTATTCTTTTTTTTTTTTACAGATTCCAGTTCTCTGTTGATATTCTTCATCTTGTCATCTATGTTTTGCACACACTAATGGCAAGTATCTTCAAATCCTCATAAATATAGATTTTTTTTCTATTGATTTTGACTATTTAATCTTGCTGCCTGGTATGCTCGGCATTTTAAAAATTATCATTATTATTTCATGGTGGGCAGTGTCTATGTAGAGTGAATTTCAGTTTCAAGCTGTGAATGATTTTAGGGTCCTATCGAGAGTATTTTCTTTGGATTTTGGCAGGCAGGCAGAGTAAAGGCAGATCACCTTCTTCCAATCTGATAGGAAACAGATCTGGAGCTGAGTTTCAGTCTTTGTAAGGACTGTTCAATTTCTTATCAGCCTTACTTCTAGGATGTACTCTTTCTAGGGTCCCAGCTGATATGATAGTCTGCGGGTATTTACTAGGGTTTTTGTCTCCCCAAGGCTCTATTCAGCTTCAGTCTCAGACATTCTCCTAGTTTCTGCCCCTTGCCTCCAGCTTCTCAGTTTCTCAGATCTACTGTAAATTTACAAATACCTTCAGGGAAAAGTAACACTAAATTTTAAGCTCATTATTCCATACCTCCTCTCCCTCCAGGGTCTTGGATTCCTAATATTCATTGCTTTTGTAGCTCTCTGATGCCTTCAGAGAGTTGATTACCAGTTTTTCCCCAGATTCTCTGGGGAAATTTTCAGTGAGAGAGTTGGTCTGAAACAAGCCAGCATTCCCTAACTGAAATTAGCCTATGCTTCTACAAATGTACACTGATATATAGGCAACTCTTGCTAATGCAGAATTTGATTAACCTATTTGCAAATTAATTGTGGTTTAAAAATAATAAAAAGTGCATTAAAATATACGTATATACAGAAAATATTTCATATTTCTAATATGTTTTCATATTAAAAAGGTTGTTGGTGTTGTTTATAAAGCAGCACAGCCTACGTAATTTTGCAGCAACTTGGGATCATTCTGCTCCCTCAAAAAATAAAATATGTATATGTAAACATTTTTTCCTTCTGTAAACAGACTTTTCTGTGTCCCAAACCAGAGCCGGGCAAATAGCAAAGGCAAGTTAGATCAAAGTAACTTCCAGTACCAGAGTCAGGCTGTGATGCTGAACAAATTAGATGAGGAGAGAAAGGAACATGAAACTCGTTATATCTCTTGCCCTCCTTGCTTCCTGTTTCTATAAGTTAAAAGAAAAAAAACGCTCAGTTAAGAAATACCAGAAATAGACATTTTAATAGAGTAACTGTTGGTATTTGGTTTTCTCAAGAAATCTCTTTGATGTTTTTTGCTCCTAAATATTTGTACTTTGATTTATTTCACATATTTGGATTTAGATTAATAAATATAAACATGTCCCTAACCATGATTACATTGGTAACTTTAACTCAGATTACATTATATCTATTTTAGACCACATTTGTAAGTTTCTTTTTTCATGTACACATTCATGACTTAAGCAACTCATTTAACAACAAAGAAAAGCATTGATTTTCTTTAAAAGAAGGGGTATGACAAAATGGAGCTAAAATGTGTGTATCAGGAGCTGTGTTTCATATTTCACACTCCTGATGAGTCATTAGATTTCATAATTCCTCACAGTCCCAATCAGAAGTATAGAAATAATGTCAGAGAGAAAGCACACGAGTCTAACAGGACGGCAGCTTTGCACAACCCCAGGAGGCACCGCTAGTGGACTGTGTGCATAATAACTTCTGAAGTCCTTACGGGGCTGAAGCCCTGTGGCTAAGGCCAACATCTTGTCTGTTGCTTCTCAGTCCTAACTATGTATCTGAATTATCTAGTGAGCTTTTCAAAAACTTTTATTCCAGTCCTACTGAATTAGAATCTGAAAGATTTGAACCCAAAGATTTTTCTGTGTTTTTGAAAGTAATCCAATTATTTTTGCAGCACAGACACATTTGGAAACTTCTAGTCAAATTCATTCCTACCTCTGTTTCTAAGACATTGTCAGATTTAGAGTTTTATTGTTCTCAGATATCTTCTTCACCTGATGATTTTCCTTATCCTTTCTCAATAATCCACTTTAATCCTTGGCATCTTTTATCAAAATATTTTTCATATCTTATCTAATAATATTAATATATAATTGAAGTTTTTGTTAGTCTTAAACAATGGAGAAAGACAGATCACACTTACACGATTTCTTATTATTAAATATAAAATATTTTAAGTGGAAAATTACCAAAACTAATATATATATGATCAGTGATATGTGTACCAATTTTCTCTCTATTAAAAAAAAAAGCAAATTGAGCTATAGCCTTCCCTCATCCTTTTCCATTCCCTCCTTTACTAGAGGTAAAAGAAATTGGTATTTATCATTTTCATACATAGTTTGGTAATTGTCCACCTTGGAGACCTGCTGTGGATATGGGTATAGTCCTGGGCAAGATTTACACCCTCTCCCCTGGATTTTCAAGGGCCAGCGAGAACTCACCGGACACCACTAGAACCGCGACGATTGTGCTATATACATATACACAGTTGATCCTCATTTGCTAAGACTCATTTGTAACCCCCAAGTCTACACTCACGAAGCTTTTGCAGTCATGTACAGAGCAGTGAAAAATTTGAGTGACTGAATGTGCACATTCTCAGCTAAGACTGGCCAAAGCAAGTTCTGTCTTCTTGTTTTTGTTCTCATCCTATCAACAGGTGGTCCTTTTCTGGTTTATTTAGTGCCTTTGTTTTGCATTTGCGTGCTTTTTTTTGATGATTATTTTGCTGTTTAAGATGTCCCCTAAATTTAGTATTGAAGTGCTGTCCGATGTTCCTAAGGGCAGGAAGCCTGCAGTGTGCCTCATAGAGAAAATACATGTACTGGATAAGCTTTGTTTAGGCGTGAGTTAAAGTGCTGTCATTGTATAGTGCTGTTTTATATTTATATAAAATATGGTGTCTATAAGCATGAGTTGACTTACATATATTGTGAAATGATTACCACACTGATTTTAGTTAATATCTATCTCCTCATATAGTTACAAAAAAGAAAAAGAAAAAATATTTCTTTCTTTGTCAGAAGAGCTATTAATATTAAAATTTACTCTGTAACAACTTTCACACATACCATATAGGAAGATCCCCTGGAGGAGGGCATGGCAACCCACTCCAGTATTCTTGCCTGGAGAATGCCACGGACAGAGGAGCCTGGTGGGCTACAGTCCATGGGGTCACAGAGAGTCAGACACGACTAAGCAACTAAGCACAGCACAGCACAACACAGCAACGCTAACTATAGTCATTATGTTTTACATAAGATCCCCTGTGCTTATTTATAACTAGATGTTTATACCTTTTGACCATCTTTATCCTATTTGCCCACCCCTCATCTCCTGTCTCTGGTAACCACGAATTTTATCTCTTTTTCTATTAGTTGTTTATTATTCCTTTTTTGTGTGTTTGGTGTTTTTACTTTTAATTCCACGTATAAGTAAGATCATGCAATATTTGTCTTTGTCTTATTTCATTTAATGTAATACAATTAGATTCATTCAATCTGTCCTAAATTGCAGATTTCCTTATTTTTATGACTGAATACTATTCCATTTTATGTATCCATATCACATTTATAAAAATCCAGTCATTTGTTTGTGGGCAATAGGCTGTTTTAATGTGGCTATTATAAATAGCCAGTTTTTCTTAAATTGTCCCTCTGAAGACAATGGGTCTTTTCCCCCTCTAACTGCTTTTAAGATTCTTTTCTTTGTCTCTGATTTTAAGCAATTTCACTCTGATGTGACTAAATGTGTTTTACTTGGATCTTATCTTGTTTAGGCTTTATGAATCTTTTTAAAGCTGTGGATTGATGTGTATTTTCTGTTCCTTTTACTCTGTGCTACAGTTTGTTTCTTTTTTTACTGATCCAGCTTCTGTATTACTAATCATTTCTTCTGTTCAGTCTTACCTTGTTTGAATTCTTTTCCTGCTTTGAATTCTTTATTTCCTTGACTGCATTTTTCAGTTTTAGAATTTCCATTTTCTATTTTATAGATACTTTCTCTGTTAAAAATTTTATCTTTATTAATTTTCCTCAACATATTTATAATAGTTTAAACAAATCTTTGTACAATAATCATTGTATGCCTGGTAATTCTCCTTGAGTGGCAGAAAGCAAATAAGAACTAAAGAGCCTCTTGATGAAAGTGAAAGTTGGCTTAAAAATCAACATTCAGAAAACTAAGATCATGGCATCTGGTCCCATCACTTCATGGCAAATAGATGGGGAAGCAGTGGAAACAGTGATAAACTTTATTTTGGGGGGCTCCAGAATCACTGCAGATGGTGACTCCAGCCATGAAATTAAAAGATGGTTGCTCCTTGGAAGAAAAGCTATGACCAAACCTAGACAGCATATTAAAAAACAGAGACATTACTTTGCCAGCAAAGGTCCATCTAGTCAAAGCTGTGGTTTTTCCATTAGTCATGTATGGATGTGAGAGTTGGACTATAAAGAAAGCTGAGTGCTGAAGAATTGATGCCTTTGAACTGTGGTGTTGGAGAAGACTCTTGGGAGTCCCTTGAACTTCAAGGCAATCAATCCGATCAAACTGATCAGACAGATCAAATCAGTCCATCCTAAAGGAAATCAGTCCTGAATATTCACTGGAAGGACCGATGGTGAAGCTGAAATTCCAATACTTTGGCCACTTGATGTGAAGAAGTGACTTATTGAAAAAGACCCTGATGCTGGGAAAGATTGAAGGCGGGAGGAGAAGGGGACGACAGAGGATAAGATGGTTGGATGGCATCACTGACTCAATGGACGTGAGTTTGAGTAAGCTTCGGGAGTTGGTGATGGACAGGGAAGCCTGGTGTACTGCAGTCCATGGGGTCACAAAGAGTTGAACATGACTGAGCAACTGAACTGAACTGACCACCAAAGTTATTGTTAAAATTACATAGACTGTCGATAGTTTTTCTTCAGAGGTGATTTATTTTTTTCTCCTGGAGAGAAGTTAAAGGATAATCACCTCAATCCAATCAAATATGAAGTTGGCTCAAGTGTGAGTTTCAAACTTGTCAATTTCCAGTTTTTTCTTAATAATATGGCATAACCCAGGCTTCCCAGGTGGCACAATTGGTAAAGACCCACCTGCCAATGCAGGAGACATGGGTTTGATCTCTGGGTCAGCAAGATCCCCCAGAAGAGGAAATGGCAACCCACTCCAATATTCTTGCCTGGAGATTCCCATGGACAGAGGAGTCTGGTGGGCTACAGTCCATAGGGTCGCAAAGAGTCAGGCACAAATGAAGCAACTTAATATGCACACAATAACTAATTATTTTACTTAATTATTTTATTTATTTTTTTAATCACTAATTCCCCCAGAGTTTGGCAACCCGCTCCAGTATCTTGCCTGGAGAATCTCATGGACAAGGGAGTCTGACTTGCTGCAGTCCATGGGGTCGCAGAATCAGACACAACTGAGTGACTGAACAGCAACAATCACTAATTCACCCCATTCTTTTAATTTCTTCCAATATTTCCCATACTCCCTGTACTGACTTTAAACCTCCCAAATCCAATAATCTCGATTTCCTACCAACTATTTACCAGCCTCCCAATGCCCCTGAAAAGTGAAAGTGAAGTCGCTCAGTCGTGTACAACTCTTTGCGACCCTGTGGACTGTAGCCTTACCAGGCTCCTCTCTCCATGGGATTCTCCAGGCAAGAATACTGGAGTGGGTTGCCATTTCCTTCTCCAGGGGATCTTCCCAACTCAGGGATCGAACCCAGGTCTCCCACATTGTAGGCAGACGCTTTAACCTCTGAGCCACCAAGGAAGTCCCCAGTGCCCCTAGTACAGTGTATTTTCTCCCAGTAACCCCCACACTAATCTGCCCTTCCAATTTTTTACAAGTACATTCTTTCCAAGCCTGGCTGTTTCTTTAAATCTCTGTTTCTCCCAGCAGAGGATGATGGAGATGTTTGTAGTTAGTAATCCCCTAAAATCCTCCAAAGTAGCCGGCACTGTTCCTGGTACATAGTAGTTGCTCAATAAATACCCATTTATTGGACAAGTCAGTAAATGGAAGACCATGTAAAATTCTACACTGAGAGAGTGTTTTAATCCTGTTGTTGTTATTCAGTTGCTAAGCTGTGTCAGACTCTATTGTGACCCCATGGGTTGTAGCCAGCTAGGCTCCTCTGTCCATGGGATTTCCCAGGCAAAAATACTGGAGTGGGTTGCCATTTCCTTCTCCAGGGGATCTTCCCAACCCAGGGATCAAACCCAGGTCTCCTGCATTGCAGGCAGATTCTTTACCTACTGAACCACCATGGAAGCCCCATTTTAATCCTACTATTTTTCAAAAGATTGACAGAAATCAATCAAAAAGCAAGTCATTCCAGGCAGTAGGGAGTTAAAACAGTTATTTTTCTGTCTTTGCATTTTTTTTAAAGTAAGCGCTTAGAATGGTATATAATTATTTTTATTTTATTATATCCCATAATACATCCTGGTATGAGAATAAATAAGAAATCTTGTTTAAACACTTGCCTGTTCTTTGTGTCTTGATTAAACATTTGAAAATTTGTGTAAGTAAATAGATAAAGTCAAAAACTTAACTCGATTTGAATAAGTTTTCTTTTACTGATCACATCTGCAGGAGTTCAGTGTCTCAAGTTAACATATCAAATAATCAAAGGACATTTCATTTGTATAACTGAAATTCATGCTTTTTGATTTGCACATGACTACCAGTCTTTAGTAGAATCCTAAACAGACAAATCCTCTGAAACAAAGAAAAACTGGCTGTAAGTTTTAAGACCTTCTTTTCTCCAACACTTGCACAGTTTGGTCGTGTGACTATTAATTAAAATTATTTAAGGGTATAAACACAAAAGAACAGCAATGGCAGATTCCACAGGTGTGGAATCTGAAAAATATCCGATACTAAAAGAACTAAGAAATAGCATTTATTGTGTTTATGTATATTAGTCCTTTGTTTCCGGAGTGGATAATAAGATAAGCCAGCCAGGAAATTATTAATGTGATTACTCAAAACAAAACTCTGCAGCACTTTGTCTCAAAGTGATTGCACTCACTCCCACTCTCATTCTTTCTCTCACTTTTGCTCTGTGGTAACCATAACAACCATTTCCTTTCAAAGAGGTCAATTACTAAAAAGAGTGTGCTCTATTTATCAGGCAATGTGATCATCTATAAAGTATACAATATTCATTTTTTACATAAATTGTTTTTAAGGCTGAGGACATGTTCTAAAGTTGGAGGTTAAAATAAAGGAATGAAAATCTATAGGTGTATCTAGAAAATCAAATGGAAATGACAAATTAGAATGTAATTGGTCAGTTCTATTTTTTAACCATTATCACTAAACATCACAATTTATCCTCAAACAAAACTGTGAGGAGCTTTAATTTGCAAAAAGTATTTTAAGTGCTATTAAGTTTGTTTGTTGAAAAAGGAACAACAGAGAGACTTCTTTGTGCCTCTAACATATATGCCATATGCCTCAAGATTATTTGAGAAGAGTCTGTAGATAGACTTTCCCTCAGGGGGCCAGCCCTGCCACTTACCACCTAAATAAACTCTATGGGCCTCAGACTCTTAGTTTGTAAAATGAAAGTGATAATACTTATTTCATATGTTGACTCTCAAAGTCAAATAAGATACTGCATGTGAACACAAAAGGTAAAGTACTTAGAAAATGAAATACGGCATAGTAATTAAAAGCTAGCGTTTTGAGTTAGGCTGGCCTAGATAAAATTTGACTAAAAAATGTACTATTGACTACTACCAAGTTACTGAATTGCTTGGATCTTTAGTGTTACACCTACAAAATAAGATTAAGTCATACTCAGCTCTAAGAAATTGTGACACATGCAAAAAGCCCTAGGTAAGGTATGTAATTATTAATATTATACAAATATGGTACTTTAGCAGCATGTGGTATAGATAGCAACTATACTAGAATTACCGCTTAAGCTATATATTGAGTTGGCCAAAAGTTCCTTAGGGTTTTTCCTTACCATCTTATTGAAAAACCCAAACCAACTTTTTGACTAACCCTATCAAACCAGTCAATCCTAAAGGAAATCAACCCTGAACATTGGCTGGAAGGACTGATGCTGAAGCTGAAGCTCCAATACCTTGGCCACCTGATGTGAAGAGCTGACTCATTGGAAAAGACTGATGCTGGGAAAGATTGAGGGCAAGAGGAAAAGGTGGTGACAGAAGATGAAATGATTGAAGACATAACCGACTCAATGGACTTGAATTTGAGCAAACTCCAGGAGATTATGAAGAATAAGGAAGCCTGGCGTGCTGCAGTCCACGGGATTGCAAAGAGTAGGAGATGACTTAGCGAATGAACAACAACATAGAAATGCAACTTTGAGTGATACGATGTGAGAATGAGGTCCTGGAAAATGTTAAGGATCACATGTGCTTGCTTGGCATAGGTATGATTTATTAGAAGGAAAACAAAGATTTATCTTATAAAATTTCAAAAGCCTGTTACTTCTAAGTTCTTGGCTTAAATTGCTCAATAATATGTTGATTATAATATAGAATTAGATTTTGCTTTGTGTTAAAATTAATACCAAAGCAGCTTTTCTTCATGCTCCCTTTTGAAAAGCCATGTTAAATGAAGAAATTAATACATACTTATCATTTTGAAATATTTTTAAAGATAATATTTTATGACTTTTGCTTAGGTCAAAATAATAGTAAAAATATCTAAGCCACAGTATATTACTCTGTTAAGAATTAGAGGAGGACTTTGCAAAATAAAAACCATTTCAGGGACCAAATTGAGATGAAATAAGTTGAACCAATTTCATCTAGTTGAAAAAATTAGCCTCTAATTTTTGAAAGTTATATTTACCTTTTGTAAAACTGACCCTTTTTTCTCTAGGACCAGGCATCAATGAGGATAAGACTGAAAAGGGATCAGATCACTGCCTCTTATTTTAGTTATTGATCATTGTAGAGAAAACAAAACCCTTATGATAATCCCAGTCATCTGAAATGAATGAAAACTGCAGCCAGATCTGAACTTCAGTTTAGCACTTGCATCTCTGAAAAAAGTCTTCTCTAATGTCAAGAGAAGAATAAACATACAAGGAGAATGTTTGTCCTCCTCCAGAAAACTCTTAAAACTCTTCAAGTCCTTTCTTCAGGAGCTGACGAGACTGTACTTTGATTCTCCCCAGCCTCTGAGACTGGATGGAAGGCCAAAGACAAGTTCAGATATAGGTAACCTGCAGGAGGTATATTGAATAGAATTTGAGGAATTGTACACCTAATAGTTTCTATTTTGGGTGTGTATATATAAAAGGAATTGCAAAGCCCTTGTTGAAATAGGTGGGGCCTGAGTTCAGGACCTCAAAAAGAGCAACCTATTCTGGACTTCTTTGCTATAGGATCAGGAATGACAGCTGACCGAGCACATAAGAATGTCTTCCACCTCAGCTTGGAAGACAACCCATGTGTAGTGGCCCCTGTATTCATAACTGTTTCATTTTCTCAGTGGTACTCAAAGTTCTGGTAATACAAGAGGCTATTTCACAAGTAATCTGAGATCAGGTCTTGCAGAATAGTACGCAAAGGGCAGGGGAACATAGAGATTAAGGCTGATGGCAAGAGAGACATTGAAGTGAGATAATTTGGGTGCAGACTGATTAGAGAGGAAAGTGATGTCTAGAGGAATCTGAAGTTTAGGAGAAAACGGAAGCAAAGATTAGGGGGCACGGGCCCAGTGTTCATTCACATCACTGGACTATTTTTTCTCAACAATGCGTGGTTCTCTCCTCTACAATTATTTCTTGTAAGGCTGCTTGGATTTTCTTTTCCCAGTGAATACCAGGAATCAATTCCCTCAATTAATTTGCAGAGTATTGACCAGATAAGCTAAGTAATTTTCAATAAGTATGCAATACTTGTAATGCAGTTGAAAAAAAATCACTTCAGCCAGCATTCAATCTTACCTGTCAGTATTGAAACATAATTATAGTGCTCACACAATTCAGTAACAATTTTATACAAAAGAATATAAAAAACGCAGAAAGTATGAAACTTGTTAAGAGGGAAACCATTTTTAGCAAAGCAAGATGCTCATTCATTCTTTGTGGTGATGGAATGGCTTATAAAATTTCAGCACCAGAAACTACGTGACACAGAAGCTATACTGTGGCCTGTGTGTTGAAAGTTATTTCTATCTTATGAATTCCCTCAAGTAAACTTTATAAACTTGAAATGAATCTGTGTGAAGTTTTTCAGAGTGATGCTAACAGAGATTCACCCAAGATATCTTAAATCAAAAGGTATGATTATTGTTAATAGTGCGTTTGGAAATAAGGAAGTTTCAAATGCCGCCCCCATATCAGGCATTATAGGAATGAAACGAGTTGCACGTTAGATTTTGTGAAATCTGGCTTGTGGGTCAGGAAATAAAGGGGGACTTACAGGCCAGCACAGCACTTGTGACCTGGCTATATCATTGCACCCCATCAGCAGAGGATTATTAATTCCTGATCTGCAACTGCTGCTAACTACCTCACATTCTATTCTGTATATGTTTCTGCTTCTTCTTACTAAACAGCTTCTGTTGCCTCATGGACTCTGCACACAGGTCTTATTGCCTGCTTTTAACCTATATATGTACTATTTCCTCTCTAACTTTCTCTTTCTCTCTGTCTCTCCTCTCTCTCCCATATGGGTCTATTTATATTTCTGTCTGAAAATCTATCTGGTTCACCAATATCTCATTCAGATTTCCTTAAGAGATTGATTTGATTGCTTCCTAGATCCCTGTTGTCCACATTAGTCATATCTTGCATCCCTGGTTGCTTCATAGATTCTAGCATATTTAGAGGTTGATTATTATTTTATCAACCCCTCCAGTATGAACATACATATGCATACAGGCACATCAGGCACAGTCAGCAAGGTGACAAAATTTATGTATATTAACATATATTACATATGTTAACCTTACGTAACATGACTTTAACGAAGAAGACTTTAGGAGGAGGGAGAGGCTGTAGCAAACACTCTATAGAAGGGAACTCTGGATGTGGCAGGTCTTTTTAGCGTGATCACAGAATCACAAATAAACATTGGTTTGTCCAGAGTCGTATAGATCTAGACTATAATGATTGGCCTAACTCAAGTGGAAGATACAATTAGAACTGGAGGACCTAAGAACAGTAGAAAGAGATTGTATTAAAAAGACAGGACATAGAAGCTGAATCTGTATTATGTAGTAAATCAAGTGGCATTAAAAGGTTTTTAGCAGCAAGATGAGGAAGGCAGAGTTTAAGAAAGGGCCAACCTGACAGTGATAACAAAGGATGGAGTGGAGAGGGGGAACCTGAGAGAAGGAGGCTGCTTGTGATTCAGATTATTACAGCACAATCAATACTTCTTCCTCAGTGAATAGTTCTTAAGTGCTCACTATCTTCCAGCAACACCACAAGCTGAAAACAGAAAGGTTTAAAAGGCGGCGTGGTCCTGCCATCCCGCAGCTCACATTCTGGCAGAAGACTCAGAAACCACTGTTATAATCTGATCAGTAAAATCTATCGTAGGAACAGTGTAGATTTTGAGGATAGCATGTAAAAGCGGTGTCAAACCCTGACCAGAAGTTCAAGGACGGCTTCCTGAAAGGGAGTATTATCAAAAACTGAGACCTATGCGCTAGACAGAAAGTATCCAAACAGAGGATGAGATTGTGGAGAAAGGGCTGGGGTTATTCAGTTCCAGGCCAAAGAGCAATTGCTAATCAAAACAGTTCTGTCCGATTGCCTGATATAATTGAGAAGAAAGTTTTTGGTTTTGTTTTAAACATCAAATGTTCAGCGTTTCAGCAAAAGCTGGAGATATAACCCTGAACAAACTAGACATGCCTCCCTCCCTGGCAGAGAATTGCAACAGAGTGGGGAGGGCAGAGGAGCAGTTATTCTAAGTGTGGAAAGCATTCTGAGTAGCAGAAGGGCCTGAGATGGAGGCCCACTGGAGGGGAAACTAACATAGTCTTGGGTATCACACAAGTAAAATTTTGGTGGCATTCTTACAGATAACTAAACTTAGCCAGGTGAAGAAACAAGAAGATTCTTGCTCCAGACAAAAAGAAGATCATGTGTATGTGTCTAGAGGCAAGAGAGAATACAAGACTATTGAGAGGTTGGGAAGCAGGAGAAAAAGTCACCTCTACCCTTCCCCAAAGGGGAAACTGCATTTATGCTTTATTTAGCTGGATAACTGAGAGTAAAAAGCTTTGTTTTGTTATCATGATGAGCCTTTTCCTCTTTTAAGCACCATCTTGGTGAGTTAACTTCACTCATGGAACCACTGAGTCATTGTCTATAGAAATTTTTATAAACTTATAAAATGTAAGGCATGTTGCAAAAGTTTCTAAATTGTCCTTGAAAGTTTTTTTTAAGTTCTTTAGGTTTCTTTAGAACTTCTAAACATAAACATGAGACTCTCACTCAATTATTTCAATTCTAATAAAATTAATTTCAACTTCTATTGCTTTTCCTATAATTGTCTTTAAAACTTACTACCTTTAGAGTGACACTTTGTTAAAAAATCAGAGATTTTTTAAATAAAATATATTTTTATAAAGTGTAAACTTTTATAATATGGTGAAATTGATTGAATTGTTTTAATCAATATGGATTTACATAATATTTGGTAACTTTCAGGCAAGATTCCTTCGTGTTTATTAGTTATTCTTGAGAGTCATCTGAAAGAAAGGTTAGGATTGTTATTCTCCAAAGATTGAATAACCTGATGGGCTGTAATAAAGTTAGAAATTTTTTTCCATCTTATAAGAGACTTTGCACTAAAATTGAGCCTGGTATGAAGAATCTCAGAGTTTCCAGTTGTTTAACATTGAGTCAACAACTGTGAGAGATGTAAGATTTTATTTAGGGGTTATTTTTAAGCTGAAGTCTATAATCAGATACATGAAGTTTTTTTTTTTTTTAAGATAAATGAGATTTAATTATCTTACGAGCAGCCTTGTAAAGATATCAAAATTTGCCAGCCCACATTTTTTTTAAAATAGACTTTCCAAGTTACAAATTCCCCAGCACAGTCTGTTCCCTCTCCTCCAGCCAAAAGCCACATCAAGTCTGGCTGTCCATGGAGGTCCAAGCAGGACCAAGGCAGGTCTCAGGGCTCTACTTCAAAAACCATGGTCCTGGGGGTCGTATTCCAACACCAGGAACCTGCTACCAAAACACGTCTTCCTCCCTATTCATCCACACAAGTTTGGATCAGTCCACCATGTGGTCCACTTCTGGGGACAGAATCAGAGAGAGCCATTCAAACTCACAATAGAGGAAAATGGGTTCCTCCCTCAGAATAAACACATAAGCAACTAAATGGGGCAGACTTATGGATTGGTACCAGAATCCAAGCAGTCAGGGTTAGAAGGCCTGAACTAGATGCTTATTATTCTTCTCGTGTGGGATCAAGGATTCAAGGCTAGGTTGATCTCCAGGGCTGGCTCCTGCTGCTGCTAAGTCTTCAGTCGTGTCCGACTCTGTGCGACCCTATGGACGGCAGCCCACCAGGCACTTGTGTCCCTGGGATTCTCCAGGCAAGAACACTGGAGTGGGTTGCCATTTCCTTCTCCAGTGCATGACAGTGAAAAGCGAAAGGGAAGTCGCTCAGTCGTGTCCAGCTCTTCGCGACCCCATGGACTGCAGCCCACCAGGCTCCTCTGTCCATGGGGTTCTCCAGGCAAGAGGACTGGAGTGGGCTCTCCAGGGCTAGGATGCAACAAACTGAGGAATTCATCCTCCACCGATGACACTTGGTGAGCAATCCCTTCTTCTCTTTATTTGTCTGTATGTCCCTGTCAAGGTGCTGGTTTACTATGACAGTATGAACACATAATCGTAGCTCTGTTAGCCACAGGAAAGCGTTGGAGGCCTACTCCTTCTCTTGCAGTGGGTCGGTCATCGATCTTGACGAAGGGTACACACACATTTAAAACCTCGTGAATCTCCTCTTTCTTCCTGTGTGGAGATATTCTGGGGTAGCACAGAATAAAACTGTGTTGTTGTGAAGGCTTTATCATCAGAGGTAGCAGTGCAAGCTGAGCCGATATCCACAGTGCAAGCTGAGCCTATATGCTCTTTGACTCAGAGGTGCAAGCGGTGGGGCAGGCCTAAATACAGGCAGCTACTCCGGTCCCCAACATGTAGCTATAGGTATGTTCTCTCTACCACAGCTTTTTATTTTGAAGTTTCAAACTTTCAGAAGTGAGGCAGTAATAAGATGATAGTCATATAGTCTTGTCCTAAGCTCACCAATTGTTAACATTTTGTCATATTTTCTTAGTCTCTTTCTTTCTGCTCTCTCTATGATAAACACACAAACATTTATTCATTCAGTCATTAATTCATTTATTTGCTAAAGCATTCGAAAGCTGACTACAAGCCTTGTGATACTTTGTCTCCAAACACTTAAGTGTATGTGTACATGCATGCTAAGGTGCTACAGTCGTGTCTGACTCTGTGTGACCCGGTGGACTGTAGCCCGCCAGGCTCCTCTGTCCATGGGATTCTCCAAGCAAGAATACTGGAGTGGGTTGCCATGCCTTCCTTCAGGCGATCTTCCCAACCCAGGGATTAAACTCACATCTTATAAGTCTCCTGCATTGGCAGGTGGGTTCTTTACCACAGGCCCCACTTAAGTATATATAAAAAAAAGTCTTACATAAACACAGTACAGTTACCACGTGAAAGTTAATATTTATCTGTACACAGTTCATATTTTAATTTCACCAACTGTCCCCATAAGGAACTTCACAGTTTTTGTTGTCTTATTTTTAAAGTCACGTTTCTCGTCAGGAGTGCTATATAAGGGGTACTATGTCCTTCTCAATGTGTCAGTCAGGGAGCTCACATTTAAAAAGTTACTTGATTCTTTTTTATTCCCTTCTGTATGGTTATGTTATTTTCATATAGCTCAGTTCCTTTATTTCTGTTTGAATTGGATTATGGATCCTCTTATCCTTTGTTATTTAACTTTATTATTAAATAAAACATTAATATGGCTCAAAATTCAAAACTATATAAGGTGATTTAACCAGTGAAATCCTATCCCATCCTCTATAACTTCTACTGTTTCCTATGAACAACAGATTTCGTATATGTAACAGATTTCTTCCCATACACAACAGATTTCACTATTTTATTATTGTTTAATGTAGTTCAAGAGGCTCAGTGGTAAAGAACCCACCTGCCAATGCAGGAGACCCGGGATCAATCCCTTAGTCAGGAAGATCCACTGGAGAAGGAAATAGCAACCCACTCCAGTATTCATGCCTGGAAAACTCCATGAACAGAGGAGCCTGGAAGGTTACAGTCATGGGGTCACAAAAGGGTCAGCAGCTAAACCACAACAACAATCTTGTTCAAATTGTTAATTGTATCTTTTATTACATCTGGATTTTGAGTCATAGTTAGAAATGTTTCCTTACATTCTGGCCTTGAAGGAATTTACTCCTGTTTTCTTGCCGTGTTGTTACAGTTTAATTTTATTTTTAACATTTAGATCACTGATCTATTTGCAGTTTATTCTTGTATATGTGAGTTAAGGTATCTTTTTCCATCTGGCCATCCAGGTGTTCCAAATCATTTATTAGATTATCCATTCCCTTAATGCTCTAAGATACCACATTCAAGATATACTAAATTTCCACATGCCATCTCTTTCTAGATTTTCTGTTTTGTTCTGTGACTCTAACTAAGGATTCATGTGCCAGCACCACATTGTTTGAATTCTAGAGATTTCAGTTTAATTATCTAATGATGTAGTTCCTCCTTCATTTGTCTTATTTTTCTTATCTCATTTCATCTCAAATTCTTCACTAAGCCTTTCCTGACCACTTCAGAGGGGTTTCATAGCAAATTTGGAATCAGCTTGTTAGTTCTGGGGTGGGAGGGGAAGGATTACTAATTTCACTGGGGTTGCATTATATTTATAATCTATGGAAAAGTCATATTTGTATGATCTTTATTCATCCTATTCAAGAACAAGGAATCTTTTATCAAGTATACTTTATAGTGTCACTGAGAAGGACTTTCACATAACTTGTTAAGATTATTCTTGTATGTTTTATCTTTGGTGTCTATGTATTATTTGTTTAATCTTCCCCTTCCAAATGTTAACATTAATATCTATGAGGGACATAACATAAAATGACATTGAAGAAATTGTATCAAGAAATATAACTGGTAAACATTTCCAAGAGATTTTTAGGAGATAGGTCTATTAATAATGCTGAATATTCTTGCTTTGTGACAATAATAAATATTAATAAGCATTTAAAATGCGACCTTGTCTTTCTCATCATAAATGCTCTCATCATAAGAGCATCACCATAAATGCTCTGAGCAACAAAGATAAACAACATCTCTCCTACAAAGGGAGAACCCCAAACATTAGAATATTATCAAAATGAGCATGTAATTAAAAGGAAACAGGTAAAAGCATCAGGAAAGAAGATCACTATAAAGATGTGTACAGCATTTAGACACAGCAATTAGCTGTCTAGTGAATGTGTATTTTAAACAAAATACTCAGTTGGATCCTGTGACTCTATATCAACCTGGATTTCTTAATACCTCTCTGAATTAGTCTTCTCTGCCTTTGGGAACCACCTCTGTCAGTTTTTGCCAAGATCCTCTCTGTTTAAGGCTTTTCCTTTGGAGGATTCACCTATTTCTATAACTTCATTTCTTATCCAGATTAAATAAAATCCCTACTATTAGACTCTTCCAAAGTCACAATTTCTTCCTCTGACCTCTGACTATCTGGTAACAATGGCACTTAATAATTTCTAGGGACTTGCTCCACAGTTATATTAAATTCACCTTTCCTAAAACCAGATTTACTTCTGAAATCTTTTAACTTTTTTCTTTGACACATCATTTCCCAGTTTTTGGTTCCACTGTTTCATAGTCATTTGTAATCAGTCAACAAGTCCTGTTAATCTTCCATCATATTATTTCTTGCTTCTGTTATTTCACTTTCATTCTTAGGGTCACTGTCCAGTCTGGTCCAGTTCTGCTCAAAGGGCCATCTAAGGAGCCCACAGTCCCTTGCAGTCCACTAAATATTCTGCAGGATAGTTTGCATTTTCAGAGAAAAAAGATTTAAAATTACTTTTTCACATATACTTTATATATTTTAAATATAAAATTGACTGTAATTAAAAATTTGTTTCAAAATAATTTTTGTTCTCTAACACATGCTGAAAACATGCCAATTTGCTTTGGCTGGTGTTCGAGTAGCTGATATTTTTCATACCATTGGTTTATTATTTTTTGTATTTGTTAAATTTTATTTTTAAAAGTGCTGTGCTGATGTTGTCCCCTGTCATCTCTTACCTGGAGCTCTGAGATGTCATACTTACTGTCTTTCCTGCTTCCCACCTCTCATCTCAACATTATCTTCTACATGAGGTACCAACTCCATTTCTTAGAAATGTTCTGTTCTCTCTAATGTTTTCAATACTAGATCTGACACTAAAAGTCTTCAACTATTTAATGATTCACCTGTTTCTTTTGCTCAAAACAAATCGTCTCCCTACCATCCCTTCCAACACTGTATTTGACACACTATTAATGTTTTATTCATTAGATTCTTTGCCTTCATACTGTTAGGTAGTTAGAATAGGAAACAGGAGTCCAGAATGGTGGTGGCTAAAAGATAAAGAAGGGAAAAGCCCTTGAAAATAGAACAAAGGAAGGTCCGAGGACCTCAGGTAGAACAAACAACACTCCTGGCTAGCCCAATGTACATAGGGCAGAACCAGGGAGGAAAAGACAAACAAAAAGAGGAGCCAAAGAAACAAAGTACTCTTTCTCCCTTCTCTCCCTTCTCTCCCTCTCTCCCATGCGCTGCGCGCTGCGGTGTTCTCTTTGCGTCTTTGGGTTGACATGCCCTCACGCTTCCAGGATGGATTCTCCTGTTATTACCTTCTAAATAAAACAGGGCTGTAACACTGATTTGTCTAAGAGCTATAACACGGTCTGTCCAACACCCAAGAGTTGTGACCCACAAAGGAAAGTCCGTCACTCCAAATCTTTGTTGTGATGAGACAAAACTCGAGTGACAAAACCATCCCACTTAAACTCATGCTCAACCAAATGTTAGTTTTCCTTTAAGGCTCTATGGAATTCTTCTTCATTAAACCTGTCCTGAACACTCTAGGCAGCACTGTCTTCTCTTAAGTAGTGCTTCTTAGTCCGAGTTACTCACCAGAATCCTCTACTTCACATTTTAAAAAATTAAAGTGTAAATGCTGGTGGTCTCTGTCTCTAGATTGTGACTTCGTAGATCTAAGACATTTGTTTTTTAAAGCTCCATCAGTGATCAGGAATAGCTGAATAATTAGCAGGATTCCTCACAGAGCAAAAATTCAGAGTCTCGTGTTCAAAAAGCAGGGAGAGGAGTACTAAAATACTATAAAGCTTTTCCCTTTTATCCCCATGTCTCTTTCTCTCTTTAGTTGCCATGATCGTTTTTACCTGTTATTTTTTAAAGTACAAAATTTTAAATTTCTTGTTTATATTGTACAATGCTAGTTTTAAATACAAATATAAGGGTTTCTAACTGAATTAAACTCCATAGCTTATACATGCATATGTATTTTTTTATCAGAATGTGGAAAACTTCATGAACTAATTCAACTATTCTTTCAGTTTTTGTTATACACACTTTCTATCAATACACTAACCTTCCACTTACTGAGAACCAAAGGTAGACTGAAAGGAAATGGACTCACGAAAAGCTTTAACTTTCTTTTTCCTATTATGTCATTGTTTTATACCTAAGTGTTTCACGAGTACCAGGAAGTAACAAGAAAGAAAGAAAATTATCTGATTCCATGATCTCCATTATTCTCTGCAATTTTTGACTTGAACAGAAAGTATAATCCCTTGGGGCTGTCAGAACCCCTCTCCCTACACACACACACACACACACACACACACATTCAGTCATGTTGTAAGAGCAAAATCAAATAAAAAATAAGAGGCTAGTTCTACTTGTTGAAAATACAGGAAGAGACTTCTTCCCACTCTTTTCTGAGAGCATTTACTTTAGAAAACTAGAAAAGAAAAAACAAGTTCTTTCTTTTGTCCCTTTGAAATGTATATAAATATTTTAGAAGCTAAATAATCCTTTTGCCAGCTCTATAACTCAGGAATGTCTTTCTCAAAGACCTAAGCATATTCATTTGAAATGTAATCTTCAAGAAATAGTCCCCTAGCTCCCAGTTTCTATGGGAGGACAGGCAGCCTAACTTCAGCTTCCTTTCCAAAACTACCTCCTGTGGTAAAGATAAGAGAAACTTATTTTTCCTTTGGATGAAACCAAATATTTCACCCAATTTTCAGGTGAATTTAAGATGAGCTATATATGACAACTAGTTCTGTCAGCTCCTCTTACTTGAGGACTACCTTTTGTTTATCTCGTAATTATCTCTTGTTATGTGCTTAGTCTGCTCAGTACTGTCCAACTCTATGCAATTCCATGGACCGTAGCCCACCAGGCTCCTCTGTCCATGGGATTCTCCAGGCAGGAATACTGGAGTGGGTTGCCATGTCCTCCTCCAGGGGATTTTCCCAACTCAGGGACTGAACCCAGGTCTCCTGCATTGCAGGCGGATTCTTTACCATCTGAGCCAGCAGAGAAGCCCAAGAATAGGAGTGGGTAGCGTATTCCTTCTCCAGGGGATCTTCCTGACCCAGGAATCGGACCAGGATCTGCTGTACCACAGGCGGATTCCTTACCGATTGAGCTGCCCGGGAAGAATAGTCCCTTACTTGGCTATAGACAAGGGTGAGATTTCTTTCTATCTCTAGTGTCTTTAGTGCATTGTCTGTGATTTGAGTCACACTTTGGTTGAATTTTTACTTTACAAAAAAGTTTTCCCCCCCTCTTTTCCCTTTGAGGAAAGGTTTTATGGGTTGGGGAAAGATTTTGTAAAATATACCTCCCCAATAATATTCACAGTGTCAGTGAACTCCCATGAACTCCACCAAAATTTTGTGCTTATAGAGTATTGCAAACACTGCAGGCAAGTGAGGAAGCAGCAGATGACAGGAGATACACATCATGCACGTGTGCCACTGTTCCACAGGGCTTCACTTCTAAACACACGTTTAAAGGTGTAATGATTAAGAACGTCAAGATGGCAAAGCAGAGCACTAAGCCAAGTGTGAGACCTTTCTCAGCATGGGGACCTGTGTCTGCAGAGACTGTATGTTCAGGAAACCGGCTCTATTGGTGATTTTAATATAAATCCCGAATCAACAGTCACGACTTACAGCAAGTATTATCTAAACCACTGGACTTCCACTCTAATCAGTCAGTCAGTAAGTTCAGTCACTCAGTCGTGTCCGACTCTTTGCAACCCTGTGAACCACAGCACCCCAGGCCTCCCTGTCCTTCACCAAATCCTGGAGTCCACCCAAACTCAAGTCCATCGAGTCGGTGATGCCATCCAGCCATTTCATCCTCTGTCGTCCCCTTCTCCTCCCACCTTCAATCTTTCCCAGCATCAGGTCTTTTCCAATGAGTCAACTCTTCACATGAGGTGGCCAAAGTACTGGAATTTCAGCTTCAACATCAGTTTTTCCAATGAACACCCAGGACTGATTTCCTTTAGGATGGACTGGTTGGATCTCCATGCAGTCCAAGGGACTCTCAAGAGTCTTCCCCAACACCACAGTTCAAAGGCATTAATTCTTCGGTGCTCAGCTTTCTTCACAGTCTAACTCTCAAACATCTATACATGACCACTGAAAAAACCATAACCTTGACTAGATGGACATTTGTTGGCAAAGTAGTATCTCTGCTTTTCAATATGCTATCTAGGTTGGTCATAACTTTCCTTCCAAGGAGTAAGAGTCTTAATTTCATGGCTGCAGTCACCATCTGCGGTGATTTTGGACCCCAGAAAAATAAAGTCAGCCACTGTTTCCACTGTTTCCCCATCTATATGCCATGAAGAGATTGGACCAGATGCCATGATCTTAGTTTTCTTAATGTTGAGCCTTAAGCCAGCTTTTTCACTCTCCTCTTTTACTTTCAGCAAGAGGCTTTTTAGTTCCTCTTCACTTTCTGCCATAAGGGTGGTGTCATCTGCATATCTGAGGTTATTGGTATTTCTCCTGGCAATCTTGATTCCAGCTTGTGCTTCCTCCAGCCCAGAGTTTCTCATGATGTACTCTGCATATAAGTTATGTTTAACTTGTTAGCAGGGTGACAATATACAGCCTTGACGTACTCCTTTTCCTATTTGGAACCAGTCTGTTGTTCCATGTCCAGTTCTAACTGTGGCTTCCTGTCCTGCATGCAGGTTTCTCAGGAAACAGGTCAAGTGGTCTGGTATTCTCATCTCTTTAAGAATTTTCCAGTTTCTTGTGATCCACACAGTCAAAGGCTTTGGCATAGTCAATAAAGCAGAAAGATGGTTTTCTGGAACTCTCTTGCTTTTTTGATGATCCAGTGGATGTTGGCAATTTGATCTCTGGTTCCTCTGCCTTTTCTAAAACCAGCTTGAACTTCTGAAAGTTCACGGTTCACATATTGTTGAAGCCTGGCTTGGAGAATTTTGAGCATTACTTTACTAGTGTGTGAGATGAGTGCAATTGTGTGGTAGTTCGAGCATTCTTTGGCATTGTCTTTCTTTGGGATTGGAATGAAAACTGACCTTTTCCAGTCCTGTGGTTTACTACTGACTTTTCCAAATTTGCTGGCATATTGAGTGCAGCACTTTCACAGCATCGTCTTTCCACTCTAATAGAATGCCTTAAAAAATGAAAATGCAAATTATTTTTCTGCATGCTTACTATTTTTAAAATTTTATTCTATTCCATATAAAACTGCAACAGATCCTAAGAAAATGACAAAATTCTTTCACTGAATTCCGTCATATCTACCTTTAGAGAAGTACACTTTTTGCTTGGTCTTAGAAACTTTTAAACAAAGTATTTCCCAAGAAAATAACACTTTTCCTGGTTCATAGTTTATGGAACCAGAAATAAGTGACAAACATATTGAAAATAAGTGGTATCAGGCCCAAGTATTATTTTTTTGTTCTTCAGTGGAGATACGGACCTAATCTGAGACTTTCATGTAAGCATTTGTGTACACAGGATTCACACAGCAGCAGGTTGGAAGCATGTAGGAAACCTAGACACTGAAAACAGTACGACTAGAGCAGAGAGGAAACAGAAGAGAAGAATTTTGGAACAATTGTATGATAGAGCCATTTGTCTCAGAGCAAAAGGTCATCAGCATCTGTGAATCTCATGTGGGATTTAACATTAGGTAATGCCAAACCTCCCAGGAAATGTTAAAATAGCTACGATATTCTCTACTGACCAAGGTGCAAAAATTTTAAATCCAATTCCAAAGATTTTTGTATTTCATTTTTAGAAAATTGGGAGCTTAAATAGCTTAATTTCCCGTTTCTCTATGGTCCTATGTAAATAGGAGTTCAATCATATTTGCTCTAATTAAATTTTACCTGTCTTTCAAAATCTAGTAGTACCAAGAGAAATAATCTTTTCAAATAACCGTATCATTATACTCTTCAGGTCAAAATACCTAAGTTAGGTCATTAAATTTAAGGGGGAAACTGTTATTATTTAATTAGTTCCCTGGGGTCGCAAAGAGTTGGACACGAGTGAGCTACTGAACTGAACTGAACTGAATCTGTGTTTAATATAAAATTCCAAATAATAGCATGGTATAAAACTGACAAAATGAATGATTTCTCTGTTTCTGGCAGCCTTGATATCTTTTCTTTTCAGTTTTTACTTTCTGAACTTTATACATCTTTCTTAGTGCTCCTTTTACCTAGACTATTTCCCTTCTTCCATAAATATGTTCTTTTGAATTGTATAAAATCTGCCTCTTGCTATTACACTCTTTTTTTTCCCTAAGAAAATCACTTTTTCTAAAGAGGGTGAAAGTCCCATCCTCAGCCGGGCCTTTGCATTTGGAAGGCTATTCTGACTCATTCAGGCTGCTCCCAGCTCTAGCATTTCAATTATCTTATTTAGCATTCTCATTTCATTTAAACATAAAGATGACACAATTTTGGACTCGTTTGACATCTGAAACACTGCAGTCAGCAGCCCTGCTACTGGCCTTCCCAGTTTCACTGCAGAGACTCTAGGAACTCCAGCACAATTATCAGCTTTATATTTAGTATCAGAAAGTGAGTATGTTTAAGTGACGAACTTCATAAATTCAAGGGAAGACAGCCCACCCAGAACATGGTACTTGTAAAGTCTGGACTCCTGCTCAAGTGATCTTTTCTTTTCTAAATTCTAGTTTATATATAAGCTTGATGCTAAAAGTGCTAACACTTTTAATAGGATAACAATTGGGTCAGTATTCCTCCACCTAATTTTAAGCTGTAATTAAAAATTGCAATTGCAAGAAAATAAAATGTCACAGTATAAATATAAGCTCTGAGCTTTTTTAACCATTTAAAAAAATACTTGAACTATTAATTAATTTACGGTGTTGTGTTAGCTTCAGGTTATGAGCTTTTATGAGTTTTCCTCTGGCATCTGCCTAGTGCCTGGTTCATAGTAAATGCTCAAAAAATAAATGTTTGTTAAATGGGTGAATTTTTGAATCTCAGGTTTCTTTCCTAATCTAAGTCCCATAGTCCATATGTATTTATTAATACCATGAGTGAGTTTTTACTTTCTTTTATTTATTTATTTTTGCAGACACTACTACTGTGTTTTCTTGTCTCCTTGGCAAACACTGTCATTCCTTAGACTCTACTGATTTTTTTAGCAGTTTGGATCCCACTGATTCTTCAGTTTTTAAAATTATTATCCAATTTTACAGCATGAACAGCAACTCCCTAAATACAATTTAGTTCTTATTTATCAGTTTGGTAGTGTTTTGAAAGCTTTCATACAAGGCAAAGTTATCTGTGAAATGTGATTCTTTAAAATTGAAATATAGGTGATTTACAATGTTGTTTTAATTTCCAGTGTTCAGCAAAATGGTTCAGTTATACATATATATTATATATATACATTCTTTATTAATATTCTTTTTCATTATGGTTTATCACAAAATGTTGAAAATTGTTCCTTGTGCTCCACTGTAGGGCCTTGCTGGATGTAATAGTTGGCATCTGCTAATCCAAAACTCTTAGTCCTTCCCTCTCCTATCCCCTCTCCCTTTGGCAACCAGAAGTCTGCTCTCCACATCTGTGAGTCTGTTTCTGTTTGATAGAGGGGTTCACTTGTGTCATGCTTTAGATTCCACATGTAAGTGATATCAGATGGTATTTTTCTTTCTCTTTCTGACTTACTTCACTTAGTATGATAATTTCTTTCCATGCATATTGCTGAAAATGGCATTATTTCATTCATTTTTATGTTGAGTAGTGTTCCATTTTACATATATATAAAATATCTTCTTTATCCATTCATTTGTTGGTGGACATTTAGGTTGTTTCCATGTTTTGGCTATTGTGAATAGTGCTGTTATGAACATAGGGGTGCATATATCTTTGTGAATTATGGCTTTGTCTGAATATATGCCCAGGAGTGGGATTGCTGGATCATATGGCAACTCTATTTTTAGTTTTCTGAGGAACCATACCATTTAACATAGTGGCTTCATCAGTTTACATTCTCACCAACAGCGTAGGGAGGTTCTCTTTTCTCTATATTCTCTCCACCATTTATTTGTAAACGTTTTGATGATGACCAGTGACTTGTGTGAGAAGGTACCTCACCATAGTTTTGACTTCTGCAATGGGATTTTAAGCTTCTTGAAAGAAGGGGAAAATGCCAGAAGCCCCTTTGTTGTACTTACAGGTCATATCAAAGTATTAGACAGTTAATATGTAGTCGTTATATTCTGAATATTTGACTGATTAAGTCAAATGAGTCATCTATTAGCAGTTATTCATTAATTCCCCAAATATTTACTGGGCCAGACTATGACACCACAGTTGGTTTGAGTAGACACTTTTTTCAAAGTATTTTCCTTTGCCATGACTGTCCTTATACGCGCTGTCTCACAATATGACAAAAAAATTATTACTATGTAAAGAATCAGAAGCCCTGAATCTTGTCGTGGCTCAGCTTTCTTGACTTTGGGATGCCAATTAATATAGTGGTTGTGGTAGACAGAATGAGTGTCCCTCAGAGATGTCCACTCTAATTCCCAGAACTTAACACGCCTTTGTCAAAAGGCAATTCGCACATCTGATTACATGAAAGGTTTTCAGTTAGAGAGATTAACCTGGTTTTCCAGGTGGCCCAGTGTAATCACAAGGGTCCTTAAAAACAATGGAAGAAGGAGATAGAAGGATAGGAGAAGGAGGTGTGAGAACAGAAGCTAGATGTGAGAGGAAAAGAGAAAGAGGTGGGAAGGAAGGAGGAGAGAGAAAAAGAAAGTGGGAGAGGGATTTGATGATGCTATACTGGGCTTTGAAGATGGACCCTCAGCCAAGAATGCAGTTGACGTCTAGAAGCTGGAAAAGGCAAGGAAACAAGATTCTCCCTGAGAACCTCCAAAAGGAATGCAGGTCTGCTGACATCTTGATTTTAGCTCAGCAAAAGTCAGTTTGGACTTCTGACTTGCAGAACCCTTAAGGTAATACCTGTGTACGGTTTTTAAGTTTGTGATAATTGATTACAGCAGCAGTGGGAGACTACTGTGGCTGCCATTCAGCCTTCTCTATTCAGAAACACAGCTTTGCTTTAGTTAATAATGAAGGCATCTTCCTCTGAGATAATAGCTTAGTTATGCTTGACTTTTAATAAATATTTGCAAGTATTCTGTTTTCAGTTGATTTTAAAGCATCAATTGTAGCTGTCATTTATGTATTTTTAAGCCATTTAATTACCTACTCCTAGAAGAACTAGCTGCATTTTACCAAAGCAATCTACTCTCAGAGGTCTTAGTATAGTTTAATGGATGAGTCATTTTTTAAACAAAAATATATATTACCGGATTTCCAGGTTAAATATAAATTCTTTGCCTTGAATATTAATAATAATGGTAACAGAAAGTTTACCTCCTATTCAGTTTAGAAAAACATTTTTTAAATTCCTAGACTGTAAAGGACAAGAGAAGCCAAATCAAAAAGATGATTCAAACAACTGTGGAAAAACTTTGATATCAAGAGAAATGGTTCAGAATAATTCAGATTGATTGTCCACACAGCTTGAATTTACCAAATGAAAGCCAAGTTTCCCCTACATTCTGCTGTGCAGGGCTTCTTTGTGGAGCAGCATCAGCAAAATCACCTTGATGTTTCCTACAGGAATCAGCGGTCTTCAATAGAATATAGCCATGAGGTAGCCAGTCCACTCCCTGGCTGCTGACATACTCATTTTATTTATTCTTGTGTATTCATTTAACAATGATCCATCTGTGCTTCCCCATCTATTCATACAAAGCGAGAACATTAAAAGAGAACAGGTTTTTCTCTTTCATTACAAAATAGAGACAGAATATGGTGGAATATCAATATCTCTTTACATTTCATTATAATGCTACTTGGACCAAAGATATTTATACCTTATAACTGTTTTAAGGCAAGGTAATTTTTATATCAAATTTTCATATTGAATTTTGAATGGAACACTTACTAATCTGTTTTCTGTTAAAGATGGATGCTATAGATATCACTGAATTCAGAAATTTTTTATGATAGGTATTCACTTATCAACTTTCCTTGATAACATTGGATATACAGCATTATACAAGAGAGCGAGGAGGGTTGCTAAAACCTAACACTTTTCAAAATGAAAAAAAGATAATTCTGTTGGGAAATGCTCATATTTCATTTGAATTCCTGCATCCACTTAACTGAGTGCTTGTGTGGGGGGGTGTTATTTGATATGCCTGGTTATAGTTTTTAAGTGGTACTATACATCCCCTTTCCCTTGCAAAGCCCCATTTGTATCCTTTGTACAGTGATGATTAACTGCAAAGAGCTGGGAAAACTAAAAATCAGAAAGAACAAACAAATAATAAGAAGCATCATCACAGAAAAATTTTCGAATCCTAATGTAGCTGTAATATGTGCCAATTTAGCCAGCTGCCAACTGTATTACAAATGACACACATGAAAATAAGTTACAGTTGCATCACCAGCAAAAATGAATTTTATTTGTTCATTTTATTCAAATAATTTCTACTTGTTTTCTCCTCTCCCTTCTTGTTTCTTTTCTTTTTTCTCTTATTTTCAGGTGCTGAAAAGTTACCAAAATAACGTTTTTCTACTGGTTCTGTGACATCTAACCACTTTGCTTTTTGAATTATGTAGATATTGTTTATATAAGCAAGGTAACTTGGAGAGAAGAAAACTTGCTTTGCTCTTTTCTTACAAAGGCCCTATTAGAGTAGAATCTAAGTTGTTACCTACTTTGCTAAAACCACCTAAGAGAGACTGTCAGGGTGGTAAGTAAGTAAGCATTCATGTAGGCCATAAAAACTTCAGTTCAGTTTATTTCAGTTGCTCAGTCATGTCCAACTCTTTGCGACCTCATGAACCACAGCACGCCAGGCGTCCCAGTCCATCACCAACTCCTGGAGTCCACCCAAACCCATGTCCATCGAGTCGGTGATGCCATCCAACCATCTCATCCTCTGTCATCCCCTTCTCCTCCTGCCCTCAATCTTTCCCAGCATCAGGGTCTTTTCAAATGAGTCAGCTCTTCTCATCAGGTGGCCACAGTATTGGAGTTTTAGCTTCAGCATCAGTCCTTCCAATGAACACCCAGGACTGATCTCCTTTAGGATGGACTGGTTGGATCTCCTTGCAGTCCAAGGGACTCTCAAGAGTCTTTTCCAACACCACAGTTCAAAGGCATCAATTCTTTGGCGCTCAGCTTTTTTCATAGTCCAACTCTCACATCCATACATGACTACTGGAAAAACCATAGCCTTGACTAGATGGACCTTTGTTGGCAAAGTAATGTCTCTGCTTTTCAATATGCTAACCAGGTTGGTCATAACTTTCCTTCCAAGGAGTAAGCGTCTTTTAATTTCATGGCTGCAATCACCATCTGCAGTGATTTTGGAGCCCCCCCAAAATAAAGTCTGACACTGTTTCCACTGTTTTGCCATCTATTTGCCATGAAGTGATGGGACCGGATGCCATGATCTTAGTTTTTTGAATGTTGAGTTTTAAGCCAGCTCCTCTTTCACTTTCATCAAGAGGTTCTTTAGTTCTTCACTTTCTGCCATAAGAGAGGTGTCATCTGCATATCTGAGGTTATTGATATTTCTTCCAACAATCTTGATTCCAGCTTCTGCTTCCTCCAGCCTAGCATTTCTCATGATGTACTCTGCATATAAGTTAAATAAGCAGGGTGACAATATACAGCCTTGATGTACTCCTTTCCTGATTTGGAACCAGTCTGTTGTTCCATGTCCAGTTCTAACTGTTGCTTCCTGACCTGCATACGGGTTTCTCAAGAGGCAGGTCAAGTGGTCAGGTATTCCCACCTCTTTCAGAATTTTCCACAGTTTATTGTAATCCACACAGTCAAAGGCTTTGGCGTAGTCAATAAAGAAGTAGATGTATTTCTGGAACTCTCTTGCTTTTTCGATGATCCATTGGATGTTGGCAGTCTGATCTCTGGTTCCTCTGCCTTTTCTGAAACCAGCTTGAACGTCTGGAAGTTCACACTTCACGTATTACTGAAGCCTGGCTTGGAGAATTTTGAGCATTACTTTACTAGCATGTGAGATGAATGCAATTGTGTGGTAGTTGAGCATTCTTTGGCATTGCCTTTCTTTGGGAAGAGAGTGTTTTAAAAAAAAACTTATATACTCAAAAAAACTGGACTGTAAAATGGACTCTAAGCTATCAGTTAAATGTGAATTTCTTTCTTTTTTTTATTGCAGGTAATAAGTATCTTTTTATTTTTTTTATTTTTATTTTTTTATTATTGTTTTTGCCATACATTGTTATGATATCACCATGGGTTTACATATGCTTCCCCTCCGGATCCCCCCTCCCTCCTCCCTCCCTCCCGGGAAATCTCGCTGCACCAGTCCCGAGCATCAATCCTGGGCTGGCGATTGATTAGACACATGACAATTAACATGCTTCAATGCCCTTCTCCCATATCATCCCACCCTTACCCTCATCCACAAAGTCCACGAGTCTATTCTATACATCTGCGTTCCTTTTGTTGTCTCCCTTGTTGGGTTCTCGTTACTGTCTTTCTAAATTCCATATATATGTGTTAATATACTGTATTGTTGTTTTTGCTTCTGGCTTACTTCACTCTGGATAATGGGCTCCAGTTTCGTCCATCTGAGTAGAATTGCTTCAAATGAATTTTTTTTTAATGCTGAGTAATATTCCATTGTGTATATGTACCACAGCTTTCTTATCCATTCATCAGTTGATGGGCATCTAGGTTGTTTCCATGTCTTAGCTATTGTAAACAATGCAGCGATGAACATTGGGGTACACGTGGCTCTTTCAATTCTGGTTTCCTCGGTGTATATGCCCAGCAGTGGGATTGCCGGGTCATATGGCAGGTCTATTTGCAGCTTTTTAAGGAACCTCCACACTGTTTTCCATAGTGGCTGTACTAGTTTGCATTCCCACCAACAGTGTAAGAGGGTTCCCTTTTCTCCACATCCTCTCCAGCACTTATTGCTTGTAGACTTTTGGATGGCAGCCATTCTGACTGGTGTAAAGTGGTACCTCATTGTGGTTTTGATTTGCATTTCTCTGATAATGAGTGATGTTGAGCATCTTTTCATGTGTTTGTTAGCCATTTTTATATCTTCTTTGGAGAAATGTCTGTTAAGTTCTTTGGCCCACTTTTTAATTGGGTTGTTTATTTTTCTAGAATGGAGCTGCAGGAGTTGTTTGTATATTTTTGAGATTAATTGTTTGTCTGTTGCTTCATTGGCTATTATTTTCTCCCATTCTGAAGGCTGTCTTTTCACCTTGCTTATAGTTTCCTTTGTTGTGCAAAAGCTTTTAATTTTAATTAGGTCCCATTTGTTTATTCGTGTTTTTATTTCCAATATTCTGGGAGGTGGGTCATGGAGTATCCCGCTTTGGATTATAGCAGAGAGTGTTTTGCCTATGTTATCCTCTAGGAGTTTTATAGTTTCTGGTCTTATGCTTAGATCTTTAATCCATTTTGAGTTTATCTTTGTGTATGGTGTTAGAAAGTGATCTAATTTCATTCTTTTACAAGTGGCTGTCCGGTTTTCCCAGCACCACTTGTTAAAGAGGTTGTCTTTTCTCCATTGTATATTCTTGGCTCCTTTGTCAAAGATAAGGTGTCCATAGATGCGTGGATTTATCTCTGGGCTTTCTATTCTGTTCCATTGATCTATATTTCTGTCTTTGTGCCAGTACCATACTGTCTTGATGACTGTGGATTTGTAGTATAGCCTAAGGATTCAATGCAATTCCTATCAAGCTACCAGAGGTCTTCTTCAAAGAATTAGAACAAATAATTTCTCAATTTGTATGGAAATACAAAAAACCTCGTATAGCCAAAGCAATCTTGAGAAGAATGGAACTGGCGGAATCAACCTACCTGACTTTAGGCTATACTACAAATGTGAATTTCTTATTGTCAATCCTATAAAAAAAAAATACTGGTTCAGAGAAACAAGTAGTTTCTTTACACCTAGGTCTAAAGCAAATTGTTTCATGTTAATAATAAAAAATAATTCTTTTCTCTCTCTCTCACAGACACACCATAGACATACATAACACACACAAACTATTGGGTATTCGAGTTGATGAGTATGTAGCTTCAGAATATTCTTGCACTAAGATCACTGGGGAATACCAGTGTCAGATGAGAAGTGGCTGTAGAACCTTGAGCGGAGAACACTACCGATTGGAACTAGGCGAGCAGCACAGTGAGAGGCTATCTGGCAGGGCTGAGGCTCTGAGACGAAGATGAGTTCTGAGGCAGCAGGTCACTGGCTGCCACTGGTTCCATGTGGTCCACTGCAATCTAGAAAAGCCTCATCATTTTTTTCCCTGTAAGGAGATTAACATTATCAAATCTCCAAAGACCCTACTTTCTCGGAAGTGCTATCTTCAGGAACAACAGCATTAATTACATGTTGTACATTGACTGCATATACTTCATACCAAATTTTAAGAAGGGCATTGGATACCTGACATGTATCCAGGGGTAAGTAACAAGAATGGAGGAGTTTGTCAAATGATTATATCTGAGGAACATGTGACAGGGTTAGTGATATTTGGAGCAGAAGAAGCAGCAGTGAGTTCACGCTAACTGTAAACACTTAGGAGACTCATGTTGAGGACTTCTTCTATACAGTTTGAGAGGCCAGGAAGGAAATGTTCTTATTCAGAATGTTCTAGAACTAGAACCAAGAAATGGAAGTAGACACTGAGGACAGATATTTTAACAAATGTAAGCACGGACCCTCTAGTAATTAGAGTTGTTTGGAAATTAAGTGAGCTTCTTTGAGAAGTGCATAAGCACCCTATCACTGGAAGCAAATGACCAGAAATTGAAGGACCACTAATGAAAGATAGAAGCTCTTTAAGAGGAAACTGGACAAGTGGCCTTTAAGGCTCTTTCTTGATGGAAAACTAGGAATCTCCATTTATTTTTCTAGCTCTTGCCTTCGTCTTCCCTCTGCATCTCCTTTCCTCTACCTTACCACCTCCTTCTTATAGTTTACATGTAAATGTACACGTAAGAACAAAGGGGACTCAGGAAGACCTAAGAGTGCTTTAGAACTCACTCCTGCCCCGGTGTTGCCCCTCACCTCTCCATTCCCACTCATTGCTGTTGAGAATCCACATTTTCCCCAATCTAATAGAATGTGCAGGAACAGGCACAGCTTCAGGTCTTCTTTCTTCCTTCCACCAACTCACCACTTCAAGCCACTTCTTATGTATAAATTCTGGAGTCATCATGCACCTATTTTTTTTTTCCACCAACAATAGCTTCCAAAGCTTGGAGTAATGATTAGTCACTTTAAGATAGAAATGAGTCATATCTTAGTGCAACATCTCTTAGGTTTCACAAACTCATGCTACTTGTTAATGAAGAAAATAATGATGGATATTTTGTGGTCTAAAGAATCTGTATTAAAGAAAGAAATGAAACAGTATTATTTCTCGTTTCATTTCCTCTTATTTCGCTCCAGGAGGTAGGATTCAGCTTCTGGCCTTCAGTTTCATGCACATATCTGACGTTCTGTCTAGGCAAGCTACTCAATGACTTCATAGCTTGATGATAGCACCAAGGGAGCCCTGAGAATATAAGGCTTCCCTCAGCTGGGACAGTTTCCCCCTTTCCAGATACACCCCACTTGAATTTGTGGAAAGTAATTTTATTCCCAAATAGTATCATTGTATTTCTTTATAAAAATAAGTGGAATTAGTCATGATTGCTGCACCTTGAAGAGCGTAACTTTTTGTTTAATTCCCATCATTGAGTATCCTTTGCCCCAATAGTTCTCAAACCAAGCCCTGTGGTCTTTATAGATAATTTGCAACTGAATAAGATTTGGAAATGCTTCACATTCTATTATTCTTGGAGAGTCAAATACACATTAATATATCAATGGCCAAAAAGTTCTGCAGGAAAGAACATTTAAAAAAATATGTTTAAACTAAAATCTCCTCAACTTATTTGGCCATGCAAACCCTTTTTTTCAAAGAGCATTAGTGATGTAGGACATCATTCCTCTTCTGGATATAGATGAGAAATGCTGCATCATAACAGACCAAAGCTACTAAAGCCTACATATAGCCAAATACCTGGCCTTAAATGGCCTCAGTATACATCGTCACTAAAATCTTTTATTTTGCATCCACCTAGCTGACAGGGTTAAGGATAATAATGACTAGTTGCATTGAATAAATTTGGGTCAAATAATCTCCTATTGTATATTTTCCCCAAAATATATAATATATATGAGGTGATATTAGAAAGATTTTTTTACCTTTTAAGAAAATTAAAATTTCAAGTTACAGAGCAATAAGACAAGAATTTACATAGGACCCCAAAGTTAGTGCATCTTCCCTACTCCATCTCTCACGGGAACAGTCAGCATAGAGATTTAAAATGAAGATATTGTAACCAATTATATAGTTGGTAACTCTATTGAAAGTGTCACCTAAAGTTTGGGGGTTGTCTCCTGCTAATATTGCAGAATAATTAGGCCTTTCTAATACAAGTTCATACAAAGCCTGAAAAAACGTGTCTATTAAAAAAATATGGTCCTTTGTTTTCCTACACCCACGTACTTGAATTTTCCACTTATTATGTATATGACAGGAAATTTGTGGTTTTTCTCTGCTTTACTCATCAAAGTTTTATTTTTAGAGATAATTTAGAACTCTCAGATGCCCAGAAATTTAATTCTCAGCTCTCTTTTACAGGAGAGTCAAAAGTTTCATATAGTTAAGTATAAATGAAATTAATCACTCAAAATATAAGAGAATCTAATTTGAAACACACATTCTTCAAGTTATGAATATTTTTCCAAGGTTGGCAGAGAATATGATCACATCTGTAAGGTTTGCTATTCTCCAGAACAGGCAGAGGTGAATTAATGCCCTTTGAGCCTGGTAGCTAATAAATTGCTTTAGGTTAGGACATTTCGAATGAGTTCAATTTTAAAACTCACTAGTCACACTCATAAGCTGACAATTCCATATACTACAGAATTTTTCTGCCCTATCCTTATGGAAATCCAGGCACATAGCCCTGGAAATAGGAGTGCAGAATTTAACAATATGGAATCAATTCCTTAGTGTATTAAGTCCCTTGTCTTCTCCTTGACTGTCCTTGAGATCTGCCTTTTTATGCCTAAAAATATAAAGCCACACCTCTCCTGCCTTGGCCTTGTCTGGCTGCTCTAACAAAATACCACGGGCTTATAAACAGCAGGAATTTATCTCTCACAGTTCTGGAGGCTGGAAATGTGAGGTCAGGCTGCCAGCATGATTGTGTGAAGACCCTCTTCTGGAAAGCAGACTTGTCACTGTCAGATAGTGGAAGGGGCCAGGGGTCTCTGAAGTCTTATTTATAAGACATGAATTTCCATTCAAGAGGACTGCGCCTTCATGATTTAAGCACCTCCTCAAAGCCTCAGCTCCTAATATCATCATCTTGAAGGGCTAGGAGTTCAACTTACGGATTTTATGGGCACTCAGACATTCAGACCAGAGCATCTCTCATCCTTCCTTGCCCTGGTAGCCTTAGTCTTTTAGGCTACAGAACTCTTAAAGTTCAAGGAATAGTACTTGAGTTCTACCAAGTGCCGTGAAAACAGATATGACCCAACTGTTTAAGCTTAAGAGAGAATTAGTCCAAATTTCGTTACAAAGTTCTTTAATTTTTTTCTGGAGATCCTGGAAGTGAGGCTGTTTTATTTATTGATAGCAGCATAGCAAGTTTTCCCAAAATTAGTGGCTTAAAATAATAATAGTCATTGACTACGTTCCATAGTTTCTTTGAGTCAGTTAGGACATGGTGGAGATGGCTTGCCTCTGCTGCAGAGTGTCTGGACTCTGTCCTGGAAAATAGAAAAATTAAGAACAGGAATCATCAGGCTTGTGTGCCCACATTTTTAGAGGTTGATGCTTGGATGCTTGCTTGTTGCTTAGTTAAGGCTGTTGCTCAGGATATACACACACATGACTTTTCCATGATGCATGAACTTTCTCACAACATGATGGTATGGCTCCATGGGAGGCCTCCTGTGAGAAAGCAAGAGCCAGGTGGAAGCCATATTGCCATCTTGGACCTGTCTTCAGAATGCAGGTAGCAGTGCTTCTGTCACATTCTACTGGGTGAGGCACCTATAAGCCACCCACCAGGTTCAAGGAGAGGAGCATAGACTCCATTTCTTGGTGGGTATGTATCAATGTCACATTGCAAAAAAGGCATGAGGGGCTGAGTACACACTGGTGGGGACTTCTTTGCAAAGCAAAGTGAAAGTCACTTATTCATGTCCGACTCTTTGTGATCCCATGGACTATGCAGTCCATGAGATTCTCCAGGCCAGAATACTGGAGTGGGTAGCCTTTCCCTTCTCCAGGGGATCTTCCCAATCCAGGGATCGAACCCAGGTGTCCTGCATTGCAAGCGGATTCTTTACCAGCTGAGCCACAAGGGAAGCCCAACAATACTGGAGTGGGTAGCCTACCCCTTCTCTAGGAGATCTTCCCAAGCCAGGAATCAAATTGGGGTCTCCCGCATTGCAGGCAGTTTCTTTACCAACCAAACTATCCTATCAAATAAATATTCACAAACAAAAACACTCATTAAAATATTTTCCATGTAGCCAACTTGGCTGAGGCTTGCAACAGTGGACGGAATTTACACTGCAGCCAGACAACTTAGAATATTGGAAACCCCTAATATGAAGAGCCCTCTGGATTCTTTCCTATGTTGCAGGGCTCTCTGCCATCATTTCCTCTGTTTTCTTGTCTATCTCTTCTCTCTCAGGAGTAAAATCTTTAAATGTCTCCCATTTTCTTATAAAAATTGATTCATGTTAACTCTGTTGAATCTCTAGACTCTGTGCATAGACTCTCTGTGTGTGTACAAAGACCCATTAATGTATTCTGCTAAAACCACACATGGCATCTAATTCTAAGCCTCACCCTTCCCTCCTCCACCTCTTTCTGCAAAAGGAAAAGTGAAAGAAATTTAGTCCTTACTCCCTACTTGCACTCCTAGCTTCTCCGTGGAAAGGCAGAAGTTGCCACTTTCGTTTGTGGTTTTAAATAACATTTCCCCCCTCTGTATTGCACCAGCCTGCATTGAATTGCAGCCAGCACTATCCACTTAAGTTTTCCATCTCTAATTTCCAAAACATTCAGGAAAATCTTCAGCCTCAGACTTTATGAATATGCCCCAGAACAGAGCTTCTGAGTCAAAAATCACCATTCAGCCAAGAGAGAGTCTCCAGTCCCCGTTTATAACAAAACCAACTAGGTATATTCACTTTTGTCCTCTCTCCTAGAGCACAATGCTGGGTCTGTTTGGGTTCCCTTCCCAAAGTCTATCCTTTCATCTTAAGAGCTTTTAGAAATTGATTGACTCAGGAAAGGCAATATCTAACTATGATGGAGATGCTCTCTAAATAATTTCTTACTAGCCAGATTCTGGAAGAATATTGCTTCCCACCTGGAGCTATAATACAAATTCCAACTGTTTTCTCCAGTTACGTCCTCACCACTTCCATAACCTTCTTCTTAGCAAATCTGCCCAGACCCTCTCCTTTCCATCTCCACAGCCCCGCTAAAAGGGAGTGTACCATGTGCTTCCACATTCTTGCCTATGAGGTAAGGGATTTATTTATTTATTTATTGCGGTGGATAACTGGCTCAAACTCATCTAACCAGATGGTTTTCCCAGGACAACAGGATAGGACTAAAAGACAGCAGCTAAAATAGCCTGAGCCAGGCACAGCAAACCTCTCAACAGTAGCAGCGCACAAAGTAGATGCTGAAAGATATCATATGGATGCAAACCATTTGGCTTCCAGAACTAGATGGAAAGAACCATCTAGTTCCTGCTTCCAGGCTTTCGGTATGTCTGACTCTTACTCTTGCCCATGGGTTGGCTAAGATGTTGCCAAAATGAAACCATGAACTTACCTTACTACTTCAACCACTTTATAATCAAGTGAACAGATTATTTTATATGGAATATGAGAAAGAAAATAGAACAATATTTTTATTTTCATTAACTTATTTACTGTATTCTGGACATATATATGTTATCAGTAGTGAAGAATTATAAAACAAGGAGTTTCAGGAAAGTATGATTGACGTTCCTCTTTGGCATTCTAGGATATTTAAAAGGAGAAGACATACTTTAATACTGAAGGAAATGTTCTTGTGAATTTATCCCAGGTAATCAAAGCTATTTCTCAAAAACTGGTAGCTGAAGTAGCTACTGAAGTAGCTCAGAAGATGTTTTGCATGAATTAACCCTTAGATACTGAATTTTATTTGAAGGGACCCCATAGCAGCATCTTTTCAAGATGCTAAAGTATATGCTACTCAACAATTTTCTCAAGAAATCTCTATCAGTTCCTTAGGGTGAGAATCACAGCAAAAACAAACTAACAAACAAGCAAACAAAAAAAGCTGGTAAACCATTTCTGAGAAATGTGTGCCCATTTCAAGAAATGAGGTCAGATGCACTAGTAAATTAAGAAATGTAATGGATTTGAGGGGAAGCTAAGTCACAATTAAATAAGGATTTGGACTCTCTGTGAAGCTGCATGTGTAGTTCTTTATGTAAGGAATTTTTCCCACTGACTGACAATGGACCATGTAATGTACAAACGACATGGTTCAGAGGAAAGGACGTGGGCTGTACACTCACTAACTGCTAAGCAAGCTGCTTAGCTCACTGAGCCTGTTTCCTCCTTTGTAACCTGAGGATACCAGCATTATTTACCTCAATGGGATACTGGAGGGTTTAACAATGTAGTGCACGTAAAGCGCTGGGCACATGCATGATGTGACCAGCAAACCTCATAATACTTGGGTAGTAGTTGTTCTTTTCCTTATAACAACTCTATCTGGAAATTCTGGTGCAATTTCCTTGGCATACAGACAGCCCGATGTGCTGGCTGGAGACTAGCAAGGCACTTGCCTCTGCACACCCAGACCACTCTGGTTTCTGCTGCTTGTATGTCTGCGTGTTTGCACATGTGCTAAATTGCTCTTTGCTTAATCTGATAGCTTCTGCCATCAGGCTTCAGTTTCTTTGGCTTTCTTTACCTTGCATTATTCATGGGCAAAACAGAGAAGCTGTTTTAATATTTTGCTGTCTAACCTTTAAAATTATGGTGGAGGGTTCTGACAAAATGTGGTCCATTGGAAAAAGGAATGGCAAACGACTTCAGTATTCTTGCCTTAAGAACCCCATGAACAGTATGAAAAGGCAAAGATAGGACACTGAAAGATGAACTCCCCAGGTCGGTAGGTGCCCAACATGCTACTGGAGATCAGTGGAGAAATAACTGCAGAAAGAATGAAGAGATGGAACCAAAGTAAAAACAATACCTAGTTGTGGATGTGACTGCTGGTGGAAGTAAAGTCTAATGTGTAAAGAGCAAAACCTGCATAGGTCCATGAGTCAAGGCAAATTGGAAGTGATCAAACAGGAGATGGCAAGAGTGAACATCGACATTTTAGGAATCAGCGAACTAAAATGGACTGGAATGGGTGAATTTAACTCAGATGACCATTATATCTACTACTGTGGGCAGGAATCCCTTAGAAGAAATGGAGTAGCCATCACGGTCAACAAAAGAGTCCGAAATGCAGCACTTGGATGCAGGCTCTCGACAGAATGATCTCTGTTTGTTTCTAAGGCAAACCATTCAGTATTACAGTAATCCAAGTCCATGCCCTAACCAGTAATGCTGAAGAAGCTGAAGTTGAATGGTTCTAGGAAAACCTACAAGACCTTCTAGAACTAACACCCAAGAAAGATGCCCTTTTCATTATAGGGGACTGGAATGCAAAAGTAGGAAGTCAAGAAACACCTGGAGTAACAGGCAAATTTAGCTTTGGAGTACAGAATGAAGCAGCGCAAAGGCTAATAGAGTTTTGCCAAGGAGTGCACTGGTCATAGCAAACACTCTCTTCCAACAACACAAGAGAAGACTCTACACATGGACATCGCCAGATGGTCAACACTGAAATCAGATTGATTATATTCTTTGCAGCCAGAGATGGAGAAGCTCTATACAGTCAGGAAAAACAAGACTGGGAGCTGACTGTGGCTCAGACCATGAACTCCTTATTGCCAAATGCAGACTTAAATTGAATCAACTAGGGAAAACCACTAGCCCATTCAGGTATGACCTAAATCAAATCCCTTATGATTATACAGTGGAAGTGACAAATAGATAAGATTTGATAGAGTGTCTGAAGAACTATGGATGGAGGTTTGTGACATTGTGCAGGAGGCAGTGATCAAGATCATCCCCAAGAAAAAGAAATGCAAAAAGGCAAAATGGTTGTCTGAGAAGGCCTTACAAATAGCTGAGAAAAGAAGAGAAACTAAAGGCAAAGGAGAAAATGAAAGATATACCCATTAGAATGCAGAGTTCCAAAAATAGCAAGGAGAGATAAGAAAGCCTTCTTCAGTGATCAGTGCAAAGAAATAGAGGAAAACAAAAGAATGGGGGAAGACTAGAGATCTCTTCAAGAAAATTAGAGATACCAAGGGAACATTTCATGCAAAGATGGGCTTGATAAAGGACAGAAATGGTAGGGACCTAACAGAAGCAAAAGATATTAAGAAGAGGTGGCAAGAATACATGGAAAAACTATACAAAAAACATCTTCACAACCCAGATAACCACGATGGTGTGATCACCCACCTAGAGCCAGACATCCTGGAATGTGAAGTCAAGTGGGCCTTAGGAAGCATCACTATGAACAAAACTAGTGGAGGTGATGGAAATCCTATTGCAGTATTTCAAATCCTAAAAGATGATGCTGTGAAAATGCTGCACTCAATGTGCCAGCAAATTTGGAAAACTCAGCTGTGGCCACAGGACTGGAAAAGGTCAGTTTTCATTCCAATCTCAAAGAAAGGCAATGCCAAGGAATGTTCAAACTACTGCACAATTGAACTCATCTCACATGCTAGCATAGTAATGCTCAAAATTCTCCAAGCCAGGCTTCAACAGTGCGTGAACTGTGAACTTCCAGACGTTCAAGCTGGATTTAGAAAAGGCAGAGGAACCAGAGATCAAATTGCCAACATCCTCTGGATCTTCGAAAAAGCAAGAGAGTTCCAGAAAAACATCTATTTCTGCTTTATTGACTACGCCAAAGCCTTTGACTGTGTGGATCACAAAAAACTGTGTAAAATTCTTCAAAAGAATTCTGGGAATACCAGACCATCTGACCTGCCTCCTGAGAAATCTGTATGTGGGTCAAGAGGAAACAGTTAGAACCAAACATGGAACCACAGACTGGCTCCAAATCAGGAAAGGAGTATATCAAGCTTGTGTGTTGTCTCCCTGCATATTTAACTTATATGCAGAGTACATCATGTGAAATGCCAGGCTGGAGGAAGCACAAGCTGGAATCAAGATTGCCGGGAGAAATATCAGTAACCTCAGATATGCAGATGACACCACCCTTATGGCCGAAAGCGAAGAATTAAAGAGTTTCTTGATGAAAGTGAAAGAGGAGAGTGAAAAAATTGACTTAAAACTCAACATTCAGAAAACTAAGATCATGGCATCCCATCACTTCATGGCAAATAGATGGGGAAGCAATGGAAACAGTGACAGACTTTATTTTTTTGGGCTCCAAAATCACTGCAGATGGTGACTGCAGCCATGAAATTAAAAGATGCTTGCTCATTGGAAGAAAAACCATAACCAACCTAGACAGTATATTAAAAAACACAGACATTACTTTGCCAACAGAAGTCCATCTAGTCAAAGCTATGGTTTTTCCAGTGGTCATGTATGGATGTGAGAGTTGGACTATAAAGAAAGCTGAGCACCAACTAACTGATGCTTTTGAACTATGGTGTTGGAGAAGACTCTTGAGAGTCGCTTGGATGGCAAGGAGATCCAACCAGTCCATCCTAAAGGAAATCACTCCTGGGTGTTCATTGGAAGGGCTGATGTTGAAGCTGAAACTCCAAAACTTGAGCCACGTAATGTAAAGAAGTGACTCTTTGGAAAAGACCCTGATGCTGGCAGATTGAAGGCAGGAAGAGAAGGGATGAGGTGGTTGGATGGCATCACTAACTCTATGGACATGAGTTTGAGTAAGGGCCAGGAGTTGGTGATGGATAAGGAGGCCTGGCGTGCTGCAGTCCATGGGTTTGCAGAGTTGGACACAAATGAGCGACTGAATTGAACAGATCCTTTAAAATTCCCCGCAAAGCAATCATATTTCTGGACCTCCCTTAATTTGTCTCACCTGAGACATCCTGTTTCATGTCAGACATTTCACAGGGTATCAGGCATCAGTTGGACGAGATGGGAAAAGTGACCCAACCAGCTGGCAGAATATTTTTGGAGTCCTGCCATACTTTAACTATGCCCCTGACAGTTTCGGAATTTTGACAGTCTTAAAATCACACACCTTGCCCTCAGTATGTCTGCTTTTTTCTTTTTTTAGGTTATTCACAGCAATACACTCAGCATTTGAACTTAAAAACTGAGCCCCAACCATTTTTTGTTTGTAAATACCACTAGCATACGTATCTTGGTTAACATGCAACTATAGTGAAGCGTCCTTGCATTTACTCCTGAGTGTCGCCACCTCCCTTACATTTCCACTGTCTCCTTTAAAGAGAAATGCATGTGCTTAGATGATATAGTATACAATTCAAATTGTATTAAATTACAATTAAAATTAAAAATGGGCTACCCACCTCCCTCTCAGATATAATCACTGTTAGTTTCTTGTGTAAAATATACACTTAAACACACAATATAGCATACATAGATATTCTCAGCCAAATTTCCTTGAGAGAATTAGCCTTTCTAAGACATCAATTGTGTGTAATAAATTAACTTTTCCCCTAGGCATCAGGAAGGGTATTATGTACCATCCTTGGGAGAATTGAAGAAATAGTTACAAATAATTTTCTGTGTGCTGTGTTTCAGATAAGGAACTCTAGCTGAGAAATGCCTTTATTTAACAATCTAGTTTGCCAATTATATCCATGGGTACACATAGAGCTACTGTCTTCTTCCTACCCGTTCTCATCCATTTCCATGCTCTTCCTCTTGTACTTTTTTCTTTTTTTTTTTACTGAGTTATAACATAAGTTAGAAGCTGTATAAAGTACACCTATCTTAAGTATACAGCACAAAGAGTCTCATATTTGTGTACACCCATGTAACCACCATTCAGATGATGATATAGAGCATTTTTATCACTTTCATACCCTCAGAGTCAACCTCTAGTTCTGTCACTACAATTCATCCTGCCTGTTTTGAAACTTTATATAAACAAAACCATACTTATATTTTCCTTCTTTCCCTCAACATATCAGGGAGATCTTCCATGTTCTTGTGTATATCAGTTATTGTTTTTGTTGCTGAGTATTATATCATTTTGTTAATGGATTCACCTGTTGATGGACATTTGGATTGTTTCCAGTTTGCGGCTATTTTGAATAAAGCTACTAGGAACAGATTTACACGTGTCTTGATGGTTACAAGGGAAACACCTGGGAGCAGACTGGGTCATAAGGTAGGCCTATGTATAGCTTTAGTAAACATTACCCAACAGTTTTCCTAAATGGTTGTTCCAACTTTGTTTATTCTTTTTAACAGATGAATAGTGTTACATGATTTTTCCATGATTTCTTTAAACTACCCCACTCTTAGTAGAAATATAAGTTGTTTCCAAACATTTGCTATTACAGCATGTTTCAGATATTGTCCTTTTACATAAATCATTTTCACATATGCATGTTTATCTATAGGAAAAATTGTAAGAAGAATATTTGCTGGATCCAAGGATATACGCATTTTTAATTTTAGTAAATATGAACTAATTGTCTCTACAGTGTTTCAGCTAGTCCATTGGCAATATTGGACATTGTCTCACCTCATACTCACAGATACAGTATCTCATAAACTGCTTTGAACTTCTCTGTAAAATGAGTATAAATTATAAATTATTTGTGGCTTTCATTTTAGTGTTCCTTATGATAAGTGATACTGAGTGCACTTTTATAAGTTTAAAAGCATTACTATTTCCTTTTCTGTGACTTCTTTTAAAATATACTAATATTCTTTTGAGTTGCTGGTGTTTTATTGATTTACGGGAACTCTTTATACATTAAAGAAATGAGTCTTTTCTCTGTGATATGCATTACAAATATTTCCCCTCAGATTGGTGCTTGTCTGCCATCACTGTTAATAACTGCAAGAGTATTTTGAAATATCCTTTATATCAATTTCTGAAGCATATTACAAAGCCTTAGCCTACCCTTTCTTTCACCCCTCACAAGACAGGTCTTGATATTATTAGTGAATAAAACAGTTTATTCTCAGCATTCTATGGATTATTAAAAATAATCATTCCCTAATGCACACTCCAGAGAACTGAAAGGAAGCCTCTACACTAAAAAGCAATTAGCAGACACACAGAATGTGAGCATGGCTGCTATCTTAACAATTTTAAGACAAGTTGCAGTCTAGAAAGATTCTGCGTTAGGGTTACTTGTTCAGCTTTGAAAACTTTTTATGTGGTAACCAGATGCCTTATGCTTCCTTTAGAGCAGCCCAAAGTGAGAGAGAGATTGATAGTCACAGCACACTGCTCCCAAATCCTCGGTCAGTTTAGAGTGTCTCATAAAATGCCCTCAAAATGAAGCATTATTCTAAATAGTCGTATCCCTGAGATGCTTCAAAATGATTAGTCTCATTCCTCAGGATGATTTCTCTCCCCCACTGACCTCTCCCATCAAAACCAGAGCATCGTAACCTCACAGTGCGCTGGCTTCCTTCTCCACTAGACTCTTCACAGCCAAGTACCATTTAATATTTGTATCAGTTTCCTACTGCTGCCATAACAAATTGCCACACACTTTTCAGTTAAAACAATACCCATTTGCAAAAAAATCTTGTAGCTCTGCAGGCTAAAATCCAGGTTACCATAGCTTGGCTGATTCCTCTGCTTGAAGTATTGTAAGACAGAAATCAGGGTGCCAGCAGGGCTACGATTTTTCTGGAGCCTTTGGAGGTGAATCCGTTTCCAAGCTCATTCAGGTGGCTGGCGGAGTTCAGCTCCTTGAGACTGCAGAGGCTGCTGCTTCCTTTCTGGCCCTCAGTGAGAGCTCCAATCAGTTCCTTCAGGCCACTGCTTTCCTGTTCGCTTGCCACCTCTCATCTTCAGACCCACAGCAGGGCGCTGACTCCTTCTCATATTTTGAATCTCTCTGAATTTCCCCTTCTGTGATTCCTTGTTGCAGCTAAAAGAGGTCCTCTGCTTTTAAAGGCCTATGTGATTAGGTGGGCACAACGGGATAACATAAAATCATCTTCCCTTCTAAGGTCTGCAACTTTATGCCTGCAAAGTCCCTTTTGCCATGGAAGGTCACATATTCGGAGGTTGTGAGGGGAAGGACACAGACATCTCTGAGGGACCGTTAATATGCTTACCTTACATATGCTTACCTTCCCCTCTCCCTCTTTCCCTCTTTATTTCTGTCTTTCCTTCTCGTTATTTTTTTTGTTCACAGCATCTAGCACAATGCTGGGTTTATAATGTAAGGAGAATTAATATTGACTAGTTAAATGATCTTTTTAGAATTCTTCATCTTGAGGCTTTAGTCTAGATTCTCAGAATATATATTGAATCCAGAATTTGTCAGCTCGTTTATAAACTGCCAGAATATCAGAGTATAAAAAACACAAGGGGCTTCTCATTATCTTTCTCCTGCAACCAAGGATAGATGGCCTGCCTGGGCCAGGAGGGTGGCTTTATGTTTTTTGATCTAAGCAAACACGTAGGGTTGTTTGTGCTATGCAGGGCTCTGGGGACAGAACAGATAGAACTCGGCGATGACACAACCCAAATTTGGACTCACCGGGGTTTTTAGAAAAACATAATATTAGGCACTCAATAGAAAGCACTCTATTTTGGAACAAAGAAATACTGTGGTAAAGGAAGAACTTTAGATGATTGCAACCTTATCTTTGGTAAAGGGGTCTTCTTGGCAGAGAGCAGAGATATCTTTGCATGAGAATTTTGATCACAGTCTACACAGAGGCAACCGAGAAAGACAAATTCTCACCGTTCCCCAGAAAATTTCACTAAAGATAAATCCTTATGGTTAAATATTCTCAGTGGAATAAATAATCATCTCCAAATTTCTTGAGCAAAGTGATTTTGGCTAATACTTTCGCTCCCACTTTTTGGTTGGTATAAAGTAAAAGTACTATATCATTATTGCTTTTTTTTTTTTTTGCAATAATCAAAGACTAATTTCAGTTCAGTTCAGTCGCTCAGTTGTGTCGCTCTTTGCAACCCCATGGACTGCAGCACGCCAGGCTTCCCTGTCCATCACCAACTCCCGGAGCTTACTCAAACTCATGTCCATCGAGTCGGTGATACCATCCTACCATTTCATCCTCTGTTGTCCCCTTCTCCTCTCACCTTCAATCTTTCCCAACATCAGGGTCTTTTCCAATGAATCAGTTCTTCACATCAGGTGGCCAAGATATTAGAGTTTCAGCTTCAGCTTCAGCATCAGTCCTTCCAATGAATATTCAGGACTGGTTTCCTTTACGATTGACTGTTTTGATCTCCTTGCAATCCTTTAGTTACCATAAAATACTATTTATATTTATTTTAGAGAATTAGATATTTACTAGAGTTTTTAATGTATGTTTACAACATAGTCTTCCCCTAGGCTGCACCTTCCTTGAGCAAAGGATTCATCTTTAAGCCAAGAACATAGTACAGTGTTGGGCATATAATAGTTCCTTATTTTTTTTTTTTAAATAAAGGCTCAGAGAATCAAATGAAAGTTATTTGCACTATAACTTGCACACACGACTGTCTTTTGGGTCCCATAACCAGAGACATACGGATCATGTATAAACAAAAATGATAGTTGAAAGAAAATGTGCTTCTATGTGGTAAAATTCTGAAATTACCAATACTATGTTGACTTTAGTTGAATACAGATAAACATGGAACCTAAAATAGGTCATCTGAATATCATTACTCTGCTACTGAAGACAAAATAAGCAGCAGTAACCATTAGTAACAAGGTAACATTACCTAACCCAAAACTGCCATGTAATGAGACTCAACATCATTTGTGTCCTACCTCGATGATTAATAACATGTAAAAAGAAAGATTCGTGGAAAGGGACATTTTAGGAAAGTAACACCTTTCAAGTTCTGAGTCAAAAGTTATTCTAGTTAGGTTCTTCTTCGGGATCATAGCAACCCCCTGCCCAGAGGGTATGCTTATAATTTCCATTAAGAACCAGGGGCATCCATGTCAGTTTTTAGTGAGAAATTGGATGAGGTGACTTGGTTTTGCAGCTCTGTGTGTGGAACCTGTTCCTCTGTGTGAGACCAGACTAAGCATTCTTACCAAGTACTTAAAGAAGTTCTCCCAAACCAAATGATTTGCTCATGGCAGCTGAACTTCCAGACTTCCAGAAATAAGAATATTTCTTAGGTAGAGATTGCCCTTTAAAATAAAGCTTTGCATATCAATGATAGGCATCTCAGAATCATTTCTAAAATTCAGTGAAATGAGCACTGACAAAAATGACAAAGGAATAGTATTTCAAACTACTGAAAAATTAAAAAATAAAAACCCTCCATCCTGTCATCTCTGATTGCTTATCGGGAATGCAGAAGTGAGGAAAGGACCAAATAGTATGATTGAGGTAATGATTTTACAAATCCTCACAGTTAGAAGCCAAAAAAAAAGTATTTCATTTAAACAGAGGACTCTACTTGTAGATTTTCATATAATAATTACATTCGAAGCTTGAAAGCCCAAGGGCCTCAGAGTGTTGGAACTAGAAGGGATTTGGAGTACTTTCCAGTACTTTCCTATAACACAAGGTCATGGAATTCCTGAAGTGAAGTGAAGTGACAGTCACTTAGTCTTGTCTGAGTCTTTGTGACCCCATGGACTGTAGTCCATGGAGTTCTCCAGGCCAGAATACTGGAGTGGGTAGCCTATCCCTTCTCCAGGGGAACTTCCTGACCCAGGAATCGAACCAGGGTCCCTGCACTGCAGGCGGATTCTTTACCAGCTGAGCTGTCAGGCCTCTAAAACTTTTTCTAATTACAGTGTTTTATAGTGGCATTTATAACAACCTATAAATCAAACTATTTTAACAGCTGATAATGTATTTTAAAATTATTCTGTAATCATGGTTCTTTTGTTTGAATTTTTTAGCTAAAACTGGTCATGAAGAATGCCTTTAGATATTTTGACATGATTTTGACTCATATTAGAAGGATAGGGAAATACTAAATATTGATGGCACAGTAAAATCCCGCCTCTAACATGTCCATCTGCTTTAAATATGTATATACTACATATACACGTAAAAGAGTGTGAAGCCTCTAGTCAGACAGTCCTGCTCTCAAATGCCGTCTCTGTCATGTAGTAACTGTGTGTGATCCCAGCCAGTTATTTACTCAGTAATCCCAGATCTGTTAAAACGAGTTTAAAATGTCTGACTCAAAGAATTTCGCGAAGTTTAAGGGGAATTATGCAGGAGAATGTACTTAACACAGTACCTCTCAAAACATACCGCTTAATAGCTGCTTCCTTCATTCCTTCCCTCCACCATCATTCATCTGTCTTTACCTACTGTTTAAGCACAGTCTGCATCATTTCGTGATTTCTGAATGAATTAGCACTATTCTCCTAATAGCTATGCCTTCTAATGCTCAGTCCTGTCTGACTCTTTGTGACCCCATGGGCTGCAGCCTTCCAGGCTCCTCTGTCCATGGAATTCTCCAGGCCACAATACTGGAGTGGGTAGCTGTTCCCTTCTCCAGGGGATCTTCCCAACCCGGGGATCAAACCCCGGTCTTCCGCATTGCAGGTGGATTCTTTACCATCTGAGCTACAAGGAAAGCTCCCTAATAGCTATAGGAAACAAACTTTTTAACATTAACATGGATAAGAAAAATAAATTTGAATACTTTTGTTTCTTTAGAAAACAGATTTTTCTATATTAAATATTTCTTTTCTGGCAGAAGAAAAAGTTTCCAGGCATGAATTTTGGAAAATGCTTTGAAAGTACTCATTCAAGTCATGCTATAGGACTTTTTTCTGTTGCTTGCTCAGGGAGAGGGGATAATTGGAAATAATTCATTATTTTTCCTTCCTGAAGTCTAGTCAAGTTAACATCAACTTCATTTCAACTTTGGCACCAAATCAAACTTGAGCTTGATATGGTTAAGGAGTAAGAAAAGTAATTTTAACTCCTCAAATGAATTATAAAGCTAAGAGCTGCCTTTAGAGCCTAAAGAAAGAAATTAGTTTGCTTTTATAACTCTTCACAAGTTCTGTGCATATTTGAAGTTGAATTACTGATAATTTATTAAACATGTAGTAAAACTTCATTTTCTTGAACCAGTTGACCACTTAAAACTGTATTTTTGAAGAAAATATCTGCTCTTTTGTGTTTATACATTAAGCAGGTATTTTACCTACTTTTTATGGTTTTATGTCATACATCAGGGATCCAAAAATCAAAAGTAATAATCCCCAGTCTGGTGATAAGACAAGCAGACTCAGTGAAGTCTTACACTACAATGTAACACATAGTAAATTAGAAAAACCCTGCCTTTCTGATCTCAGCTTTATCACTCTTTCCTCTACCTCACTACCCTCTAGCTACATTATGTCAGCACACTTTTCCTCTCCTTGAACTTGCCCACTGATCTATGCCTCAGGACCTTTGCACTTGCCTCCCCACCCCCCATAGGAATGTGTATCCTCCATATCTTTCAATTGCTGGCTCTATTTTATTATTCAAGTCTTAGCTCAAATGTCAACCTTGTCCCCAGTCAATCTTTGCAACATCATTTTTTAATTCTTTATCTAAAAATGCCTTGCTTACTAATTTTTTATTTATATCTTGAATATATAATTATAATTGTAGAATTAAATTCCATTAAGACAGTTCCTGGCCTATCTTGCTCATGGCTCTGTCTCCAATGCTTAGCCCTTTGCCTTGCTCATAGTAAGCAGATACTCAATAAATATTTATTAAACCGAATGAAGGGTGCCATGAGGTGTAACTGGGGCCATCAGGAAACTTCACATGGAGGATAATGCTTGAGGCTTGAAAGACCATAATTAAAATATGGGATTAACGGCCAAATTGGGGACTGTTTAGAAGAGGGATTTCTGGAAGTGTGACTATTTGCATAAACAAAACAGAAGATGGTCCCATACTTCCAAGATAATAACTTCAGTTTCAGATAAGTTGAGTTTATGATGCCTGTGAGTCATTCAGGTAGGGATGTGCCATGGACTCTTAGACAAAGGAGAAAGGATCTGTCTTGGAGACAGAGGTTTCTGCTACTTTTTTACCTTGTAAAGCTACTCGGGACAGTTACCAGTGACCTACTCCTAAGCCTAATTCTTTCAGGGACTGCTTTAATAATTTTTCTATAATTAGCAGCACATTTTGTGAAAATTACTGAAAATAAGCTGAAGCCAAACTTTGAAATATAAAGCTAGAGTTTTAAAAGCTTAACTTTTGTTTATCTCATTAACTTGTCTTATAAAAATATATTCATATATTTTTAGCCTAACTAAAGTTTATTCGTATATTTTCATTTATTTTATATTCATATATTTTAAGCCTAACTCAAGTTGAAGCATCAAAATTCCTGACTGCGTGGATTCCATTTATATATCATCAATTTAGACTTTGTTCATGTGTGTCCTTGAATCCCTGGGGTAGGGGAAAATTTTAAAGTATACTGAAACTTATGAAAATTTGACAAAAAGAATTCAGGACATTCCAAACTACAAAAGGTAAATTTGTTGACAGAAGGAACAAAGAAGTTTTTGAACTTAGCAACCAATGAAGAATTACCATTTGTATAATTTGTGACAGAAAGAAATTTTCTTCCCTTGTCCCGCTCTTCTCGCTCTTGGAGGGAAAAAGCCCATCCCCACCCCTCTCCTGGACCTTCAGCTCTTCTCTCCTCCCAGGAAGGATGCCTGCTCCCTGGGGGGGAAGGCGGTAGACTGCTAATCTGGACCTGAGGCTGTGAGGAGAGAGCAACAAACTCCAAGAGGGGAGAGAGGAGGAGCAGGAGAGGCCAAGAGTGCCTCCTAGACTAGGGGGGGAGACCCAAGCAGAGAGGCTTTCTGATGGCCCTCCAGGCGGACTCGGTGTAGGAGGCAGCTGAAGATGCACAGTGGAGAACCACCTTGCAGAGCCCTCTGCACTTGTGATCTAGATTGGCTAAACCTACGAATTGTCTCTCTACTGAGTGTTTAACTCTTTCAGCCCTTCAGGCCATAGTTAAGGGATTACAGCTGGATGCTTTAAGGCTCTGATCTTTTGGTGCAAAATGAGGCAAGGATGCAAATGAAGACCTGGCAGTTTTTCCTGGACTCTTCATATTTCAGCTTCCTGATATGCACATTCTCAGAAGTCTCAGGAGAGTCTCAAGGGGCTTCCCAATCACATGGTCAAATTCTCACTATTATGATGCCTTCCAGAATCAACAAAAATAAAACTTTGCACTTTTTAAAATTGATTAGATCATATTTTTCAACTCTAACAAGGTGTTTAATTTAGAATGAAAGAACAAAAACACACAGTGCCAAAACTGAGACGAACCTGAGGTTATGAAATCTGTGTACTTCTACAACAATAGGTTTGTAAATGAATATATGTGTGTGGTATGGGTGGAGAGCTGGGGGAGAGAACTTTAGTTTTCAGTTCTGTTTTCTGACAATATGTTATTACCAATGTTTGGTGGAGTACCTGGCACCTGATGTCATTCAAAACCATTTGCAAAATAAGGTAATCATTTCAGAGAATCTCAGACTGTTTTCGGGCCAGTTTGTGTACAAGTTGTTCTGCCTGTAGAACCATCTCATTTCTGTAAATTGCCAGAATTTACAGGGTAAAAGAAGGAAGATGAGTTGGTGTAAAGGTTAAAAGAAGCCAGAAAGTAGGGCTAAGAAATTAAGGGGAGTCAAGAAGTGAAGGACTAACCAGTGTCTGTTGAGTCTGGAAATTTCTAGGCCTCCATGCCCAGCAGAGGAAGTACAAGAGCATGATGATTAAGAGACAGAATTCTAGAGTCAGACTTCTTGAGTTCAAATCCCAGCTCCACTCTTTACAGTGTGTTAAGTAGCTGGCTGACTTTCTCTTCACCTCAGTTTTTCATCTGTGAAATGAGGATACTGATGTTACAGAATTGTTACAAGTCTCTATAAGCTAACTCCCTGCCCCTGGGGAATGCCTGTTTCCAAGTGCTAGTCTCTGAGTAATTCAGTGAAAAGTAATTCAGTCTAGTCGTGACTTAGATAGGCCAGTGTTACTAAGTGACTTCTTTCAATATTTTTGCCTTTCTTCTCATGTTAAATAGGAATAATAAAATCTGTTTCTTAAACCTTATAAGATATACTTTGGAAGATTTTCACAAGATGATAACAACAAAATATGTGAAAGTGTTATTTTTAAATTCAAACACTTTCATCATACTTTGCATGTGTATTCCCATGTATTCCAGGGCACCACAATGCCTGAGGTCTGAAAATTGTGGCAAGAGTTTACCTTCTTGAGTATCTCCACAAGGAGAGGAAGTAAATCACTCCAACTTTTTAAAACGAAGAACCTCATACTAAAGACAAAATGTCTTCGGGCCTCCAGTCATTTGTTTCTCTCTCTGGTCAGCCTCGCCCTTCTATCTCCACTCCATGAGTAGTCAGGGGAGGAGGGCGATGAGGCGAGGAAGGTGCCCCAAACTACACCCCGAGGGTCTCAGGCACTGTTGAATCCTGAAGTCTGAGGGTGACACACCCCACCATGAAATGACAGAACTTGGTTTAGCTATCAAGGCACTTAATTTCAAAAATAGTTTAGTATGTATAGAATTTTGTTTTAGCCATGGTACAATAGCAAGGGATATTTAAGTCTAGAGAACTTTTCTTATTACTCCATGTCTTAAATAAGATGAGTGCTACCTTCAAATGATAGTATATGTTCTGTCAGCTTTTTAGAGCACATTCCTGCATTTTCCCAGTGTTAGAGAGAGTATCCAGTGATTATTCTAATCAATTTTAAAATTCACAATTTCCCATGAGGGAAAAAAAACATTCTTCTTTGTTAAGGTTAATTAGCTATCACTGGGATCTTTAAAATAAATTCCCTATACTTGTTTTGGAACAGCATTTACCACTCATATTATTTTTAAGGTTTTACACCACCATTCAGATAAATTTTAAGGCAAGCAGAAGGCTAATTTTAAAATATGTTTTATATGGGTCTGTTTTGCATAGTAGGATAATCTGAATAAATCTTCCTCTGAGACATTCCTTCCATTTATCTCTGTTGTTTCTACAACAGCCAGCTTGTTCTTCACCTACAGGAGGGATAACAGCTTTTCCAGGGATTTTCAATCATTTCCAGATGTTGAACAAAATACAAGATTGAGAGAACCATGATTTTCAAAAAGTTATTTGTCTTTTATCTCTCAAATGCTATGTTCATTATTATGTTTGATAGAGCGATGTAGATTACAAGTTATTCTGTATCCACTTTTACATTCAGATTTCACATTTCCCTAAATGTGAACCTGTTTTTCTTCCTTTCATTGCCAATGTCCCCAGCATGGATGGCTCAGTTATCTTGTGTTCCTTCCTGAGACTTACTGAATTCTCAGCTGTGAAGGCACTTTTCTGAACGCACTTTCAGTGTGGGTTTGTCACTGGTGGCGCGAAGGATCCTCATCTGTGCTGCCTTAAGCAGCTGTGTAAATACAGCTGGAAACTTGCAAGTGGACAGTGTTGATTGTAAATTGGCTTCCTTATGTGTTTTGGAATGCTGTTCTGAGAACCGTGACCCCTCGATTTCAGATGAGTCTTCATGGCTACAGCTTTCATATACATATTTAATGTAACTTTCTGGGTTTGGACAAAGCCTTGCCCTTAGTAGACATATTACTTCATTAGGCCTAGGCTTCTTGGATTTTCTATTGATATTTTATAATATCCTATAAAAATCTTACAAATCCTTTACTCTTCTGGATGTTTGGTATCATGTGGGTGTATTAGTCTGTTAGGGCTACAATAATAAAATACCAGACTGGGTGGCTTAAACAACAGCAATTTATTTTGTCACAAATCTGATGATCAAGGTGTCAGCAGAGTTGGTTTCTTTCAAGATGATCTCCTTGGCTTGTAGATGGAGCATCTTCTCCCAGCATCTGTACACGGTCTTTACTTTGTGTGTGCGCCTGGGTCTTAAGGCTTCCCTGGTGGCTCAGACACTAAAGCATCTTCCTGCAATGTGGGAGACCTGCGTTCGACCCCTGGGTCAGGAAGTTCCCCTGGAGAAGGAAATGGTAACCCACTCTAGTACTCTTGCCTGGAAAATTCCATGGATGGAGGAGCCTGGTAGGCTACAGTCCATGGGATCGTGAAGAGTTGGACACAACTGAGCAAGTTCACTGGTTCACTGGCTCACCAGGTCTTAATTTCCTTCTTATAAGGACGCAAGTCATACGGGATTAGGGCCTGCTCTCATGAGGCATTTTATCATACATGCTCAGGCACCAAGTCATGACTGACTTTTTGCAACCCCGTGGACTGTAGTCCACCAGGCTCCTCTGTCCATGGGATTTCCCAGGCAAGAATACTGGCGTGTGCTGCCATTTCCTTCTCCAGGGGATCTTCCCGACCCAGGGATTGAAGCCATGTCTCCTGCGCCCCATGCATATTCTATACCACAGAGCCACCAGGGAAGCCCCATTTCACCTTAATCATCACTTTAAAGACCTTATCACCAAATATAGTCACGTTATGAGATACCAGGGGTCAGGACTTCAATATCTAAATTTTGGAGGGGACCCCATTCAGCCCACCATAGGAAGGATGCATGAGGAGAAGGAAAGTTGTATAGGAAAATTATTCAAAGTTTGCTGTTGGGATATTGAATGTATGAGTTCTGTGCTCAACAGGTACAGAGATGAACCCATTTTCACTTCCTTCTCCTCCCAGATCCATTCTTCTTGTATTTCCTATTTCAGGAAGAACCATCGTCATCTAAGCAGTCATAGAGCCAGAAACCTGGAATCATGTCGGATTCTTTTCTCCAGCTAATCCCCATTACTCTGTTAAACCCCTCATCAGTTATGCAGTTCTGCCTTGGAATGTAATTTGACTTCTGCTCTCATCTCCTTTCCCATGGTCTCTACCTTAATTGAGGATATTTATAATTAGTCACCTGGAATACTAAATCCCCTAAATTATCTTATTTCCCCAATTCTGCCCTTTCTCCCTACTAAAATTTATCCTCCAAACTGCTCTACTACTTTAAACCAACAAAGGTCCATATAGTCAAAGCTATATTTTTTTCCAGTAGTCACATATGGATGTGAGAGTTGGCCCATAAGGAAAGCTGAGTGCTGAAGAATTGATGCTTTTGAACTATGGTGTTGGAAAAGACTCTTGAGAGTCCCTTGGACTGCAAGGAGATCAAATCCTAAAGGATTAGTCCTGAATATTCATTGAAAAGATTGATGCTGAAGCTGAAGCTCCAATACTTTGGCTACCATATGCAAGAACTGACTTATTGAAAAAGACACTGGTACTGGGAAGGATTGAAGGCAGGAGGAGAAAGGGACGACAGAGGATGAGATGGTTGGATCCATCACCAACTTGATGGATGTGAGTTTGAGCAAACTCTGGGAGTTGGTGATGGATAGAGAAGCCTGGTGTGCTGCAATCCATGGGGTCACAAAGAGTTAGACACTTCAGAACTGAATTGAACTAGGGGGAAAAAACCTGGTCATGTCAATTTCAAATTAAATTTCTTCAATGGTTCTATATTGCTTTAAGCATGGAATTCAACTTTCTTGGTTCTAACATGCAAACTAATTCTTTCCCTTTAGTCTGATGGTCACATGCTCACATCTGGGTGAGCATTATTATATCCAGGCAATTCAGTACACCAATTGGCTAAAATAATTAGTATCTACTCCTTAGGGTCACCTTCCTAGAATCTGAGTGACTGAACTCCCTTGAATCATGGGCTGTATCGGAGAAGAATGGGGACCAGGACAAAATCAGGGTTTCATTAAGAATGTGAAGAAGAAAGAGACAATGGGCATCAGGCAGGTAGCCAACAATGTCTTCAGTCTGTCCCTTCATGGAATTTGCAGCCTAGTGTTGAAGACAGAAAAATAAAGTCAGAGTTACAGGGCAGTATGATAAGAACAGTTGTAGAGTTTTGTACAGGGTGCACATTGAGCATGAAGGTTCCTTTCTGAATTAAACCAGGGCTTCAAAGAAGATTTCCTAAAGGAGGAAATACACAACCCAAATTTGTGAAAAATGAGCATGAGTTAACACACTAAAGAAGAGGGAAGAGGCACTGTGGCAGGAGAAACCACAAGTGAAAAGACTGAAGAGTCACGCAGTACTCACTGCGGAGCGTCGTTTGGGTTGATCATAGAGGAACTAGAGATGAGGCCAGAAGGAGGGGTGGGACGAATCACCATATGTCATGTAAGTATCATTCTAGAAAGTTGCCTATAATAATTCTATTATATTCTATAAAGCTACTGTGTATGTAATGCTAACTAAATGCTAGACATGGTATGAAGTTCTACTTAATATAACACACGGGGTTTAGAATGTAAACCCCAACTGAAAGATGAAGAAACTCAGACTAAAGGGTTAAAGTATTTATCCAGGGTCATATATGCTTGGTTATATCCACTTTTATACACAACTTTTCACTTAGAATTCAAACTCACCTAACATTACAAAAAGCGAAGACAGGTTTAAAAATAGTTTTCTTGCAGGAATATACATTTGAGATATATTTAAATATATGAAGATGCATTCAAGAACCGTATATCTAAGAAAGATTGAAGGAAAACCTATGTCTAAAGTACATCTTCTCCTTTGACTAGGTTCTCTGATGGGCTCTTCTCTGGCATACATGTTAGAAATAGAACACAGCAGTCAGGTTCTGATGCATGATTCTTCTGTCAGTGATTGTCAACAGTCATCGATCAAATATTGTATAGAGCAATATTGAGCAGGAACATGGAATGTTAGGTCCATGAATCAAGGCAGTTTGGAAGTGGTCAAACAGGAGACGGCAAGAGCGAACATCAACATTTGAGGAATCAGTGAACTAAAACGGACTGGAATGGGTGAATTTAACTCAGATGATCATTATATCTACTATTGCGGGCAAGAATCCCTTAGAAGAAATGGAGTAGCATCATAGTCAACAAAAGAGTCTGAAATGGAGTACTTGGATGTAATCTCAAAAATGACAGAATGATCTCTGTTCGTTTCCAAGGCAAACTATTCAATATCATAGTAATCCAAATCTATGCCCCAACCAGTAATGCTGAAGAAGCTGAACAATTCTATGAAGACTTACAAGAACTTCTAGAACTAACATCCAAAACAGATGTCCTTTACATTACATGGGACTGGAATGTAAAAGTAGAAAGTCAAGAGATACCTGAAATAACAGGCAAATTTGGCCTTGGAGTACAAAATGAAACAGGGCAAAGGCTAACAGAGTTTTGCCAAGAGAGTGCACTGGTCAACACAAGAGAAGACTCTACACATGGACATCGCCAGATGGTCAACACATTCTCTGCAGCCAAAGATGGAGAAGCTCTCTACAATCAGCAAAAAGAAGACTGGGAGCTGACTGTGGCTCAGACCATGACCTCCTTATTGCCAAATGCAGGCTTAAACTGAAGAAAGTAGGGAAAACCACTAGACCATTCAGGTATAGTCTAAATCAAATCCTTTGCGATTATACAGTGGAAGTGACAGATAGATTCAGGGGATTAGATCTGATAGACAGAGTGCCTGAAGAAATATGGAAGGAGGTTCTGACATTGTACAGGAGGCAGTGATTAAGACCATCCCCAAGAAAAAAAAAAGCAAAAAGGCAAAATGGTTGTCTGAGGAGGCATCACAAATAGCTGAGAAAAGAAGAGAAACTAAAGGCAAAGGAGAAAAGGAAAGATATACCCATTTGAATGCAGAGTTCCAAAGAATAGCAAGGAGAGAAAAGAAAGCATTCCTCAGCAATCAATGCAAAGAAATAGAGGAAAACAACAGAATGGGAAAGACTAGAGATCTCTTCAAGAAAATTAGAGATACCAAGGAAACATTTCATGCAAAGATGAGCTCGATAAAGGACAGAAATTGTATGGACCTAACAGAAGCAGAAGATATTAAGAAGAGGTGGCAAGAATATACAGAAGAACTATACAAAAAAGATCTTCATGACCCAAATGACCACAATGGTGTGATCACTCACCTAGAGCCAGACTTCCTGGAATGCGAAGTCAAGTGGGCCTTAGGAACCATCATTATGAACAAAGCTAGTGGAGGTGATGGAAATCCCGTTGAGCTATTTCAAATCCTAAAAGATGATGCTGTGAAAGTGCTGCACTCAATATACCAGGAAATTTGGAAAACCCACCCATGGCCACAGGACTGGAAAAGGTCCGTGTTCATTCCAATCCCAAAGAAAGGAAATGCCAGAAAATGTTCAAACTACTGCACAAATCCACCCATCTCACATGCTAGCATAGTAATGCTCAAAATTCTCCAAGCCAGGCTTCAACAGTATGTGAACTGTGAACTTCCAGATGTTCAAGCTGGATTTAGAAAAGGCAGAGGAACCAGAGATCAAAGTGCCAACAACCATTGGATCATCAAAAAAGCAAGAGAGTTCCAGAAAAGCATCTACTTCTGCTTTATTGACTACGCCAAAGCCTTTGACTGTGTGGATCACAACAAACTGGGGAACATTCTTCAAGAAATGGGAATACCAGACCACCTGACCTGCCTCCTGAGAAATCTGTATGCAGGTCAAGAAGGAACAGTTAAAAATGAACATGGAACAACAGACTGGTTCCAAATCGGGCAAGGAGTACGTCAAGCTTGTATGTTGTCTCCCTGCTTATTTAACTTATATGCAGAGTACATCATGAGAAATGCTGGGCTGGAAGAAGCACAAGCTGGAATCAAGATTGCCAGGAGAAATATCAATAACCTCAGATATGCAGATGACATCATCCTTATGGCAGAAAGCAAAGAAGAATTAAAGAGTTTCTTGATGAAAGTGAAAGAGGAGAGTGAAAAAGTTGGCTTAAAGCTCAGCATTCAGAAAACTAGGATTATGGCATCTGGTCCCATCACTTCATAGGAAATAGGTGGAGAAATAATGGAAACTGTGACAGACTTTATTTTGGGGGGCTCCAAAATCACTGTGGATGGTGACTTCAGCCATGAAATTAAAAGATGCTTGCTCCTTGAAAGAAAAGCTATGACCAACCTAGACAGCATATTAAAAAGCAGAAACATTACTTTGCCAACAAAGCTCCGTCTAGTCAAAGCTATGGTTTTTTCCAGTATTCATGTATGGATGTGAGAGTTGGACTATAAAGAAAGCTGAGCGCTAAAGAATTGATGCTTTTGAACTGTGGTGTTGGAGGAGACTCTTGAGAGTCCCTTGTACTGCAAGGAGATCCAACCAGTCCATCCTAAAGGAAATCAGTCCTGAATATTCATTGGAAGGACTGATGCTGAAGCTGAAACTCCAATACTTGGCCACCTAATAGGAAGAAGTGACTCATTGGAAAGGACCCTGATGCTGGGAAAGATTGAAGGTGGAAGAAAAAGGGGACCACAGAGGGTGATATGGTTGGATGATATCACCGACTCAATGGATGGATAAGATCCAGGATTTGGTGATGAACAGCGAGGCCTGGCATGCTGCAGTCCATGGGGTTGCAGAGTCGGACACGACTGAAAAGCTGAACTGAACTGAACTGATAGGTCAGATGTCTTAGTTCATGCTCTCTTTCCCTCAGCCTCTCCTGGAATGTGTCTTCCCCCTTCTTTAATTTACTGCTTTTTGGTCTTTCTTCACCAATTCACTTTTAAGCATCACTTCCTTTAGGAAGCATTGAATCTTTTTGTTCACTCTGTATCCTCTGTAGAACTCTAGGACAGTCCTTATCACAATGCACCGTAAATTTGGCTTTGATTGTTTCCCTATCCTCTTAACACAGTTGAAAAATTCCAAACTAAGGACATTGCCTTCTTATTTTTCCTCTTTCCTAAGAAAGCCTCAGTTTTGTTCAGGTCACTGTCCTTCGTGCAAGCAGTCCACATAGCTAAAGAGAAGCTACCTCTTTCAGAAATGGATCTGATGTTTTAACCAGTGATTTTCACCCAGAGGTGAGACAATGTGTGGACACATATTTGGTTGTCATAACCGGGGTTTGTGATGGGCATCCAAATAATAGAGGCCAGAGGTGCTGCTAAACATCCTACAATGAACTGGATGGTCCCCTATATCCTCCTCATTGGTTCCCTTGGCCCTATCAACGGGTCATCTGACCCCAGATGTCAAAATATCCATGAAGTTGAGGCATTTTGGTTTGTCAGTGTTTGTATGAGTTTGTTGCCTAACTGTTAATGGTGGAGGGATGAATATCTGCCCTAAATAATGAACCATACAGAAGCAAAGGACTGATAAACCATGATTGGGAAAGAAATGGATGATAAAACTAGAAAGTTATATTGTGGTCACATTGTGGCAAATTTTAAGTAGAAGAGTATGCATGGTCTTTGTACTATAATGGAGCAGGGATTAAAAAGTACTTCAGGAGAGTGGATCTATCATGTCACCCACAGCATAGGTGGGAGTGGTACAGAGCATGACAGCCAGGAGCAAGTGAGATAGCTCTTGCCACATTCCTTGGGTGAGGTGACATGGTGGGTGGCCCTATGCATATCCCTAGTAGTTAGTGTAGTCTCCTATACTCAGAGGACTCAAGAATGTTTCTTATAGTTGGTTTGCAATGGTTTTCTGGAACGCAGTAAGTAGATTATGATTCTGACCCATTGTTCTTATTTCTTGAAAAATCTGTGTCACCTAGATGTCTGTGATTACACATGAAGAAAAATTAACATATTATAATTTCCAAATTTCCCTGTATTTTGAAAGGACATCATCTTAGGTAAGTTTTGCATAAACATTAAAGTCAATGTATATCCGAGGAAACCAGAATTGAAAGAGACACGTGAACCCCAATGTTCATCGCAGCACTGTTTACAATAGCCAAGACATGGAAGCAATAGATATCCATCCGCAGATGAATGGATAAGAAAGTGGTGGTACATATACACAATGGTATATTACTCAGCTATTAAAAAGAATGCATTTGATCAGTTGTAATGAGGTGGATGAAACTGGAGCCTATTATACGAGTGAAGTAAGTTAGAAAGAAAAACACCAATACAGTATATTAATGCATATATATATGGAATTTAGAAAGATGGTAACGATGACCCTATATGTGAGACAGCAAAAGAGACACAGATGTAAAGAACAGACTTTTAGACTCTGTAGGAGAAGGCGAGGGTGAGATGATTTGAGAGAATAGCATTGTATGTTATCATATATGGAACAGATCGCCAATCCAGGTTCGATGCATGAGACAGGGTGCTCAGGGCTGGTGCACTGGGCTGACCCTGAGGGATGGGATGTGAAGGGATGTGGGAGGGGATTTCAGGATGGGGGACACATGTACACCCGTGGCGGATTCATGTCAATGTGTGGCAAAACCCACAATATTGTAAAGTAAGTAGCCTCCAATTAAAATAAATTGAAAAAAAAAAGTGTGTGTGTGGATGTGTTTGTAGAAATGCTTTCTTATAGAAATAACTTTTGAATGTATTTTCCTGGGATAGATTTTTGGTCCATCTGACAGTGCCCTCTTGGGTTTCAAAAGTGACTCCAAGGTTAATGCCTAAGATCTCAATGTTGGGGTGCCCTTTACAAGCTACCTGGGGCTTCAGCCCTACGGAAGCAGCCCCCAGGCTTCCGCCCTAGCCCACTGCCCCGTTTACTCCCCAGACCTGCCTCCCATCATTTTCTGGGCAGGTGAACACTGGCCCTGAAGGCATTAGGGAAATTCAGAGACTTGTTTTTTCCCTTTGTTCCTAGTTATAGTTCCAAGGTAAGTTTTCTTGCTGTCCTTAGGAAAATATGTCACACGAGTGTAGATGTCACACGAGGGTATGCTCCTTGGTTCTTGTCACAACAAAGATTTGGAGTGACGGACACTGAAGCCCTCGGCGGGTCACAGCTCTCAGGTCTTGGACAGTCCGTGTTATAGCTCTTAAATTAATCGATGTTACAGCTCTATTTTATTTAGAAGATGACAGCAGGAGAATCCATCCTCAAAGAGTGAGGGTATGCCGATCCAAAGACGTGAGGAGATGAACACCACAGCGCGTGGGGGAAAAAGGGAGCATCCATCTTCAAAGCGTGGGAGAGAGAGAGAGAGACAGAGACAGAGAGAGAGAGAAAGAGAGAGCCTGTTGGCTCCTCTTTTATGTTTTTTTCTGCCCCCTGGGCCATCTTATGCAAATTGGGCTAGTCAGGCTAATTGAGCTAGTCAGGCTACCTGAAGTCCTCACTCAGGTCCTCAGACCTTCCTTTGACCTTCCTGGTTCCATTTTTGCGGGCTTTTCCCTTCCTTGTCTTCTAGCCACCGCCATTTTGGACTCCTGCTTCTTGTTGTAACTACCTAACACATATGTGTGATGTTCTCGATTGATTCGGGGAAGCTCCAAGTGAGCCCCTTAAACATTACACCCACTAGCAGTCTAACCAGTATTTGCTGCTGCTTTTGTAGTGAAATGTTTAACAACTTAGTTTTTGTAAGGCCATCCCCCCTTTCTTTTGATTGTTATAATGGAAAACATTGCTTTCAGTCATCAGAAGTAAAATGTCGATGGCAAATTTAAAAGACATTATGATCCTTCATATCTTTTCTCTTGGCAAAGCAATTTAATTAGGAAATAGTTCTGCCCGCTAACATCTGACAATTACCATAAAATTATATCCTGTTGGTCAGCAACAAAATCGGTTTGTTCGAATTTGTAGCAAAATTTTGAGCTTTTAAATTACTGAAAAAAGGCAATCATATTTTAAGTAAGAAACATGAGGTTTTTAACAAATCAGAAATGCAAAGAACCTCTTTTAAAATGCAATCTCCAGTTTTCAAAAGTAGGATTTTAGTGGGGCTGAGAGTGGGAACTTGCTAAATCCTTCTGGGAGAGGGGAGCAGCTGGGGAGGGTGCCTTGTGCGGATCACACCAGGTCTCAGCCTCTCGCTGCCTGTGCTCGCGTGCGGCCGTGCACGCACGCGTGCGTGTGTGTGTGTGTGTGTGTGTGTGCGCGCGCGCGCGCAGCCACAGGGCCCCCGGGGCGCCCCGCGGCGGGCCCCTCGCGGCCGGGAGCGGGCGCGTGCCCGGCGGGCCCCCCGCGCGGTGCGCAGAGGCGGCCCGGCCGGCTCTTTGTGTGTCGGCGCGGCCCCGCGCCGCCGCGGGCACCATTTTCTGCTCGGCCCCGGAGAGGCACATAAAAGGGAAGGCGGCCGCCGCCGGCCGCCGGCCCCTTTCCCTCAGATGCCCTCTGCGGCAGGTTTATTATTACAGCCCGGGCCGCGCCGCCGCTCCCCGGGCCCTGGCCCGCCGCCGGGCCGCGCAGCGCCCTGGCCGCCTTCGCGCCTGGCGCGCCCCCAGACCGCCTCCTCCGCCTCCTTATTTGTCTGAGGAGCAGCCGCACGTCGAGGCGGGGAGCCCGCCGCGGGGAGGCCGGCCGGGGGCGCGCCCGCGCCGGGGCGGGGCCGGCCCC